>JACCIC010000016.1:5235000-5305000 GCA_018907035.1 Sycobia sp. Sy_11 | reverse complement strand
TTAAATAATTTGCAGAGGAGCTTTTATTACAAGAATAGCTGAATATTTATTATAAAAAAAAAATGCAAAGAATAGAAACGTATGACGCGCGACTTCTTCGTTGTCGACAGTCGTTTGAACTTGCATTCAACTAATTTTAATTCTCTATCCTCTCTCTCTCTTTCTCTCTCTCTCTCTCTCTCTCTCTCTCGCTCTCTGCTACTGCTGCTGCAAATCGGGTAACTAGGTTCTACCAAAAATAACTCTATGAAGAAAGAGTTATATTTCCGTTTCAATGATACATATGTATGTATATAGTACTACTATACGATCTCTGAAAAAGGAATATAATTTATTATAAAAAATAGTTAAATTTGATTTCATATAATCTAATTCGTACATTAGTAATGTGCTCGTCGTTTTTTAATTCTTTATATACATATATTTATTTATTTATTTATTTATTTATTTATGTATTTATTTATTATGTATTGTCGAGCCAAATCAGATATCCTTCCGCAAAACCGCCTGAAATCCACGCAACTCTCGCGGAGCATGCGCCCCTTATTTCAAGTCATTTACTTAGTATACAATTATTCTAGGCAATCCTTTCCAACTGTCATACATATCGAGCGCAATGATGAACTCGCTCGATAAGATTACGCGTCGTTGCTGCGCGAAAAAAAAAATGCCCAAGCCGTCGGACAAGGCCGCACATCCGCCCAACCAATAAGGATCTCGTAACTTCGTTGTACGCAACTATACTGGTGCGCGGTTGTCATTCGAATGGTAGATATTTATATATAGTAACGAGCCGACCGAACGTCGCACGCTCGGCGAACGTTTTAGTGTTGTAAAAGAAGAATCCCGACGCGGCCGCGGCGCAGAGGCGGTCCGCGGCGCGATCAACAAATGGTACACATACGCGAGTTTATAAATAAATCGTGCTGATGCTACAGTATATGTAGTTCTCTCTCTCACTCTCTCTCTCTCTCTCTCTCACTCACTCTCTCTCTCTCTATGCACTCCGCGCGTAAACCATATGTACAAGCGATGCACTTTATATCTAATCTTGTCGGCGATAACCTCGCGCCTTGCGTTCATTGCGCGTGATCTAATTCATCGCTCGGATTTCGTCGAATTATATATATATATATATATATATATATATATATATATATATATATATATATATATATATATTATCAAGCTGTTCTTTTTCTCTCCCGCGCCTGAATTGCACATACGGCAGCTGACTGTGTAGAAGGAACTTTTTTGTTTGTTTCATCGATATGACAAGATGCCTGCAGTCAGCGTTAAAATTGCGGTGTGATTTTATAAAAGAAAACCTGATGCATTATGCCTATATGTATAGTATATAGATAATCGCAGAAAACTGGCACGAGCTTATAATTAGAATTAATTTACTTATTTTCCAATAAGCTTGGATCTTATCAATGGAAATGTTGGTAAATAACAAACACGGAGAAGTATTAAATTGACCGGCTCTACTAACGCGAGCCGGTTATTAAAAAAAAAATGTTTGTGTTAACATTTTACTAGTAACGATAACACGTGAACATAAACACACACACACACACACACACACACACATATATATATATATATATATATATATATATATATATATGATGTTAAATTTATCAACTGTATATTAGTAGAACGATTAATTGCAACAATCAATTTTGTCGACAATAAAGACACGGCGATAAATACTAGTTATTTCTTCCACGTGTACATCTTATTAATCATTTCATTTTTATCAAATAGGATAATAAAATTCGTCAATGAAATCGCATTTAATTCAATTTAAAAGATTAATTATAGCACACCAATAAAGCTTATTGCATGTACGTATGTATTATATAAATAAAATCAGTACACTGCAGTGAAAATCTATATTTTCGAGTATTTTCTTGTTATGTAGCAAGTGAAATATTTTCTTAAATTGAGAGAGTAGCTTGGAGTAGCTTCTTAAATGAAGGAATTATTTACTTCATGCAAGAAGAGTCCAATTAAATTAAGCCACGTCGTCTTAAATCAAGTGAATATTTTCTTAATTTCAGAAAAGGATTTACTTGGTACAAAGCAAGTAAATGTTTACTTGATATCAGAAAAATGTTTTTTCAATGTATAACTTGAAATAATTATTATCTGAAAAACAATATTCCTGAATCTCAAATGATAGAAATACTTTGTGGAACTTGTGTCTATTAGGCTCATAGATAACGTCCTCATTACTATACAGTTGTATCATTAAATCGTTTGACTAATATACATATATTTTATCTCTCACCGTGCCGTTTGCAAAATACACCTCGCGACTCGCAAAACCAGATATGTAAATATATATATGTGTGTGTTTTCGCACTAATCCAAATATATATATATATATATATATATATATATATATATATATATATATATTATACACGCATGCCCATAGCAAGCTTGCGAAATTTCCAGCTTTTAATCGAATCACAAGCGGGAATGCGTGGAATGGAAGAAGAAGAAGAAAAAAGGAAAACCGTCCGCCGCTAATTACCCAGCATGGAACTCTCCTGCTTTTTGAAAATCTTAGACCACAGAAGGGTTGAAACTCGATACTTATTAGCTTCCCGCGGCGCAGTTGCCACATTCTTGATACGTACTAATCGAGTTTGGCCGAGATTCGAGGCGCAAGCAAGTCGGATTTTTGTAAACTTTGCCGGATGCTCTGTGTGTGCGTGTACGTATGCGTGTGTAATAGTCGAATTCAGCCGCTTCGAAGTCGCAAAGAGGTTTTGCGACAAAGGATCAATTAGGTCAATATTTAATCGTAGGGAAAATTCGGAAACTCTCTTGGCAGAAATCATTGAAATTCTTAGGCCTTTATCGATTTCTCTTACCTTTCTATACGTCGGCTATATACATAGCCGAGTTTCCGCTCATATACACAATTCCGAATAAAATCACAATACCAATTATAAATCTGTCGTCCTGTGACACGATTCTGTTAAACGTCATAAATATATTCCAGTACTCGGTTTTTTCAATTTTTCTTTTATGCAAAAATCTTTTTAAAAAGAAGAAACGAATTGAATTTTCATGAGGACTATTTTCGTCCCCTTTCATATTCGAGGAATTAAGATGCAGAAACGAATATAAATATTAAGCGAACGGTCTCGTAGACAGAGTCTATAAAGAGAAGAGAATGGTAAAAAACCAGGTTTTTCCTGTCGCACAAAACGTTCTGTTGTGTTTTTACATTATACGTTATCCAACTGCGCGTTCGATTATTATTATTATTATTATTATTATTATTATTATTATTATTATTATTATTATTATTATTTAACGAGAACTATAACAATTGGTCCAAGCGATCAGTGAAATCTCCTGATTCTTTGTTCTTCTCATCAACGTCAGACGTAGATAATATAAGCAACCAAGCGTATGTATCGATTAGATGATCGCTCGTAACAAAAAAAAAAAAAAAAAACTGGATGCATATCTCTCGGCAAAAACGCGAAATTTTCTAATTATCGTGGATAAAACGTGTGGCTGAATGTATCGAGGAGCCCATCCCACATACCGTCTCGCACGAAAACCTTTTGTTTTTCTATAGTTCGCGTGCTCGTGCAACGATCGATAAAGGTTTCATTATGTCCCACCGATATATATAAGTACATATATATATATATATATATATATATATATATATATATATATATATATATGATAGAGCAATCGACCATTCTGAAATTTTACCTGCAGTGGTCACGATAACGAGAGACGCTTAATGAAAAGTAATGCCACGCACACAGGGTACTTTTCAATCGCGAAGTACAATGTTTGCCTTTAAGAGGATTTCTATTATATAATTGGTATTCTTGTATACACAACCTTAGCGCACTCCCTTTAAAACATTAAAGTTCATTTCAATTACACTGTTTTTATTATAGCTTTTTGAAGATGTTTGAAGATTCGTCTATTATGTAGATGAGAAAATTATAATTTTCATTCACGCAATATTCATAGCGTATTTGGTCTAATTCAGATGAGAATTATTGGCAGAACAAATAAAGAATAACACCAGAAATAAAAGTTCAATCACGTACACTAAATTGCCTTAGAAATTCCGAAAAAATACTCGAAATAAAATTCTTCAATACTCTGCAAATTTCATGTATGTGTTATAAACTTGTCCAATATTGAGTTCTTAGTTTCTTCCATGTTATAAACCCGCCTAGAATTGGGACTAGATTCTCTCTCTCCCTCTCTCTCCTCTCTCTCTCTCTCTCTCTCTCTCTCTCTCTCTCTCTCTCTCTCTCTCTCTCTCGAACGGCGAATAAGGAGAAACAGAATGAAAATAAGCAAAAGCTTTTGTTTACAATTCACGGCGTAAAAATTCGAAGAATTTTTCTTTTTTTTTACGTGCCCCTACGCCCATTGGCCAGTGGCATGCAATTTCGTTCGTGTAGATTTGTTTTTCGATATTTTCCAAAGATTGAAAATTGACCTTTCTAATAAAACCTCTTTCAAAAAGGCACGTCGAAAGTGGCATATTATACAACTGTCATAATTATCAGACATTGTCGCAAGTGTCGGTGAAATAAAAATCTACGCATACGTCGGTCTACGTTTATACTCCCACCCGTTCGTTTCCGTTGTAGCTCTCAGGATTAGCGAACCGTCTCCTCGTCATGATACGCGCATTGGCAAAGATAAAGAACGAACGAGCTCGATAATGAAATCGAAATAGAAGCCGGCAAAGGGGTATGACTTCTTCGATGCGAACGTATTATAATTAATATATATATATATATATATATATATATATATATATATATATATATATATATAGTCTGTATATGATTTTTATAGACGTATGAAATAGTTAAGCTAAAATGGTAGCGCACGAAGAAAAGACGAGACTATATACATGCTATTGTTGCGAATTTGAGGCTAACTGTCCCATTTGTTTACCATAGGCATCGCGACATTATTATTATTATTGTTGTTGTTGTTGTTGTTGTTGTTATTGTTATTAATATTATTATTATCGTCGTTCGGGCATCCCTAATTGGATGGCAATGCATGATAATCTGTTCTTTGCGATGGTTTTCTAACGACACCGTAAGTACGAAAGTACGTACATACGTAAGTAATCACATTCTGCATTAAAAATAATTTATTCACAATTTCTTTGCGGATTTGTAATGGGATTTCTTGACTACTTGTTGCATAGACGCCGATACGATCCAATTTTGAAGTAAAAAAAAATTTTTTATACGTCAGAAAACAAAAACGTCGATACGACTGTTGGTTTATTGCGGTAGTCACGTTGAAACCGCGTATATTTATTTATGCATAACGTACGCCGAATAAAAAGAATAACTAGGATTTGCCGAATTAAAAATGTATTTTGTGTGTGCGCGCGCGCTTGTGTGTACGTCACAAAAAGAAAACCACAATATCACTGCTTATTTATTACAGTCGTCAAGTCAATGCATATTTATTCGCGCACACACGTAGATATACATCAGCTAGAATTTCATACACGTCGATTTGTATAAGAAAAATATAATAAGAAACTTTTCAAGACGAAAAAACAATTTCGAAAACCCAAACATTGAATAATACTGTTATAGTTTAGTTCTTTTTTCTCTCCAAATGCGACATCTAAAGAAAATGCATACTCTGTACAAAAAGGAACTGCATTCGAATCAGCCTAATTCGTAATTTATATATCCTTCCGTCGATTCATAATTATTAAAATGAACCTGAATGATTACGCTGAGATCCGCATTTTTTCGGCATATCTTTCAGCCGCTTGAGCTCCGAAAAATCGTCGCTCTCTCTTCCCCGTTTCGTACGCAATAAGCGGACGTGTATCCGGTCCGTATGGTTCTTCTGTTTCGTTATATATATATATATATATATATATATATATATATATATATATATATATATATATATATAGACAGAGAGAGAGAGAGAGAGAGAGAGATGCATATGCGGCCGTAGTGGCAGCGGTAGCAGAACCGCAACATCAGGGGCAGTTGTTGGCCGCGACGTTGCCAGATTTCGCGATATTGATCTGCCGGCGAGCGCCAGGTCGGGTCACATCGAGACCCGACAACGCCGCGCCGAGCCCAGCTGATCGGCCGGGGCTGACTCCCTCCCCCCCCTCTCTCTCTCTCGCTCCCGCTTTCTCTCACTCCCTCCTTCCTTCCGCCGTATACACGAGAGTGACCGAGAGTGACAGGTTAGCGCAGTCCTATGTACCCCGTGAGCATTCATATTATCAATCTTGCGTAGTGTATAAGTACCAGTTTGTACAGCACGTGCTCGCACGCCACGGCAAAGTTCGAGGCTCTCTTGCCTATTACCGTTTCGTATATCCCTATTTCTGCATTGTATACATATATATATACGTATAGAGTATGCAATTTGGAAGAAATAGATATGAGACGCCTATCCATCGGTACTTATTATAAACGCTTGAGATTTGCATTATTTAGCAGAAACACGGGAGGAGTATGATCATTTACAAAAAAAAAAAAAGAGGTTATTATCACACCCCATATAAGCGACGCGGGCATCGATTTGGCAAGTGGATATACCACCAGGTATTCCTCGTGGCTGGGTGGTAAGGTTTGCTTACAGCGCAACGGGTGCGCCAGGCCTTGGGCGTCGCGTAAGAAGAGGAGAGTAGCTCGTTTCGACCTACAACGATCTTCAAAAGCATGGATCTCTGCCTGTCTCAAAGTTTCGTTAACTTTTTTACACCAGGAAGTGCGAAGA
Organism: Sycobia sp. Sy_11; assembly: GCA_018907035.1. Classification (NCBI taxonomy): domain Eukaryota; kingdom Metazoa; phylum Arthropoda; class Insecta; order Hymenoptera; family Epichrysomallidae; genus Sycobia; species Sycobia sp. Sy_11. The sequence goes on along the minus strand of JACCIC010000016.1, from coordinate 5,298,211 downwards.
TCGAATTTTTCGAGAAAATGGATTATAAGCTTTTACGAACGATTCAGTTGTCTCAATTTTTTTTTTTTATATATATATATTTGTCGTATCCTCGTATATGACGTGCTCGTTAAGGACAACATTCCGGATTTTCTCTACCCGGCCCACATAGGCACGATCTGGTGGATCGCGCGCGATTTTTGCAAAACTAACTCAAAATTAAAATTATTTATTATGAATCAATAAGTTATCGCGTCGTGAGGTGTTCCGAGCTAAAACCAAGAGGCAAACGTCCATATGATATCCGAACAACTCGGTCATTTTTATATTTTTTATGATTTAGAATGTTACAATTTCGCTCGAACGATTATTTTAGAAAAGTTATTCATAGGAATATCGAGATACGGCCGTTTTCAAGCTTCAGACTGAGATCCTTTTGAGCTGCAAAAATTCCGAGTAAAACGAAAGCGACAAGGCAAACTGGCGTGGTGCGCAATTTTGCAACTTGTATTAATTAAATTTGCAATATCGCGCGCCTCAACGAATATACACGAGTTTTACACAATCAAGCTGATCTCTCTAAAGAGTACGAGAATAGGTATCTATAATGCCATTCCAATGAATACTACCGTTGTCCAGCACATTTTCAATCGATCAAATGGCCAATAACAAATTATTGATCATAGTCTTAGTAATCCATCCACAAAATTTACGTTCGAAAGATTATAATGTACATTAAAAAAAAAAAAAATAAAGAAAAAAGAACTTGTTAGATCGTTGCCCAATAAGAAACCATCGAAATCCTCTTCTGACTAAAAAAAACGGGAGGTGGGTTTGAGCGAACGCGAAAAACAAAAAAAAAAAAAAATTATTCACGCGCGCATTCAGAAAGTTTAAAAAGTCGCGAATCGGTTTAAAGTCTTCTTTAAATAATTGCATAATTCACTCGGCATTTCTTCGTAATCCGAACATTTTTCAATTTTGAGCCCGTACACTTGCACGCGTAAGATAACGAACGTGAAATGCTGATTATTAATAATCATATAATAAATACGAATGTTTGATAATATTTCGAAAGATTTCGAAGAATCGATCGCAGAAGTACCCCCCCCCCCCCACGCAGCCTCTGTCGTTCGACGCCGTTAAGAACGACGACGACGACGACGACAAAAACTGCACATTAAAAGAAGAAAGAAGAGCTTGTTCATTTGTTCTTATGCACGTTCGCTATTAGGGGAGATGCGGCAGGGGATAGTAAACACTCGGGTAATCGCGTCACGGCGGCAAATACACACCGCGCGTACATTACAGTCGCTTCGTGACACAGAGCTGGTTAACTATTATGTGCGTAAGCAAAATACGGTTAGACCGCCAAGAAATATATAAATCAGCGCGGGACGCCAGCGCTAGGCATTTTTCTATAAATGCTATATATATATATATACAAAGAGTGGCACCGTGCTTATATAGACAGGTGCGTGCACGTACATGTCGATGGCGAATTCCTGAAAAGGCCATCAAGTATACAGAGCAGCCGTGGCTGGCTGGAGGGGGGGGAGGGACGTCGAATTCATTTCTACCGGCGAGCGTTTTCTCGAATACTGCTGTTACTACCGGCTCTACGTCTATATACGTCGAGAAGGAGCACAAGGACGACTGTGCCCCCCCCCTCCCCTTGCCCCGACGGTGCGGCTTATTTTGAAACAATTAGAGAGAGGGGGGTGCGGCTACGTACGAAATAGAGGCTTTAATATTTGCGTATAACTCGGTTGTCTTTGCGAATTCATAGGTTTTTCGTGTAATGGCGCTTCAAAGTTTTCAAACGTGTCGAGCTGTATCGATTCGTACAAAAACGTTTGGTAAAACATTCTATGAGACGCAATAATTACTCGACAAGACCATTTTTATTTATTTATTATTATTTTTTTCTCATACAAGCCTAAATTCGACACTTAATTCTTGTGTTTGTTTTTTTTTCCGGGCAGTACTCTAAAAATATTCCGAACAGGTACATAACAAGACCGAACAAGTCTAAAGAGCCAGCATTATAAATCCTGCTACTACCTGTCTTTTCAGCCACATGCAGCCTGCGCCGACTCCTATATACACGTTCCGTACAAGGGGCAAAAAAAAATGCGACTAAATTGCTGCAATTTTGCCTTAACTGCAGAGTCAATATATTATATATTGGTTTCGTAATGCTTTAATGAAGTAGTGAAAAAAACAAAGAGATTCCTATTGCGTTACAACAAACGAGGGCTCGGCATTTGTGACTAAGGATCTTTTGTTCGACCTCCTCGACAATTTGACTAATAAATGATGTTTGTAGGAGTCGTTAACAAGAGAAAAGAACAGGCGATATAGTACGCGAAAAATACATCGATAGTTTTTTGTTAATTAAACAACATTGATTTGATAATCGATGCACGCTACAAGAAAATAATTGTTTAATTGCAAATCAAGTCTTCATATTTATCGTACTAAAGAAGATTTTGTTTTAATAAAAAGAATCAGTACATTGGAAAATAAGCTTCGAATTACATTTTGACAATAATTTTCGTTATCCACAAATCAGGTTCATTCATTTGCTTATAAAGAATACAAACTTCTTCCGTAATCTGGCATTGGAATTATAAATGGAGTAGCTTACGTACCTTAGTGGCATATATATACAAAACCCTAAATTCATTCCAAAAAAAAAAAACTCCGAGCAATTTCTAATCCGACCAGAAAAATTAGCATTCCTGCCCGAAAATCACGGAACTACGTACCAAATCGAAATCGATGTCGAACGAGCGCAGGAAAGTGCCCGTGGCAGGTGCAAGGCGCATACATCAGAATCACAACTTTCGGATCCTTTTGATATTCGTGAGCGTCAACGTGACGCGCGCGCGAAACAAACCATCACGCATACAATCGACGACGAAACCAGTTGCCAACCGAAAAACAGCTAAGTAGTCCGCGCAAGTTATTACATACATATAAAGATGCGACAGGCCGAAATCTCCCAAAAATCTTTCCCCTCTCTCTCTTCATCGATACATTGCGCACCGCGTCGCTCCTGAAGGCGCGCTCTCTACATAACCATATTTATATAAACGCCACACGGCGCTCCGCGCCGACCGCTGTATATTTTATATACATCAAAGCGGCTAGTTGCGGGTATGCATCTGTATACGTATGTATGGAGAATGTATTAGAGCCGTCGCGCTGTAATTTCATAGAATAGCGCGCAGCGTGGGCTTGGGGCGAATCGAGCGAAAGGCGAAATATAAAGTGGCTCTCGTATGCGTGAGATGCACTTTGCTATGGAGAGGCATATACTTTAAATATATATATATATATATATATATATATATATATATATATATATATATATAAATTAGGGTGGCAGACAGCTGTGAGCTGGGTGAAAGGAAGCTTTTCGTGGAGTAGATAGCGAGGTGGATAGTCTGTTGGATTATACAGTATGTAATATAGTGCATGAAAAACTAATATAATGCACCGAGAACTTTTGGCACAGTATAACGTTATACATATGAAATATTCATAAAAAAGAGTAAATATTTGACGATGTGCTTAGAAGATTGAAAATTGAAGGGCAGAAATTAGCTTTGACTCCCTTACAACGCTTCGTACGAGGATCTATCGTAACTTTTTACCTATCCCGCTTTACAGGACGGGTGGCTTGATTTATTTTTAGTAATGAATTTATTCTATCAAAAAATGTGTTGGATATTTTACATGAAATAAAAATAAGTAAAAGTTTTCTATAAAGTTGTTCAATAATTTCAATAAGATTTTTGTTAATACAGGAGTCTTTATTTTTGTTCGTATTAGTACAGAATCCATTTCAGTAGCTGACGCTTCAAATCAGCCTTATAGATTGTAGATTCCGAAGATTGAACTTCGCAACGATTTTCATGTTGCACCTTCGCAAGAATATTTTTTATATATACACATTTTTAAATTATATTTTGAACCAGTTCAATGAATGCGACCAAGATAAGTATCCCACGTCTATACTGCGAGATCTATCCTTTTACTATAGTCGGACAATCGTCGGCATTAACATTTATCTTTCGTCTTTGTGTTTCTGGCAACAGGAATTTCTCGAAGTGTCATTGTCCAGTGGTTCATCAACATTTCGATGCATTGAATTTGAAATTTTCCAAGACTATACCTAGTATATGTAAAATCTAAAAGTCATTCTCCTGGGTATCCCCTGGCCACTCCTGCATAAATTCTTCATTCTGTCCCTATATCCTCTTAACTCAGCAATGCGCTGTATAAACGCGCCCGAAGCATTATATAATGCATGGAGAGAATTTTCGTTCAGCGGTTTCACTCGCCAATGGAGCGGCAGTTGAATTTCAGCCACCAGCTGTTGTCAATTACCGCACTCGATGACGACATAACTGAGTGCACGAACCATGCTTGCATATACACCAATTGGCCATCGGCTGTCTCTTTACAGTTCGAAGAATAAGTCAGCGACAATCTCTGGCAATGAATTTCTACTGCTCAAATATCAAGTGGACGCGACGATACTTAAACGTAAGTCGATGAACTTTCGTTGAACAATTGAGAAGCTGAAGTATGAAATATCCATCCGAGTGCAGATGTTCCATAGGATTCGAATTTGATCGACATCTTCCGTTAATGAATAATGTCTTTATTTCAGTTCCGTTCATACCCAGCAATTAACAAATCAGTTATAATTTTACATTGACCGCGCGGCTCTGGTAAAATGCATCAATATCCAAAATATCGCGCATTTTTTGTTAATAATCCGTCGAATCGCAAATCGGCGTTTCAATCCGTCCATAAACTAATGTAAATCTGCAGTCGGCTATGATCGTCGCTTCTCTTAAAAATACAAAAACAAGAGAGTCTAAAGTCCGTATAAACAGTACAGAATTCACCGCATAGGAGAATTCAACGCATTGCAGAGAACGTCGCCGCCTCGAGTCGCGATCAGGGCGCATACCGCAGACGCCTGGCACAGCCGAGTTTTCTGGTTTCGTATAAATAGAAAGGCGGGAGGGGCTCCAGTTACTCCTTCTTGTCTCCCCCCCCCTCTCTCTCTCTCTCTCTCTCTCACCAGAGGTGCAGGCAGCTCGCCCGAAATGCGACGAACTCCAATATCGTCATCGATCGTTGCCTACTCGCGCTGCGTGCACGATTATTAATAAAGTTGCGCGCGGCTTTTCACCAGTTGTCCAACCCAAATATTATATATATATATATATATATATATATATATATATATATATATATACGATAGAGAAGAGAATGGGGTGGAGCCACAGCGTGCGACAGATATCGATCGAGCCAAGTGACGTGTTAGGTATATATTTATGGTCGCTCCGTTGCACCAGCCCTACGAGCATTGGACGATCTATTGATGAGCCATCATGCGGGTGTTTGAGGTCGTGCACGTGCCGAACTTAAGCCCCCCCCCCCGCCGAATCATTATGGTGTTGCTCGAGGAGAAAGAAGTTTCCCAGTTTTAATCGATGTTTTGACCTAGTTCGACCCAGCTGGTGTTTTTCAGCCGAAGCGATTAATGTCAAAAGGCTTTGGCTGGAATAACCAATCATATTCTTTAGCCATCTTTGTACGCGGGTTCAATTTTGAACAATCTAAACAACAACGTTCTTGCTAGTGTATCAATTCTTGAATTTGAGAAAGTTATAATAAAACGTAATTTGAATATATAACAGACTCCATTGTTGTTTTAAATTTTCTGAAAGCAAAAGAAAAATGTGTTTGTATATAATATATCAACCGAAGGTCTTTTTACTCGCTTTAACTTAACATTCTCGAGGACGGGATTTTGTATGCCGATTGAAACATTGACGGGGAAATGTTTCGCCGGACCTCGGAGAAATTTGTTTGCAAACATTGTATTATCGATACAATTCTCTTAAATTATTCCATTTACTCGGAATTAAATCCTATACACTTTCCTTTATTCGGGTTTATCGTGATCTGAACAAAAAAAAAATCTATCAATAACCTTGGTTAACATTCGAACCACCCTACAAGTACAAAGCGAATTCTATAAATAATCCACCACCGCCATTGGAATGACGGATGGTGAGGAGTTCACCTCCTCGCTTCGAGCGAAATTTCGATACTCGTTCTGGCGATAAATAAAGCTGCTAAAAGGGGTAGCTGGGGGTAGAAGACAGAAGCCTCCCATTCCCCTCCGAGTAAAATGGATGTCGATGTCGTTTGCGTGCCCCAACACCCTAACGTCCAATGCCTGGTTTATTCGTGTCGTATGCACCGATATCGTGTACGGTAACTCAGCGCTAAAGATTGTCGCCGAAACCGACACGCGTGAGCGAGATTGTATAGTCCTCCGACCGGTTATAGTTAACGAGCTATCGAGCCGAGAGGGAAACGCGGTGGTGCTGCTCTCGTAAAGAAAACCTAGACGAAGCCGCAGAAGCGCCGAGGCATCGAGTTCTAGTCAAGGCCTTTTGGCGTTTGTGCACGAGGGACGTTACGGATTTCACCCGTGGGTAGTAAAGTTGATCCCCGTCTTGGGATTGGTTTCGGATATTTTTTTTCAGAGGCTAGATTGAAGATAATCCTATATTTTTAGATTTTTTATTGATAATATTTGTAAAAAAAATGTCAGTATTTTATATCGTTCTTGCACGTTCAAAGTAATATCATTTTAAAATTATGATACGGAAGTATACATCTGAAAAAAAATTAGTATAAATGAGATAATCTGGTAACTCTGTGTAATTTAAGAACCCATAATATTAATTCTCAATCGTTCTATTCACCTCCTAATATCGCAATTAATATTGTTATTTCGTTAAAAAATTTTATGCAAGTTTTTTTTCTAAACTACTTGTTTTGGCAAAATATTTTGCAATTCAGGCTACTATGGAAGCGTCTCTAGATAAAATTAAAAGAATCTACATGGATATGATTGTAAAGCTACATTGATTTAATTCTTTCATTGCCAGGTTCATTAATGAAACGTATATAAAAAGAAGATTTATTCCACTTATTTGGCTACTATTCCAGTTCCAATTTCTTTAGAATATGACAGAAGTACTTTAGTTTGGAGAAATTTTTTTAATCGATAGGCTTGTAACGTCTGTATGAATGTTACGAATTTCATGAACTTTTAAAAGCAACTGACACTATTATTTTGATACAATATCGTTTTTATTAATTAGTGAGTAATTTGCTATTAGATTAAGTTGAGTAGCCTTATCCTGAGTGTACACATAGCTTATTGTTTCACTAGTCATTCAATTAAAAAGTTATTTTTTGCCCGTATAAGTAGTATAATTCAATGCTATAGTTATAGTATTACATAATTGTGATGAATTATTAATTTAATGTTCCAGAAAAAAAAACTATAAAAAGTATCCCCATGAAGAGGTTTAAACATATCCAAAATGTGAGGATGTAGACAATATCAATTATTTAATATTATAAATATTTTCATAAAATATGTGATGCATAATAGAATACGCTTACACAGATTTTACAAGGTTGATACTGTGCATAAAATAAATTTTCATAGATATGCATAGAACATGACTGTTCAACTGCAAACGCGATTCACGCATTTTCTGCAGTCATTGTCCAAAGTCATTTGTCCTGTACTTCCCAGCTATGTGAATAAACAGTCACTCGTCTCTACTAAATCATAACAGATACTTTTCTACGATTTTTTTAACTAACTTGTAAGTTCAGAATATCAAAGAGCAATTATAAATATATAAGTGAGAGGAAAATCAAAAATCTTTTTCTTAAAAATTAACAGAAACTTTTCACGTGCACAAAAAGAAAATAACAAAATAAGCCTTCTAGTTAAAAATTATTTCTTGCTTGGTAATTTACATTTTTTTAATTGTAGAAGTAATTGTTTTAAAACATTATTGTTTTCCTTGATTCGTCTATACGTAACGAGGACAACTTAAACTCGAATTACTGTAAACACATGAGTCTAACACAAGTCAATTTGTATACGCTGATTTTTCGCCAAGTTGGCAAGTGTACATGAAGTAATCATTACACTGGGACAGCTGGTGAAGCCTCCAGCAAGCAATACAATTGTGTTGCTGAGCTCAGCAGTAAAATACAAGTACGTCGGCCATTTTTGTTTTCATGCCAGACCATCGGGGATTGGGAAAAGCTTCCGCCTTCAATGAATCAGAAATGTTGGGATACATTTCACATGATTGCATCAAGAACAAATAGGTCTTCTAATCTTATCTGTGCAGCTTAAATTCCCTTCGATTTTAGGACGTGATAAGATATTAGACCTATCCAAGGAAACGAAACCTTCAAATTTAATTATGTAGTTAATCTGATGTAAGATTGATTATCTGCTTTTGTAACTTTTAATCTACGTTTGATTTGTCTTTAATTCCTTTAAGATTCGCCGTACTTCTATATTTTCTATGGCCATCAGTTACAAGTTGAAAGAAGAAGATGTTTTCCATTCTCAATTTATTATTTTAATAACATTATATTCGTACTGATTTAGATACATAATGCATTAAAATGTATATTTTATTTTCAATACGATTAAAAATTCTTCGACTACTTGAATCTGTAAAACACTTTTTTACAGATGTGTACGACCACGTTGTCTGATTACTTAAAGAAGCAAAGTGAAAGAAGACAGCTTCTTATATTTTTATTACTGATTCAGTTCTCGCTTGATGGCGAATTAGTGAAGCTCACGTTACAATCAATGTTACAACAGCAGGCGTGACTTAATTCATTGACTAAGAGCAATTCGTAAATACATTACTGTTCCAAACCAAAATTTTTCTCAGACCTTGTATTAAACATTTTTCTTAATCAATCAATTCTGTCTACATCAATGAAGTCAGAAAAGAAACAATCATTTGCGATAAAACAAGAAATAGAGAGCATAAGAATAGCTTTTACCATACCAAGGTCCTTTACTGGCCACCGAAGTAATATTATAATAAAACTTAACGCGCCCGACATTCGTGCGCATAACGATAACAGTCGCGATCATTCGCAAAACGCTAAAACGTCCTTCCGGCCTTATACACATGTATGCGTTATAAGGCTCGTATACGCGCTAAGTTATATGGCTTTCAAAGTAATTGGACCGCTGTCTGTTCGCTTATAATAATAGCAATAATAATAATGTGGATCGCACTGACGATGCACACTTTCCAATCATTGTAAGATTATAATATCGACGCGGAAGAGATGCAGATCTGGGTAACAGAAAAAAAAAAACAACGAAAGACAAAAAAAATCGTGACGAGCTCGAAAGCTAAGTGCAGCACACACTGCACCTGCGAACCGTGCACGATTTGGATGAATTCTGCGGAGCTGTGACGATCATACGTTGCGGGTTCTATATAATGCGCTCGACTGATGCGTTAAAAGCTTGCCAAGGTCGAGCCAGCTTTCTTCGAATCGAAGTAAAACCTTTTGCAGACAATGTTGTATTGTACTGGAGTTATGTGTATTTTTTTTTTTTTTTTTTTTGATCGATTAATTGGCTAATGCACTGCCAGTGGAATGGGAAAAATGAAGAAAACGGAATGAGCATCTGTATTATTTTAATTAGGTATCCTGATATTTCCATTTGACATAATTAAAACTACAGTTTTACGTTTATTAAGGATTCGTATACCGTGCTGTAATATAACCTACCTCATTATAAAATGATTAATAAAGCCGCTGACTTTAGACGAAAGGTAATAAAAAAAAACCTGGTATGAGAATAATGTTCTATATAACAGCGCAGCTGCGTCGCGTCTGTTTTCAATACAATCAGCTGATAAAAGAAGCATGTTTATGCAACGTATTTGTACTCGCATCGAATAATTTCATTACCAAGTCTTCAACGTTGGCGATTTAAAAGCTCTTCGAAAAAAAATAAGGACATTTATTCGCCTACACGGTTATTAATTAAAATATGGTCTGTTTCGATTAGAATAGGCCTAGTTTTGTTAGAAGAAAAATGATATGTCTTCAAATCAGAGAAACGTATCTTTTGATTTTTAGCATTATATAAGAATTTAAAAGTGTTCTTATAATAGAGCAAAGAACAACAGTTTAAAAATAATGCTATTGATATATGAGGTGGTTTAACAATTGACGCTAGACAATATAGTTATATTCAAATGACGTCAAATATTTTGCAACTGTCGTCAGCGATCGTTGACTTGATTATTGTACACAATACTATGATCAATTATTTTTAATCTCGCAAGTTACACGTTCTTTTATGCTGACGGGAAATAAAGGATAATGAAACGAAAATCAACTGATATTAAATACTATTAAATACTATTGATCATTAAATCATTGAATACTATCGTTTTTTTTTCAACAGCCAGTATAAAAATCATATATTATGTATCATAAAGTCGCCGTTCACAAAACAATAACAAATGGATATATTACGTCGTGCAATGCTTTTGATTGGCAACGAATAAACCGCCAAGATCTGTAAAATAATATACGAGTTCGTTACCTCCATACACCTTGTTCGTTACCTCGTACACCTTGTATGCAGGTGCAGAATTTCTTTTTATATTTCATGCTTCGCGCGTAATTTATAACATTTTCCGCGCTTATGTACAGGAACACAGGCGGCTCTCTCGGTCGATGCGACCTTTACACATACTTGCGCGGTTGCGCAATGTATCGCCGCAAGTTCATTAACGCATCGGCGCGACTCCATTATATGTTTCTTTTGTATACGGCCGAGCTCGTAGTCTCCTATTTGTGCCTGGCAACATTGTCAATTTAAGCCTTTTTTGCCTCCCCTCCCTCCCCCTCCCTTCCACACTGAATCAGTGTGTCGCGCGATCGGTCGAGGCAATTATATATAGAGGATCTCTCGTATTCGTTGAATCGATCGTTCGAACATCGAGCGGACCATGGCTTTGGACACCGAGGGGCCTGGAGAATATTCGGTCGAAACGATTCTCGGGCAAATTAACGATCCAGAATTGAATTTAGGAAGAGAGTCGAGGAAATTTGTGGGTCTTGGCTCCCTCGAGAAACGATTACCAGAAGTACATCGTCGCCCGTGCTCGTTAGCCAAAAGTAGGTCGAAGCAGTATATTATCAATGCTATGGTAATTAAGAATTCATAAAGTTTCGATTATTTTTGGGGGATAAGCAGCGACTAATTGTAGCATTTGCCTTGCCGAAAAAGGCTTTGAAAAATTTCAAGAGAATGAAATTCTGTTCGAATTCTTATATACAATAAAATTACATATGTGGGAATCGGTTTAACGAATTTTTTTTGCGCGATTTGCCAATTTTTTTAATAGAAAATTGGCCTACGAACTCCAATTCTATGGCGAGTTTCTCAAGCACGTCAGCGAAGCGGAACCTCACTGAAACCATTGATAGTTCAACTGACTGATGGACTTGGTGCACCCGAATGATTGACTTTAAAGCTTTGAAAATGAGTTCATCGTGTTTTTTTTTCATTATTTTTTAATGCTTAGACATGATATAGTTGGCATCATAGATATCATTAATTGGATCATAGATAAATACATAAGTTAACAGAAGATTGTTGTGGAAAATAGTACATCATAATTATGGAATTTGATTATTTAGTAGTTTGTGTAAAAGATCATGTTAAAAATGAGATTACCAGGTTAGAGAGCGGTAGGTGTAAATATATTTAATTTTGATATCAGATGTACACTGGGAAATGATCCAGGTTCAATTGTTTCGATATAAACTAAGTACGTAATGCGGGCTCTCCGTATCTTGTTCTTGACATAGCCCAAGTTTTTTGGATTTATTTTCGAAATGCGCAAAATAATTACTTTGCGCTACTTTAACAAGATATTGTAGGCCAGGCGTTGGGTAATAAGTTTAGAAAAATGTATATAAAAATATACGTGGACTCGGAAGGGTACTGAAAGAGTTTAAAAATAAAATTTATATTTTAGCTTTATTGCCCTCCATGCGTGTGGGAATTACTTGTTTTGTGCACTTGTATCGTAATGCGCTATTGACATCTCATGTTTTTGAAGCATATTAAAAATGTAATTATTTACCAATTTAAGGAGCCAAATATATTTTTAATGCACGTATCGACGGGGCTGTACAATTAAACCAATGTCATTTTTTTTATTAATCTTAATCTTTCTTCGTATTTTATATATCTAAGTGTTTTTATATTATTTTACGAGGGAGATTTTTCATAATACGAAGAGAACAGTGATAATAGATTCATTCAATTTTCCGAGGTAATACGCGCATATGCACTAATTGTACATTTTATATTCGAGCAGCCGTTGCCTGACTTTGCAAATACGATAGAAAATTATGGCAAATAACGCGTGCAAACAATGTGCCAACTGATATATATATATATAGTAGCATCGATTTTCTGTTACGCGTTTCGCAAAACCTTCTAATACATTGGTTCGCGTGACTGTTCGGGCACTGTAACGAAGAGGAATGTCGATTTGTGTTTTTTTCATAGTTGGATAGAAAAATGATTATTTTTTCATTCGCGTATGACTTTTTTAATTTATTAAGTAAATTTTACTAATGCGTAGTCGAACTAGGTCATACGAGAGAGACAATTAAGCTCGCAATTAAGAGCTCTCGTCATTGACAGTAAAATGAAATTCTATTATATTTTTATTTCGCACCCGAAGCACTGAATTATTTTCTTGTATCACTAAAAACTTTCGAATAATTTTTCAAACGTTTTGTTCCCAAAACCGTACAAACTAGTCTCGGACATATATTGATAACACATTGACGTCAGAGTATAGATACGATAAGTTAAGAAAATAAAAAAAGTAATTTTCTATTATGCGGTTATTGAAATTAAAATCTATTTTTAATATATACAGCAATTAATTATATATAGAAAATACTATTAGATTATAACAGATCTAGATTGGTTTTTCATTTGTGACATTCATATCATAATGTTTAGGTTAATTGTTTACATTTAGGTACTGAAATTACTTTATTAATTTTGATTTTTTTATTAAATAATAATTAATCTTGAAGAATATGGAATCTTTAGCGATATTTGTAAATCTCCACCATAAACATTAACATCACATCATGTCGTAAAATATGTTTTTCTGTTCTTTCATTCCTTTATATATATATATATATATATATATATATATATATATATATATATATATTGTTTTTTTCATTTTTTTTTATCAATGAATGGTTTTGGTTGTTTGGCATTCCAGGGAATCATTAATTTATTCTTTATACTATATATATATATTTAATCAACTGTTATCGATAAACTAACGATAAAAATTATCATTTTGCTGAAAATAGCCATGTTTATAGTAATTTTACTTATATTGCAAGGTCAAATCAATGATACGATTACAAGTTGGTTCTTAAATATTTTTATATTATAGCACTAAAAGATATTCAATATTGTGTGCAACCTTGCGGGCACTTAAAAAGTTTTGCTTATCAGTGCTCATTCAATTATAATGTTATTTTTCTTTCTTTTTTTTTTTTTTTTTTTTTTTTTTTTTTATTAAAGCTAGTTTTCATGAATTGTTCATCGTGGAAAATCCATTTACGCATGCATTCACACTGGCATATATAATAGATACTTTGATAAATATATAAAAATATTTTGGTAATCTATAATTTTACTGAAAATTATTATTTTTTTTTAAATATTTGATGATAATTAATGTTACTCAAAACCTAATACGACAGAAAACTGCACTTATTCGGGTTGAAATTAACAAAGAAATCATTCCCGATGTCAATATCAAAACTGTAATACAGTGTTTCAGTCACCAGAAGTTTTCGATTATTAATACAATTTTTCATTTACATACATAAATATAGATTACCAAAAATTTCAGTCACGCGTTACTTGGGTTCTACAAAATATTTTTCATCTACAGTCTGATTATTGTTTTGGAATAAAAATAGCAATATATATATATATATATATATATATATATATATATATATATATATATACACTATTGTGAAAGTAAATACAGTCCCGTGGTACATCATTCGTGTCACATTTAATACTGATCCGATCGACCATCCCACTATTATATCCCCCCCGGATGGCAGCAACGTGCCTGCGCGTGCGTGCCGCCGAGGTGCGCCCCCATTTACGATTCCGTGCAATAACCCAGTGATATGATATATATATATTATTTGCAATGGAGACGATTCGAAATTGCCCTGGCGTCCCCGCCGACCTACGTTCGCCGCGTCGTACATGTAATCGATCAAACGTCGACCTCGGTCATCCTTAGATTTGTAAGTAAAGGTTATTCGGATCTGACATTTTAAGTGGCGCGCCGTCCAGCGCGGTAAAAAGTAAAACTAAACCATAGGAGAGGAAGAAAGAGAAGTGAACGTATTTTTTTTAGTTATTCTTTTTTTTTTTTTTTTATAATGAAATATATTTTGAAGCTAAAACAATGCCTTTATATTAAATGAATTAAATTGAATATTATGCGGAACGAGGGAAAAGTGTTTGGAAGTAATAATTAAGTTTGTTTATATATATTTATATATGGATCCTGTTACACATGTTAAAAATTCATAAATCGATAGTTTTTACATTCTATGCAATATCTGAACCATTTATCTTGACATTTATGGATAAATCATAATTTTATTATTTAGACAAAACTGTTTGATTGAATATCCTTCCTTTTGGAGCTTACAATGCTACAGCTGACGGCTGCTCAAAACATGGCCACAAAGTCTCGAAAGGATCAAAATACAATTATGCACAGCTAATATCAGTGTTTTGATAAGCAAATTGGTGATTCTACTTTCATGTACCAGTATATAGAAAAATGATTCAAATAGCCACGTTTAAAAATCCATTTTAACCGTCAGATTAAGCGGGAACCACGTTCCTGATCTAAAAAAAAAATCGAGGATAAAATATTAAAAATCATCTACTTAAAATTGACAGGTTAAGAAATTTTTTTTTTTAAATAATCGACGTATAGAACGAAAAAAATTTCCATTTTTACAAATAATTAATAATGGCTATAAATACGGCTATAAAGATAAACCATGCGGAATAAAATTATACATTTGGTTTAAAAAAGTACAATATTTAAGCTTACTTTATGCATTATCTTAAAATGTACTTACATCAACGATTCATTAATAATAACAAACATAATTATAAACCACGAAAGCTTGCTCTGATCCTCGTTAAAATTAATCAATTTCTTTGATAAGTAACACGGAAATGTATGTTTTGCACGATTTTGAAAAGATTTGTTCATTCAACCGTCACTCGACCCTCGGCTCTTTGGAGTTGCTACCCGAACGCCCTGTTTAAAATTATACTTTCAAAATCTCCGACTCTAAGTAATCCAAAATTATCGATAATAAAAATAATAAAAATCCATAAAATCGATTCCAGAGTAGACGGGGTGGGGGGGGGGGCGCACGTGTTTCGCCGCGCACTGGCGACGATCGGCCATTATACCGCCGCAACGTGAACGTTCATTGACTTTGCACCAATAGCCTTGTGTGTGTATGTGTGTGCGCGCGCGTGTGTGTGTGTATAATACATCATATCGCCGTCGTAGTCTCCTCTTCCTCCTCCTCCTCCATAGCCGCCTATTTTTTTTTATTTTTTTTTTTTTGCACCCCGGCCTTCTTTCTCTCCCCCGTGTATCAATTTGTCCGGCAGGTCGACGGCTATTATACGCGTATCGAAAGCCCCTGGCGAGGTCGTGCTCTTGACTATTTCTTTTTTGTTTTTGTTTTTTTCTTTTGTTTATTTTTTTTTTTTTTTTTGCTCATTGATTTTGCGCCGCGCGCTCGTGTGATATATGGGCTTATATATTCGAACGGATTCGAATACGTGGGCTTGGGCGTGAACGGCGGGAGGGGCGGGGGACGAATAACGGGGACAGATTTTGGCGAAGCTCGTTTCGACGCGCGCACGCGAGATAGATTTTGTTCGGGTGTCGCGGGGCCGGAGGTCATTACGGGGGTGATTCTTATCGGGCTCGGCATAGACACTGTACGTATGTGAGAGTAGTTTGGCTTTTTTTTGCTTCGTGTACGATATATATTAAAAAAAATAGGAGAGATCGTTGAAGGCTGTTTTTCTGTCTAGTGATCGATGCGATTTTGCATAGAAAATTTTCCTTTCTAACATGACGTTTTTTAATACTGTTTCATTTAATTCAGTTGAAAGAAATACTCTGTCAGTAAAAATGTAATATATACAGTAATATATATATTAAAAATATTTTTGCCCGTTAGCGAATATATTTCGAAAAGACGATTGCATTTTCATAAGAAATAATTCACAAAACTCCGTAATACTAAAATCAAAATTTAAATTGTGTGTTGCACAATTTTTTTTTTATATTTGCGCTTTGTTACATATCTTTATAGGTTAACGTAAAAATTTAGCCCATTCCTTTTTTATTAAAGTAATTGATGAGATCAATGGCCCTATTCGACGAAAGGCCATTTTGCTGTGAAAACAAATTTTTAAGATGTAAATAATCAGTTTTATTTGTATGCAGCCCAAAAAAAAATTAAACTAACGAGTTGTTTGTTATTTAAAAATTTTATTAATAGAGCATAAGGATGAAAAGTATTTCTAATCTAAACGATAACACAATTATTTAATGCATGACTAGCGTGTATAAATATGTACTTATATTGTATAATGCCAAAGAATATCATAGATTATTATAATAAAAATATTAATTTATTTAAATAGGCTTAGCGTTTCGTATTCTAGTATGGCAAAGCATTTATTTTTTGATAGAGCGGTATATGTTATTCGATAACTCGAATCGTATGCAAATCTATAAATAAATGCAATTTCCAACAACGATAAATTCTTCTATCGTTACACCCAATTACATTAAATTACTCGTTTTTATTATATTCGTGGCTGTTTCAAAATTCGTTGCTTAATCTTTTTTCGAGTATTTTTTTTTTTATATAACCATTTTAACGTACAACTTAGATTTTCCTTCTGCAGTGACAATTTTAATCTTAAATTTCTGTCAAAAACTTCAATGCTTAGAAGTGCATGAACGATGAGAATACAAGATAACGACTTTAAAATATTGGATAATGATGAATAAAC
Organism: Sycobia sp. Sy_11; assembly: GCA_018907035.1. NCBI lineage: Eukaryota > Metazoa > Arthropoda > Insecta > Hymenoptera > Epichrysomallidae > Sycobia > Sycobia sp. Sy_11. The sequence continues at coordinate 5,281,107 of JACCIC010000016.1, read as the reverse complement.
TAGAGAGAGAGGAGAGATGTACGAGCAAAGTTAAGAAAATAAATTAGAAAATTCACGTAGGTGAGCAAGAAACGAAGATCAAAAGAGCAAATCGTAAAGCGGCAGAACGATGAAAGGAATATTGAAAGAAGTCATCTCATGATCGACGAATATTTTTAAAAAATTATCCCCCGCTTTTTTTCTCCTCTAAATTCGAGGTTATTAAAATTTAATTTATTTAAAGTATAAATAATTATTTGTATATAAAAAAAAAACAGTATTTATTCAACATTATCGTTATTGGCGTGTTTAAGGGGGGGGGGCGAGAGACCGCACCGATGCACGATATTTATATATACCCCCCTCTCCTTAGATATGGTACATATCCTACTCATCCTCCTCGGCGTACGTCCGGTCGTCCGCGTCGCCCGCGTCTGCATACCTAAACGTATGCATATTAATATTCCTGGTACAGATGTTCGTCTGGAAATTCAACAAAAAAAGAAAAAACCAAGAAAAAAAAAACATGAAATTACACAGACAATTATCGAGTCGCATTCGCGCGTTGATCGCTGCGTCGTCGCAATGCGCACCTGCGCAAGTACCTATATAGGCGTGCAATAACCGTGGCAGATTTTCATTCTGTGAAAGTATCTATCTATATAAATGTACGGATAAGCGATCGGGATTCAAGCCTCAAGGTGACCTTTCTTATATGGTTGTATCTCTCAATAAAGCCAATTTATTCCCCACTTGTTAAATTAATAATAATAATAATAATAATAATAATAATAATAATAATAATAATAATAATAATAATAATAATAATAATAATAATAATTGAAAAATCGATAGAACGATAGAAAAAAGAACAATCAAGACCCGTTATCAATAGAATTATTTGATAATTCAGGATTGTTTCAGAGTTTTTTAATTTTGCAGCGTCCGCGCCCCATATCGATTGTCCCCCGTAACATTTGAAAAGCACGCAAAACGAAATTTCAGTAGCTCGTCACAGGCGTTGAAATTTTTCGTTTGTCCAAAGGGAGTACGCAAAAGTGAAAAATATATGAATTTTAAAATTTTTTAATTGCGAATGGCGTTGAAGAACATAATTCCAAAATTCCCATCCGACGGGGAGGTTTTTTTTCTCTCTTTCAACTTTAATAGAATATTTCATCGTGAAAGCAATGGGAATGAAAAATAATCTCACTACCATATTCCTGATGTCTCGAGGGCTTTCAAAGAATTTTGAAATTTCAAAATTTATTACTGTCACGATTAAACGTTACAATTTACCACGTGCAGGGAGAAAATCTTCAAAGAACTGTCAAGAGAATTATTCAAAATTTTTATTACAACATCGAATTTCTCGTTAAATATATTTTTTTAATTATATAACGCAAAATTTTTTGAGCTTAAAATTTATTAATTCACTTGTTAATCCACATACTTAAATAATAGTGTAAAGATTCTAAAACTCCAAAATGTTAAAAAATTTATTAAAATGTTCACCCCGTTCCTATAGCACGAATTTCAGTGCTTACATAATGTGGAACCAGTTTAATCTCATTTACAACGTATATATATATATATATATATATATATATATATATATATATTATTAAATTTACTAGAGAATCCAATTTATCGATTTTCGATATTTAGATAAATACATTAAATAATGTGCTTGGCATTTCTTATATAATATTTTTATATTGGACACGCAATTACAGGCCTTAAATATATGGCACACCACTACATATTTTAAACGCAAGTGTAAAAGTTTTATGTAAAGTTGATCATAGTCGATCGCCGTTACAATTGCGTTATCTGTAATATAAAATTTAAAAAAAAATTTGTTTAAAAAAAAGAAATAACATTCAAACTTTTTAAGAGAAAATTAATAAAATTTAACAGCTGAAAAAGTGTGCAATGGAAAAAGAAACATATGGCATATGTATACTTCAGTTTTCCGGCTGATTTTTTTTACGTGGACCGACATATATATATATATATATATATATATATATATATATATATATATATATATATTATAAACACGCAATTATAACATAGCTTAAACTTTCAAAAAATTCCCATGTCTGTTTATTCTCCTCAATTTGCATTTAACTGCAGTTTCTAATTAAACTTGCCGATTACGGTTTCTTTATACTGTTTTTTTTTTCCTCCTCCTCCTCGACTCCTCGCATTTTTTCATTTCAAATGAAGCGCCGGTGCGCCGCTCTGCCATTTCGTTAATATAATAATAATTGCAAGGCGGGACTCACGTAAAACGTGAATTATTCTCTCAAGAGTGTAAGCCATTAAGTTCATGAAAATACGCCGGGATTAAAAGTTTTCCTTACTGGCTTAAATCATACAGATATGCATTATACATACGGCTCTGATCCCGTTAAAATGAAAAATTAATCCTCGGTTTAACGCGTATGAATTTTCTGCCTATTGAACAAAATGGAAACGGGTATCGTTATTATTCCATGCCACGGTCTTGAATCTGTTTTTCTGAAATTTACAATAATTTGCAAAATTACACATGTGAATTGACGGAACAATTCTGCACTGGATCAACAGAAGGAAATGGTCAGTGGTAATGGTGATTTTCATTTGCTCATTTCAACAGACTGTCTATTGAATATCGTGAAAAAAATCTGGCTCAGGTATAAAGAAACCGTGTTTCTTCAAACAATTCCGAAAGCAATCCGTATCTCAAAAAAAAAAAAAAATAATAATATTAACTACGAGCAGCTAAAAGATAGATACTTCTGTTGTTTATAAGCGTTACGGCGGCGTAAAGTAAAGAGATAATATATTGTACTCCCCAGGCCCGAGAATTTACTGCCTTTACGAAGTTGCGTAATTATTTTCGCGTCGTTGCCGTAGTTTCGCTTCTTTATGGTAGATGTATTGTACCATACAGCACTATACAGTCGACGTTTCAACTTCCACTCGTATGTACTTGTAAATGATGATCCTACAAATTTTTGTAATGCTACACAGCAGTTAGTGTACTCTTTTTTTTTTTTTTTTAATGACTTACTAAGAACCATTATTTATATATTAAGATCTGCCAATGTCACCGTGGCACACTATACAGAAATTTTTCATCGGAATTGAAGTTAGCGCGCGTTTAGTGCGAAGTTTCGCGAAGAAAAAGTTGCGTTGAAGAAAATTAAAAAAAAAAAAAAAAAAAAAAGAAGAAGGCGCCATTGTTTTTACTATCGTATTATTAGTGGGGAGAAAAAATGATTTCTATACGGAGCGAGAAAGGCTGCTATTTAATATTAACAATAAAATTACTTAATGTCCCCGGCAATTTTTTTTTCGATGCTTATATACCCAAGGCCAGTGTCCTCAGCTCTCTTAGAAAGTCTATTGCAACTTTTATCGCAACGTTTTCTCCTCATTTTCTTTTTTTTTTTTTTTTTTTTTTACGACGAATGTCTCGGTAACCATGCGCCTTGAGCAATAAAGTGGGAATCTATCGTTTCGCAAAGGTGCGCGCGCGCGAGCGCGCCATAGTCTTGCGCGATTATTTTATCACGGATTTTTAATAATCTCCCCTACCCCCCATCCCCCACGTAGGCGCGATTCGTGTGTAATTTTGTATCGCTGGTTCTATAAAATACGATGTGCAAATTGATAAGAAATATTAACGATCGTGATTTGTAAACAATAAAATATTATTCGCCGATTCCCGACGCGAATAGTTCATTAGAAAGTTTTGCCAGATATGTATGTATGTATGTATGTATGTATGTATGTATGTATGTATCTATTTATGTATTTATGCATATATACGTAAATGTTACGAAAAAAGTATGCGATTCTAATTGACGAAAATTTAGAATTCGTTTTGATTCTTTGCCTTGAAATTGGAAAACGATGAAATCTTGAGGGAGCGCAATGGCCTCGCGAAGATCACTAAAAGTATGCATCGGATTTCACCGGATTTACAACTCTGAACCCGTATGAACCGACTCTTTGGAACTCTGGTACGTCGGGCAGGGGGCGGGGAGTCAGAGCCGGGCTTTTGATTCCCATTGCGCGAATCTGGAGCACTCTATTGTTGAGTGCTCGTTGCGATACGTATAAGTGCGCTTTTGATATTGCTCCTGTAACGGAGGAGCAGTCCGATGTGCGCGAATGCCGGGCGTGGCGAGAATCGTCGCGCAGCCAAGCGCCAAGTTAGGCTGCAACGGAAACGAGCGAGCGCTTGCCTTTCGAAATTTGGTCGGGTTTGGATTCGGTCAACGGCCTCCTCCAGAGTTCGCGCCGAAGAAAATAGCGGGACAATCAAAGAGGAGCAGTGGTGACAATCGAGGATCACTTGTGCTCTTCGGTTATTACTGGTTTGATAAAGTATCTCACAGCAACAAGAAGAGCAACCTACGTTGACCAAAGGCTGCTTTTAATATTTCTGACTGACTTGGACTGATGTTCCTCGACCTTGGCTGGTTTTCAAAGAATTAAGATAATGAGCACCGATGAGAGCCGAAGAACTCTTGTGCTGGTCATTGATGCTCTTAGTTTTACTCTGGTTCTGACTGGTGCTTATCGATTTTTACTGCTTCAAATCGATTAACTTTGGATCATATTGGCTCTAAAAAATACCTAGCGAAACAAAAAGAGCACGAGTGATATCCAAAGACCACTTGTAATGATTCTAACAGGCGTTTATCGATTCTGGTTAGTCCAGATTATCCAAATTATCCAATAAACGAAAAAAGAAACATCAGTAATATCCAAAGGTGGCACTGTTCCCCACTGTCTTGAGCCGATGTTCTTTATTCTTCACTGATTCTAAAAAAAGTCCCATCAGAATAAGAACGGAGACACTACTGAGCATTGAAGAATGCTCGAATCGATTTTCATTATTGCTTTTCGGTTCTTCATTGGTTGGCATTGATGCTGTTAGATTCTCCCTAGATCTTACTGGGTGCTTGCAGTACAAACTGATTAGCTACATGTTTCATTGGTTCTAAACCATATCTAAGCGACCAAGAAAAGAACGCTAAGGCGAGAACCGAAAAGTACTTGTACCGATTCTCATGCAGTGCTCTTCGGTTCTCATTGACCGTTTTTCGCTTCTTCTCACTGATTGTCACTTGTGCACTTCGATTCTCTCTGGTTCTCATTTGCTACCTCAAATTTCGGTTATTCTTAATCTTAAATATTTATAATATTACTTTTGGTCGGTATGGTGTCATTTTTAAACGTATTATTATTTAATTTTGAAGATTTTGACTGAGAAAAGCGGCAGATTTTTTTCTTCTGTTTTTTTTTGTATTATGCGATAATTCTAAACAGCCAATATAGATTCCTTGATAAAAAAAACGAAATGCTTTCGCGAACCTCGTGCTCCACAGCTCGATTTCTGGTGTATAATAAGCGGGAGCGAGAGATGGGTAGAGAGAGAGAGAGAGAGAGAGAGAGAGAGAGAGAGAGAGAGAGAGAGAGAGAGAGAGAATTGAGCAACGTCTATAAAACGGTCGTGTTTTCCCACAGTTGCACAATATGTCTATGCCGGGCGCGCGCGCTGCACTGACATCGCGTCCAAGAATTTCGCTTCCAGCAGTTTGGCCGGTGCTGCCACCCTTCCCATTTTTTAAAACTTTACGTATTTGTTCTCTAGGCGCATTCTGATATTTTCTACAGATGTCGAGAAGTGCGAGCGTTTGTTAAATTTTGTATTGCATATGAATTTCATCGTCGTGTTCGTAAAAACCAACTTATAACGCATTGCGTAAAAAAATCAATTGTGTTAAAATTGTCGATCAATAAGTTGAATTTAAAATTGAAGAAACGACAATTTTGGATGAAATATATTAAAAAATTTTTAACAAATTTGAAAAATTGTTTATATAGCTACAAAAAAATCTCTTGTGTATATGTTTTGCCTCCAAGCCACTTGCTGGACTGGTCAGTAAGACAGCAGGTGTTTATACACAATTAATTTCAATATGTTATAATTAAGATATCTAATATAAAAAAAACTATAAATATATATAGGACTAATCTTCACTATATCCGATAAGTAGCCTACCGTTATGGACGTAAACAATCGAAATTGCAAGATGCAAGAATCACAGACAGTCTTCTTGCTGTGTACCTTGTCCCCTTGATTGCTTCAGTGTCCCTTTGACCTATAAGCAAATATTTTACTTCTCTCCAGCTATCTGTTGCAAATCAATAAAAGCACGAGGAACAAATTATTCTAGTTAACATTTTTTTTTTTCATATGTAGGTTAATAGAATGACGCTGAAAAAAAAAACAGAACAGTCAAGGTATACGCATCATAAATATTGTATCTGTGCGAGTGCTTGTTTATTTTCCTTTTATTTTTTACGATTCTGACTATTTACGTCTTCATTTGATATGATTACATTCAGTACCCATAACGATTAAATAACTAGTTATGCGCATTTTTCTCCAAATACGTACTTACCGGGGGAGGGGAGGGGAGGGGATCGATCGTTTTTTTTTAATAATGGAATAATGAAAATTGAAGAAAAAAAATCATGGCATACAAATACTCATCAGTGTTAAAACAATAACACGACCTCTATGACTCTCGTTTTTCTTCTCAAGCTATGTCGTTATTATCTAGAGTGAATCGAGATGAATTCCGTTTTTACGTCGAGACAAAACGTCGCGAAGGAGATAAAGATCGCAGAGTATCATATATATATATATATGTGTATGAAAATTCTACCGTCTCGTTCTATATCGCCTCAATCGTTATCATCGTATAAATTTAAGAGGATAACGCGCATTTGGATCCATTGCGCGAACAGTAAGTGACCCCTCCTCCCCGTTCCTTATGCGATAGAGTATACGCATGCATCTGCAGATTGCCCATCTCTCTCTCCTCTCTCTCTCTCTCTCTGTACGTGTGTGTGCGCCGCGACATCCATCCGACGCTGGGCGGCAGTGGGGAAGGAAGAGGAGTCAATTGACGCTGTTTAGCCGCCTAATTCGTCTATTGTTCCCTTTCATTTTGCGCGCGCGCGCGCGCGAGGAGTGACGGTAGCGTTTGTCGCTATAACTTTGTCGCGCCTATAGAAGCGTGGCGGACACATCTCCGATCGCGAGAGGAAGACGACACCTTATCTTATCTCCATATTGAACCGTATAATTTTAACTAGAGTCTCTGCGGCGAGATCTCGCGTTCTATAACGAATACGCCATTGCCTCTTCTCACTGCTCGACACAAGTGTGCGGGTACGTGAATTTTCAATGTTTTAATTTAAATGCAGACATCGATGCGCTTCTATAGGGATTGCAATTTGTGTGTATGTGTATATATATATATATATATATATATATATATATATATATATATATATATATATAGACAAGAGAGGTGACCTACTTTTCGCGAAATTGCTTTTTAATAATGAAGGAACTTGCGCGCGCTCGCGGTTGCGGCGGTGAGACGTTTCGTACGTCTCGTGGTAGTCTATTTGTATAAAAAAAAACCTAATAAAAGGAATAATAATGCATACTTTTAAACCGAGGGCCGGTCGATATAATATTGCAAACCGATTTTATAATAAAAAGCCTCGGAAAAAAATGTTTGTTTTGTATCAAAATCGAATTTTAATATGAATTGTTTTTTTTTTTATTTGGTTTTTAAAGAGAGGTTTTTTTCTTCTTTCGAGTGAAGAACAAACCTTTATCTATGTAATATATATCCGATTCTATATCATAATAATTGATTTCACTTATTTTTAGAATTTCATGTATCGATTCCCACAATTTTTCCTCAAAATAAATGTCTAGGTACTATGAATTATTAAAAATGTAAAATAAAACAATCGTCGAAGAAATCCATTTATCAATATTGCTCATTTTATCAATCTAGGTGATATATATATAATAGAAAGAGCAGACTTCTCAGTAAATGTATACGTGAAGATATAATTTTTCGAGTTATCGCCGAGTATAATTATCTAATCGCCATGTATAGCATTTTATATTATTATTTCGCATAAAATAAGATCGCGTAAAAGTGAAGCTTTGAGTGTTGGAAAAATTTGGAATTTTCAGCGCGAGGCAAATGTTCTTTTGGATTAATTCGTTAAAAATTAAATTGAAAAGAAGCTTCTAGACTATTAACTAGTAAATATTCTTTTCATTTTCTATAGCAACAATACAAAACGTTTCCCAAAAATACAAAAAAAAAAAATACATTCATTATAAGATTTGAGAATGAATTCGTTGAAATCATCTTGAATTCGTTGTTTCTCGCTACAAAACAGGAAAATATATTTATATACTTGATAATAGGTAATAATAGAAATGTTTTTTGATCGTGTTATGACATACGCAACAGCAGCCTAGCAACTCTGCATATTAATTAAAATCAAAATTAACAATCCAATAAATATCTGAATTCAGAGGAGGGGAGAGCGGAAAATACAATATTTCTGTTTCGTTTAAACAGCGAAAAATTCATTTGATCTCTCTCTCTCTCTCTCTCTCTCTCTCTCTCTCTCTCTCATTAAACTTCGCCCTCGACAGGTCGCTTTATATACATTATTTCAGGCCATAAATTACCAAAATCCGGGGCGATCGCACGATCCCCGCCCATTGACGCATGCGCCCCGGTGCCAATTCGGGCAATTCATATATTTATAATTTGACAATTTGCGAACGAAAGCACGCTTCTCTGCTTCTATTCTATATATATATATATATATATATATATATATATATATATATATATATATATATATATATATATATATATATATACACACACAAGACAAGAAATAGCTACACCGCAGAAATGGAGCTGCGCATGTGTAATAATCATTCACGCTGGCGCCGCTGATGCAGATAAAAGCCGAGACGTGATTACTGTGAGGAAAAAGCCAGCTGCTTTTACTGCACATATATATATGACGAGAGTGGAAGATGCTCGTTTTCTTATAAAAGCTTTTACAGTATAAAATCGCTCGCTACATAAGTTTTTCAAGTGAGAGAGAGAGAGAAGAGAGAGAGAGAGAGAGAGAGAGAGAGAGAGAGAGAGAGAGAGAGAGAGAGAGAGAGAGAGTGCGCGTGTGTGTGTGTGTAATGTTTTGAATGAAACTTTCGTGGTAAACTGCTTATTTCAAGAATACGTAGATTGCTTTATAAATACATTTATTTGTATACTCATTTTTAGTAGCAATTTTATAACAAGTTCTGTATATATATAATAAACAATGTTCATACAAAAATTATGAAAAAAGTATCGATATTTTTCGAAAATTTATATACCTATTTTATTTGATTAAATAATATTCAATAATGACTTACAAATATTGTGCCTTGTTTGTCAATTAGCTTTATTTTCTATATAATATTCTTTGAATAATAACTGTATATTTAGAAATAAGTTCTTAACTTTTATGTAATAAACCTGTGTGATATGGGTTGTGTACGTGTGTCCACGAGAGCTCACACACATATGCACACAAATATATGAAGAGAGATAGATTATTATTGTGACTATTTAGTGTTTGAGTTATGGCTATTATTACACAAGAAGCGTAGAAAATACGTATAATACCATTCGCAAAAAACAATTTATGCTTCAAATCTTAATTTCTAAAATTCAAAAAGAAAAAAATACACGAGTATAATAACGAAATACGAAATATCTTCCATACGAACGTTTCTCTTCTATTCCATCGTTACGATACGATCGGGGCAAAATCTCGGAAAGTGCCTCTCTCTATCCCAGCCCCTATGCCAGTATACGTTTCTCGAAATAGAATTCAGAATTCGGCATTTCCTGCGTATATCGTACGTTGTGTTCCCGTCACCGTGCGCGACCCCCCACAAAATGAACACCAGCACGACTTCCAAACTACAATAACGTCGAGAATTGGAGTCTCTCCCGAAAAAAAAATCCTTATTATAGGCGAAATTGACGTGACAAAAGAAAAGTATCCGTAATTCACTAGCCAGAATACGGCAAAAATTGCTAGCATCCAAAGTCCGAGGCGTTGGAAGCGAATGGCGAGTGAGAAATAGAGAGAGAGTGAGCGAGAAAGGGAGACGCGCCGCCATCCCGGGCGGTATGGAAAGAAAACGAGCGCGACGGACGGGCGAGACGCCACGGTGAAGTTAGACATGGCGTCGTTTGCTGATGTGGCCGAAGCGTGTCGTAACCGTTTTTCTCTCCCCTCCGGTTGCTGGGGCCCCTGTACTTCGCGCGCATCCCGCTCGTTCGGCGAGGCAAGCGACGCGCTCGAGCGTGCCCGCCATCTGCCGGGAATGGGTCGGTCGGTAAGGTAGCTCACGTCGCGCTTCGATCTGCCCGGTTGGTATAGGATAATGGTCGGTATATAGAGCCTCGATGGGGAACGACGGTAGATGGCGCGGGCGGAACGATTGTCGGCCGGGCTTTGTAAAGCAGAATATGATTGATAATGCTTTTGATTTTTTAGTTATTTGCAATTGCACACACTTGTTTTAGTTCTCCACACGAATGTTTCGGCTATTATTTTCTCCTATTTGTTCCAAAAATGTCATACTTTTTAAATTTGTAGTCGAAACGGGCCATGCAAAAGTAATAAACAGCAGACATATCGGCATAGATGTGAAAAATAAAACAATCATATCGAGAGTGTAACATTTATTCTTGTTAATAAATATATCAAATAAAGGCTGTGCATTCTGACGGTTCGATCAATTGATATTATCGTGATATCATTAGAAATAATAATTTTAAAATTCAGACAATGTCAAATTTACAATTCTCATATCAGTCATACAATTTGAATTTGTTAATGTTTTTATTTCAAGTTTTTGTTGTTGCAAAATTAATCAATCAATAAATATTTCTATCTAGGTCTTCAATTTTTTCGCAGACAAATGTCATTATAGCGTCGATTAAACAGCCCTTAAATATCAAAATTAATCATTTTAATTTTGGATAATGTCACTGACCCTTCCACGAAAAAAAAGTTAATTATCGACCTTTTCGCCAAGACTATGGCTATATTATATTCATCTGTATATTAGTTTTTAGAGCTTTATTGAAATTCTTGCAATTGCACAATGAAAAATAAAAAAACTTAATTATTAATAATTATCGATAATTTCAGATTGTAAGCTATTTTAGTTTGAATAAAGAGTTTTAAGTTTTCTTATTTTTTATATAACAAACGTTTATAAATTGTTTTTTTTTTATATTACTCGTATGTTTATACCCGACAAATATTACAGCGGTCCATTGAAAATAATCCTTAACGTTTTCTTATTAATTATGTTTTTTTTTTTTTTTCGTTTTCCAGTGCGCGGACTTCACAAAGGCCGGCGCTGAACAAGGCCTCACACCGTCCGACGTAGTTCTGATGGCGGACATCACATTCTCCTGCGTCGCGGATCCTCAAGCTGCCAAAGAGGTGAGTTATAATGATGAATTTTTTTTCTTCTTCTTCTTCGTTTCTTCGATGTGTATAAGGAAAGGAGGCTATTAACGTATTCATGAAATAATACCGAGGGTTGTTACGCGGTTTTTAAACATATCTTTAATGAATAAATTATCGATCGATTGCGTGGAGAAAAGGATGTTTTTTCTCGAATTTTTCTTGGCGCTTATTTCGTTCTGAAAAAAGCAATAGTGATCCGGCATATTTGCAATCTATATTAAAAAAAATAACAACGGTGTTCTTTCAAAAAAAGTCCCTATAATATTTATAAAAAAAATACCTTAAAATTTTCTGTACATAAATAATCTACCGGTAACATGAAAAAATTGTCGCTCATTTCTGACATATTAAGCAATATCATTAGTGATGATGTGCTTTATTTTGATAGTGCATCTTCGTGTAAGAAAATTATCTTTTCTTATTTCAGTAATAAATTTACACCAAATAATTTTTTTTTTTTTTTTTATTTCTATCCAACAGTATACAAGAGCGAAAAAAAGTGATAATAAATGAAAGGCTATCTTCTTGTATAATTCAAAATACACACGCTTCCCTACTCGATATTATATGAAATATATGTTTCGGATTTCAACGAATATACGAAACATATACCAACTTGTATATTTAAATGTAGATGAATTTTATGATTAGTTTGACGGCTTTAAGGGACTGTCGGACTCAATTTTTACCGATCGTGCAAAAAGTATTATGTTTTGAATATGCAAACATTAAATTATTGCAAATTATCCACCGTACAATATAGAAATAACAGTTTTTTAAATTATATTTATAATTTCTATTTTAAAATTTAGTTAACATTGTCAATTCCACGCTATTTGACAAATTGAGGCCAATAAAGATTATACTTGTAAAGTTTTCTAACTAACAAATATATATATCAAATTCTTTCGTTTGATGAACTTGTTTGAAACTTGCATAAAAGCAATGTAGAATATACGTAAATAAAGAACATAATTGTCTAAAATTTACAATAATATAAAGTTTCTATATATTTTCTTTAAAACATTGTATTTTTTGCTGGATCGGTTAAGATTGATTTCGATAGCCCCTGAAAGTTGTTTGAACGCGCCATGAGAGTTCAATAAAATGCTATCGTAACAAATTTTCTTCCTATTTTTTATACACTTAAATATAAGAATACACTTAAATATAACATAAAAATTAATATAACAACTTTTCTAATTTATTTTCATTTGGTTCCTTTCAATTCCTATTAATATTATGTTTATTTTCATAATCAGCCGATTTAACCTTAAATATGACATATTATATACTTGAAATTATAATAGAGATCGCTAAATCTTTTTCTTAAATAACCAGGACTGGTTGTACTTTTCGTGATTATTTTTTTCATTAGATCTTTCGAAGAAACAGCTAAGTGAACATTTAAAAAAACGGCATATAAAATGTCATTGCCATATATGTCTGTACATCAACCATCCGAGAGAAAAATTTTGGAAAATGGCTTATTTTCATTTTTTAAATTTCAATCCATATTTTATTTTATAAAATTTTTCGCGTAATTTTCCAGTAATTCGAAACGCGCTCGAAACCTCTTGATTATTTGTAGAATAAAAAAAAAATAAATTTTTTGTTTTGACAAAACTTTTTAAACGTGATTGTTAATTCTTAAAACAGATAAGAATGCTAATTTTCGGAGATGTACAAATAAAAATTTAAGGCATTCTTTGCTCTGTTAGCGTTATATACACAATATACATGTATAATACACCGCCCATATCATATCCTTGGCATCATTCTCGCAGATGGTATTCGGCAACTGCGGCGTGCTCACCGAGATCACGACGGACAAGAGCTACGTGGAGATGACGGGCATCGACGCCGAGACGTCCCAGGACATCGCCGAGGCGATCACCGCGAAGGGCGCGCGCTACCTCGAGGCCCAGGTACAGGGCAGCAAGGTGCAGGCGGAGGAGGGCAGCCTCGTCATACTGGCGGCGGGCGATCGCCAGCTGTTCGACGACTGCAGCAGCTGCTTCGGGGCGATGGGCAAGAACACGTTCTACCTCGGCGAGGTCGGCAACGCGTCCAAGATGAACCTCGTACTGCAGCTGATGGCGGGCATCACGCTCGCGGGCCTCGCCGAGAGCATGGCCCTCGCCGACAGGGCGGGACTGCAGAAGAAGGACGTGCTCGAGATACTGGAGCTGACGTCGCTCGCCTGCCCGGCGATACTCGACAAGGGCAAGGGTAAGCTGTCGCGTTTGCTCCCTTATCTTATTTCCCCCCCCCCCCCACCTTTTTTTTGGGCTTCGCAGTGATTCGGAGGAGTGTTAACGTCGTTTAATATTAATTCGACTTAACAAAGTGCTGATCAATTAGATTTTGGTCGACTTTTTTACAAAATTGTGTAAAATCTATAGTTTAATTCGCGTTTAGATAAAAAAATCAGGCAGGTTTGTACATAATTCCAAGTTTGTTATTAGATCTGCTACCTTAAAAATGTACTAGTAGATTTTCTTCAATTTTTTTTTGAAACGCACTCTTAACAAAATATAGCAATGTGAAATTATGATTGGCACAGAATTATAATACGTATTAAAATTGTTAACATCTTGTACGATTCAAATAGAAAATTAGAACCAACTATTTATTTAATTTAAAAATACCAAATTTAATACAAAATGTTTTAAAACCATTTTTTCGCTAATTAAATCATTTTCCTGTTCAAAAGTGGTCCTTTTATTAGAATAAAAATTGAAACTTTTAAATTAAAAGAATTTAATAGCGAATTGAAGAAAATCTAAAAATATTAGTCCTTAAAAGAATTGATCAAGACTTTATTAGTATCGGTAAGCTCCAAGCTAGTATAAATTTTTTTATAATTTGGAAAATTAAGAAATTTGATCTTTTTTATAAAGCTTTTGATGCCTGTAAATTTTATGCAACTTTACAAATTACGATTCAAAGGTATCTACCTCTAATTAGAATTTTTAGGATCCATGCGTCTCTCATTAAGTATCCAGTCTAAAATTTTATGAAGAAAATGTCATAATATCAAATTAATACTATCTAAATCCAAAGTTAATTTATTAAGAACTTTAATTGAACCTCATAATTGCTACATAAATAGTAAACCTAAAAAGCATAAATTATTAGTACCTTCCTCTATACGAAAAAGATGCGTCTTCATCAAATGGGTTCGCTGGATGTTTCTAAATTTTATTAGTTTACTTAATATAATCCCCCCCCTTTTTTTTTGAACGAACAAAACAATTTTTCTACAATTCCCAATCATTTTTGCATAATCACGACCGTGCCTTCTTTATGAAGATTCTATATCAAGATATACGCTAAGCATATAATTAATCTGTACCGATACTTCTCGTTTACAGCCATAATCGAAGGCGGCTTCGCCACGCAGATGCCGCTACAGCACATGCAGAAGGACCTGCGACTGTCGCTGAGCATGAGCGACCAGCTGGAGCAGCCCCTACCGCTTGCCTCCACGGCGAACGAAATCTACAAGCACGCCAAGCGCCTCGGTTACGGAGAGCACGACGCCTCGGCCGTCTACATTCGTGCCAGGTTCTAAATGTAGCAGGGAGAGAAGAGAGAGAGAGAGAGAGAGAGAGAGGAGAGAGAGAGAGAGAGAGAGAGAGAGAGAGAGAGAGAGAGAGAGAGAGGGAGAGAGAGAGGGAGCGAGAGACAGCATAGAGAGAGACAGAGAGGGGACAAAGAGAGAATGTGAGAATGATAGAGAGAACAAGGAAGGGAGAGAGAGAGAGAGAGAGAGAGAGATAGAGAGAGAAACGGAGAGCTGAAAAGAAAAAAAGAGGAACCCGCCTTCTGACTGTTAAGATTTATTATATAGATACAAGTCCAATTGCAATATTAATTAAATGACAAAAGCACACTTCATTTTTGCGCCACAATTACGGAAGTAAATTCGTTGGCATCCCCCCCCCCCCAATCGTATTGTGTATGAAAGAGGAATCGCGGATCTCCGATCCAGTTAAACGATTACAATATTATTATCGACGCGCCGCGCGTAAAAAGCGCGTATTTCACTCACTCCCGAGGGGTGCTAAAGTGAGCGGCGACGCGTGTACTCTCCGGGCCATGCGCGAGAGTAAGATAAACAGAAGAGAGGCTCGAACGCCGTTGGCTTGGCCGTACCTGGGTTCTACGCCTCGTCTCACGCGCCTAGGGTTTGAAACCAGACCTCGCTTTATCACCTTTTAGAACGACTAAAATACGCACTTTATACGCGGGGTGTGAGGAGGGAGGGGGGAGTCTGTGCAGTGAGGGAGTAAAGTGAACAGTACGCACATCGTCCCACTTTACTCACTCAGTGATTTAGTCTACTATTCAGTCCCGCTGCTAAATGTATTTTCAGCTGTCTGAAAATTCAACATGATGGAATATAGTATGATTTTATAATTTTTTTTTCTTTTTCTTTTTTTTTTACTCTACATAATTGCAATTTACCGCTGAGGCTTGAATCTGGTTGCTTATCTTTTCGCGGATATCTCCCAGAATTTTTGACCGTGTATGAGATTAGCCGCGGTATTTGGTTTTTTTTTTTTTTAATTATTATTGAACGCGCAAATAAATTGGTCGTTATGGCGTGGAAGTTAAGAAAAAGAAATTGCGAGTGTATCTATTAATAAGAAAGGCTAAAAGACTATGAGAATTTCCTATGCATTTTTAATCCTTGGACGCGGGACGAGGGGATTAGGTCCGAGGAGGTTTTCGATTTTGAATCATTTGAATGATTTCTTCTATTGCATTTTTCTCTTTATTAAAAGATATTTAATTATCTAATTACTATTAGCGACATTGAAGTTTAAATACTTGATTTAATTTTTAGAGGAAAAATATGTCTCTGTAGCCTTTGATAATTTATTGAAGCTGCAATCTACGTAATTTTAAGTATTTATCTGGCGTGTAAAAATTTAGCGACTTTTTAATTCATTTACTTCTTTAAAGAATCTTTAGTTCAAACTATTAGTTCTTTTCAAGTTTATGAATTTTAAAACTGTAAAATTTATATGCATAATGTTCTTCATAATATTAACATGGATGAGACTCGTTGGACATAAACAATAGCAAAATTCCATGAATTTGCAATTATCAGATAATGAGCGGTTAATTTCAAGTGCCTTACAAGCGTTTAAAATAACTATTTTAATAAATCACCTAATTTATTAATCTTATTAGTTCTCTTATAATGTTCAATAAGCATTTTTAAGAATGACCAAAGGCACATAATGAATTCTATATACCGCACCACGTTATATGAAATCTTTTATAGTTTAAATTATCCGTTAATATTGATTGCAAAATTCAGAATAAAAATTGATCGCATGTAACATAACTCCGACGAGTCAGTACATAATTCAGACGGCATATAATAGTATACAAATCGAAGTATGTATGAAAAGACCACCATATCGCTAATCGTTTGTGTAAAACGAAAATGTAAATGGACCAATGACAGTATATGCCAAAGACATATACACATATTTATACATATTATTTATATTATATTTTTATCATCTTTAAAGATTTTGCAATAGTAACTATTGCTTTACATTAACATTTACTTATTCTTTTAAAGAGAAATATATATATATATATATATATATATATATATATATATATATATATATACATCAAGTTTTTAAGGCATTTAACATTTTTATCATGTAACATATGTCATTTTTACAATTAATAGAGAAATTTACATTATTTCTTATCAAACAACCTTTTTTTATAAGCTATTTTAAAAGATAATAAACTTTATAACTCTAAGTAAGGCAGTACTGATATTGGTCCTTGATAATTAATTAATACCTTACAGATTGCTACAATTTAATGCATATATTTAAAAAATTAATTAAATTGTAAATGAAAAATAGAAGGTAAAAAGTGCGGTAAAGAATATCTTAGTAGTGTAATAAAATTGAATGGACAGCTTGCAGGAAAGCAAAAACGGATGTGAGTGAAATTATACCTTCGCAGAGACGAGAATTATTATTAATATAAAGTGTAAAACAAATGTGTAATATTACAATATGTATATGAAAATGCGATTGTTCTATGAAAAAGTAAGGAGATAGAAAGCTAATCGTCTTAAGTACAAGAGATATCTCCAGTATGTAAGGATTTGTTTCTAAATCTCAATCGTTTTTTTTTTAATATTTAAAAGTGAAAATACATATACGTCAGCGTTAAATTCAACAATGGATTTTCGGAAACTAACTACAGTTTCTTTCTATTCATTGAATTATAAAGTATAAAATGAAATATATAACCACGAATTCTTATTTAGATTTGTTTTTACGAAAATATGAATTTAAAAACAAATCCTAAAAATGTGAAATAAAACCACAAAGCTGTACACAAAAGTGAACCGCAGAAATGCAAAATGCAATATACAAAAACAGAGGTATACAGAGGTTATATATATACATAACGAAATAAAAAGTAATTTGGGCGAGAGAGAGAGAGAGAGAGAGAGAGAGAGAGAGAGAGAGAGAGAGAGAGGCTGATATAAGAAAGGTTATACAATTTAAGTAAGAGTGCGTTATAAATGAGTATATGATGGGTATATTTGCATCTTGATTTTGCGACGTCTCTTGTGCACATGTTTTTGTCACAAGATTGATTGGTTTTTTTTTTGAATAAATATATCCGACTTAATTAAAAAATCTCTTTTATAATAATTGTAGAATGAGAGATATATAATTAGAAAATGATTTCTAACATCTATGTTTTTCTTGTATTTACTATAGCCGACTTACGTAAAGCATCTATCAATGGAAATACATTATGATTTTATTTTAAGTTTATTAGGACATTAAATAACATTTCGAATTTTACATTTGGGTGTTACAATAAAGTGTTAAAATACTTTTACGCCTTTTGTTTTATTTAGTAACCCAGGACATCAAATTTTATTTTAACATTTATAAATATTTATTTTATTTTATTAAGATTTATAGATTCTAAAATTATCTCGGACGTATACGATCATCCTTATATTGAGAGTATTATTAAACGGTTTTGAGTACTTCGGTTATTTAATGCACTGATAGTTTTAACAATTAATTTTAACCAAAGAAGATAACGATAAAATATTTCTTGCTGTTAAATAGTTTAAGTAACTTTTGGACATCAATGAACTAAAATTAAACGTATCCATTCTGTATAAAGTTTAACGATTCCAAATTATTAAGCTGTCAAGCTACGTTAATCGTCAAACTAAAGAAATAATTAAAAAGTCTTTAAAAATGGCAATTATTCAAAAAAATTCTGATAATTAATAATTCTCAGTTACCAGAGAATTACTTATTAATTATAGTTTTTCTCTATGCTTCAGAGCTTGAATGTAAATAATAGATGACATTAGATAAAGCATCATATACATGAACAGAACAAATAGCGGTTTTAGCGGCACGGACAGTGTAAAAAAAATTAAAATTATTGTCAATACAAATGCTGGAAACTATAAAATAATGGGAAATATTATTTACTTAGATGATTGATTATATTAATGGATCGGGATTTGAATCATTTACGTTTTAATAATCATATTAAAATTAGTTTAATTATTATGATATACTATCGTGATTGCCAACGTAATATATAAACCATAAACGATGTCGGATTGTTTTGACTGCCCGTAAAATTCATCGTGGCTTTTTCAGTTGATAATACACCTAAGAAGCCGTCCCTTACTAAACATTCAGTGTATGTAAATAATAATATCATAATCAATAAAATCAATTACTTTTTTAATGCTTATAATCGTGAATTACTTGAAAATTAGACAGCCGGCTGTAGGTTTCACCGTTATATCATTGCATTTAGTCTTGAACGAATTGAGCCATTCGTGTCCTAGTTAAAATCCCTTCAATTTGAATGTATGCCCCATACTCGGACATTGTGTTTGTAAATATGAGTTTTCTCTTTTCTTGGGTTATGTAATGGGTCGGTTTAATAAAATTACATATTAAAAAAAAAAAAAGCTATTTAATTTTTTTCATTTTCAATAATTACCTACTTATTCACTTCTTTATTGTGAAAATTCGTTTTATGTTCAGCTTATGGTATTTCGAAATTCCGGCTAGGTAATACGTATGAAGTAAAGAAAAGTCTGTCCTAAATAGGTTCTAATATGTCCGAGTACATAATAGGGAAAGCTGAGAGCCCTGCCCGCGTGGCACTACAAAGAAAGAAAGTTTTCTTTCACATTACTAGTACATGTTTTTTATAACTTGGAATTTAATCATTATTTCTTTTAATGGTCGAAAAATATCTAAATATCGTCTTAAAAATAATACAATTATAAAATAAAAAAAAAGAAGAAAACAATAACTTAATATCCGTAATGAAAGTGAGGTTTATAAAGCATTACGTTTCTAAAAGCTTCCGAGCACGAGGTACGTACTCTATCTTATAGCTTCTAAGATTGCTAGAGACGTTAAAAATGAAATTTTTTTTCAACGATTTTTCAAAGATCGTGAATGCTTTCTGAAAAAAAAATGATTCGAAATGAAGCGTTCAAAAAGTTTTCTGGACACTTCAAATCTCTAGTTTTCGAGTGATTTAGTAAACAATTTTAACAGCTACAATTGACATCTTAATCTTTCATTGTTGTAAATTTCTTTTGCGATATTTATAATTTTAATGTAAATAGTCAACTATTGAATATTTCATTTAATCACGCCCATCGTTAATCTCTACTTGATACCGTTTCAAAATTTCAAGTAGATTATAATCAAGCCTCGCGGAAACGAGCAAGCCTTTAACATTTCACGACCAAAAATCGTAAATAAAATTTTAAAAAATGCGTTCGCATTTCCACGCGGTCCGACGAATCCGCTTGAAACTTCGCAGCGATGTCGGATAAGCGTAAATAGAGGGCATGATCAATTACAGCTTGCAATTTTCATAACGCTGAGACATAATATCATTTTAAAAGAAAAATGGCTTTTTGCTTTGTTCGATCGGTAAAAAATTGACCTGGCCGTCTGCGCGACAAATCATTTTTCACCAGAGGCATACGTGGATAAACGGGCATTTCGTTGAAATATTTATGATTTTCGCGTTAATGTTATAAATTGAACGGATAACGCAGCATTAGACTTCATTACGAATCGTTAAATCCCAGAGCTTTGCGCGGTTAAATAAATAAGTCTTATCTCTACGAGCAACATTATCAATCTGAAAATTTTTTACTACCGTTCCACTTGTCATACTGGTTAGCTCGACCGAGAATTTCACGCCATTCTATAATGAGCTACTTAGGTGCACCTGTTTTTTTTTTTTTTTTTTTTTCTTTCTTTTTATTGAAACTGCAAAACTAGTACTATGCGTACTACTACATGTTATACACTTATTCCTGTCGAAGAATTCACGCGTGAAATTATTTAGGAGGAATACATCAAATAGATATTTATAATTAATGCTGCTTTCGATCGGACCGACTGTATTTTCTAATATCGCGTAATTAAAGAAACAAAGAAATTAATGAATTTTTCTGAACCAATTTTGGAATTTTGGAATTAAATGCGCAGTTCCATGCAATTATTGTAAATCGTGGCGGCAAATTTATTTACGGAAGTATTTACACAAACACAAACACAAACACAAACACAACACACACACACACACACACACACACACGCGCGCGCGCGCGCACGCACACATTTGGCGTATTCTAAAAATATTTTAACATTGAATTGCAAAGCTTCTCGGCCGTGCACGCCGCGCATCAGTTTTGCATTGGCGGTTTGTTTTGCTTTCGACGCGCGGGGATTTCGCGAAGGCGAGTAATATATAATATAACCAACTGGCACTGAGCAAGGCTTCGTTCAACTATATATATATATGCTCTCTTATTTTGTAATGCGCTGACAAAATCCGAGACGCGAATAATCTATAACTATGTAATGCAGATAACGTAAAACGGAAAATTTCGATGAATTTATATTTATTGTATTGTTCAGCAGTGCCTCTGAAACATTGTATTCTCCGTTGAAAAATTAAGCAGAACTCGATTATTTATTTGTACAATGTTAATGCGTAATTATGTGAACAATTCGTATTAAAAAAAAATTCTTTTTACCTTTTACCATTTTTTTTATTTTTCTTTTACAATGAGATATCCGCAACGATTTACATATTCGCAACATCTAGGCGTGTATATATATATATATATATATATATATATATATATATATATATATATAAGATAGTTATCGTCCATGGAACAAGTAATAGATGAAAAAAAATTAGTCCAAAGTATGAGTTTTTAAAACAGGTTTCTAGTTCAAAAGAACGAAAAAAAATACTGCTTATTATATTGCACGTTACGTACATATATATATATATATATATATATATATATATATATATATATATATATATATAGCTTGACTAACTCTTATGCGCATGTACAATAAATTAGTGTGTATGTGTATTTTTTTATTATTATTATTTTCTTGTCGGAATAATTGAATTAACAATATACAGTAGATAATAAAAATATTGAGAAAATACGTCTTGCGAAATTATTTTATCTTTTAGTTTTACAACTGTGCTCTTTTCTAGGCAAATAAAAAATTTTGTTTGTTTCTTTTTAAATTACTATTATGTTGTTTATTTAACATAAAAAAATCACAATTAAAAATAAAAAGTCTTATTTTTACATTACATAGTACGCGAACTTTCTTGATTGGATCCTCAAAATGAGCTACTACTAATTTCGGTAATTTATATATATCCTCAAATTGAGCTTCTTTGAATTGAGCATAATATATGGAATAACATTTGTGCAGGATATAGACGAGTGCATACATAACAATTATCTTTTTTGTACATCACTTTTAATCCCGCTTTAATGAATTTTCTTTTCTCAATTAAGCCTATATTGATTTTTTTCCCACAATCTTTTATCGAGGCGCTAATTTCCGTATAAAAATCTCGCTCTGCTCTAGATTCCAGAATTAACGGTACGATTAAATCCGCTTGGAAAATACAGAGTAGCCTTGATAAATTTCGTCCATTTTATTTATATTAACTGATTGCTCATATGTATTTAATGCAGATGAATATTGCTTATTATTTAATCGATATATAGATGAATTATGAGTTGCAAGTTGTATTCGTAAAAGGGATTCGTATCCAAGACACATTTTCAGTGCCGGATAAAGAGGGGGGTGGGGAGACTTGTTGCCGCTGAAGCACTGGGTCGACCGTGCTAAGGAGCTCCCGCACTGTTAAGAAATATACTGCCAAAAAGGCGTCAAACTCCAAACCGAATAAAAAAATTTTTTCACATAATCGGCGCAATGCTAAAAATACTGTAAAAAAACGAATTCTCCAAATGGAATCCAAAATTGAATGGATTTACATGGAAAAATATTCGATTGCCCTTAAAACGGAAAATATCTGGGATCCGAAACCCTAGGTGATATTAAACATATCGAGGGACGTGCGCAAAGTGGCCGAGGTTGAAATTTCTGACTCGTCGAAAAGCATTTTGCAAAGCATTCCTAAATTTAACGGCCGAACAAGTTTGGTAACATATAGAAAAAGTGAAATCGGTTGTTTTTGGCGATAATACCTAGATGGCCAGGAATATGAGAGCTTTGTCAATTTTTTTTTTCGGTTGCAAATAGCCATAAACAAGTAGAATTAACAAACATTATTGTGAAATTACTAAATAAATATTAATAAATCAATGATGATGCTATAAAAAATACTTTTGGACAGCAGAAAGGTTTGCAAGGATCTTCGAAAGATCGATGAATAAATTTAATTAAATGCTGGCAATCCAAGTGAATGCAATATAAAATAAGCAAATCCAACGATCTTTACAAGTGGAATTTTTTTTTGTATTTTCTGCCAACCTCGAGACCATTCGAGGAAGGTCCTTATCAAGGTTAAAAATAAGATTATATATGTACAATGATCATTGATGCTCTGTATAAATAAAAACAAAATAAATTTTCTTACCACCACCAAAGAAAAAAAAAACAACTTGCTCGTGAAGATTGCTTGGTTCTTTTTTTGCTTTATGTCGTATTCATATTTGAAAGAGTTGAACCAATTGACTTATTATTATACTCAACGAAGCGGGAACACTTTATCTTGAGTGTAGGTAATTGTAGTGCCGAACAGTGCACTGATTTTTTCTTTTTTTTTTTTTAATGCTACGTTTATATAAGTATTCTTACTGCTTTAACATCCACATGGTCTACCTTGATTTCCAATGTTTCGCATATCAGATACTATATACTAGATACTTATATACATAAGGAATGCTACTATAAAAATTACGTAAATAATTTTAAAAGATTTTTGTAATTTTAGTCGAAATATCTCAAGAGTTCGAACTAAAAACGCAAATTGAACAGAAAGCTCCAGGTTTATTGAAAGTAATTTCAAAAGTGGAAAATTACTTCGTAGCTCTATTATGAAACCGTATGTTATATATATATACACCACATAGATTAAATGCTACTAGTTAGCTAGCGTTGAATTTTTTAAATTTGAGACTGTGGCAGATGCTCTCAACAAATCTATCAGTCAGTAATCTTGAGATTCGAGTAAAAAGTGCAAAGTAACTCGATCGGACAACAATGTAAGACAAATTAAAAATATTAAATGGATCTAAAAAGTTTCAAAGTTCAAACATGAACATTACAATCCGCAAATTCTACATATACGAATAACTACAATATTCGGATTCCTGATTAATTTATTTAGTTTAATAATGGTGCAGAATTGGAATTAAGTGCAACGAGGCTCGTGGATATTTAACCAAATAATTTATGTAAAGATGTACTGATAGTCCAGGTTTTTTTTTCATATTATGGAAATGACAATATCATTCATAATATGCGCTACAATCGTATTAAATTATATTATTATTGACTTGATTGTTATGAATTATTAATTATTATTAGAGTTCTTGTGATTATTCCTATAGCGAATTGTGAAAGCAAGAAAGCATAAAAGATTTACATTGATTTATCATGCGCGATGAAAGCTTAATTGGCCATTCATACTGTCGCAAAAGCATCATTCTCAACGCATAATTTCGATAATTGACAAGCGTGTTTGCTAATCAAAAGTATTGTTAAAAAACGTACAGTTAATTATGTACGTCGCTTAAATTTGATTAAATTTTGATTGTTTATTTTAGTGAATTTATGTACGTATAATTCGCGTTCTTATGGCGGAAGCCCGCAATTACCAATTATATTTATTTATTTCCACCCACCAACGTAAAATGACAACCGTGAAGCGCGAGACCGGCCGCGACTTTAGCTACGGGGTCCCGCAAGAGCTTCGTTCGTCACTGCATATTCACGTTGCTAAACAGAAAATCTGGACATGTTCTTGAGTTGCGAGGCCGAGCCGGAAGATAAAATTATTTAATGAAGTTCACGAATATCAAAGCAGAAAAAAAGTCATTTACATTTTGACGCTGTATAGACTAAGGTTAATAATAGTAATGTACTGAAGATTTTTTTGTCTGTTCGTTGTAAATAATATCGACATAATTTATGTCATGCTCGTAATGAAATATTTCACGTTTTACTAAATTACCTCTTGTATACCATACCGTAAATTTGCTTAACATCCTCCACGCGATATATACATATATATATATATATATATATATATATATATATATATATATATATATAGCAGAGCCATGAAAGAATACGATGCACGCGCGCGCGCGCGCTTCTACCGATTTCAGTAAGCATGGGAAGTCGATCCGATGGAGGCGCGCCCCCTTAAAGAGAGCACCGCGAGCGATACCGAACTTTTTCCTTCTTCTAAATTTAGCCCGCGCATTTTCCAGCTACACCGTGCCCGTTCGAAATAAGCCCCTCCTCCCCCCCCCCCCGTGTTTCGAGGGCGATCTCCATTAACGCGGGCAATGAAGTCACAAAGCATCCGACTATGTTTCTAATAGCCGCGCGAGCTGTCGAGTCAATGAACCCGCGAGGGTCGCGCGAGCGCGCGTATACGTAAATTCCAAGTAGTGCGCGCGGGGCCAGTAAATCCCAAACTCCGACTGCAGTAGTCCACACGTGAGGGTGTGAGTTCTAATACGTATTGGAATGGGACGGGGGGGGGGTAGGAACTTGTATCACTGGCTATAGTAGTTTGTAAGTCCATTTATCATTGAGCTGATTCGATTTTTAATTATCTTTTTTGCAAAGCGCCTTCTTTAATTATTTTTGCAAACTTCTATTAATTCGAGAATTGTCAAAGTTCAACAAAGCGTCTCGCATGAAAATCCTCGAGTAAATCGAGCGCAATGAAGAATCCCCCATTCGAACGCGGTCGTATTTACGGGTGGAAAGGCAAAACGTCCAGAAGATATAAAGTGAAAAAATTCGAAAATTTATATTAAAAGTATAATTAAAAACTCGGGGTTGCGCGTCATTTGCATAACGCGAATGCGCTTAGGCGGTGAGCGCGGCGCTGTGTATAGCGAAACCCATTAGAAACTTCGGTATGTACTCTGGACCGCCTGGCTCGTTCGGCGGAAACCGCCAGCAGCGCTATTTCGTATTTATATTAGACTTAAGTGTTAAAAATTTCAAAACTAATTTATACGCCCCGTATAGCTTGCGCAGGTTCGTTAAACAATTATGGAGGTCGCATCAGCAAGATGTCGATGGTTCAAGGGTAATATATTTACATTCATGCAACAACTGTTATGCTATTAAAAACGTTGATAATAAATAAATAATCAAGCTAGTGAGATATTTATTATAAAAAGCAACATCCCAATCAAGAGCTGTGCAATAATAATGCTGACGTTAGATTGAAAATCCAATCTAATAACACGGCTTATAAAAAAGCTGAGTCTTGTATAATGAACAATTATCGTGTGTTTAGACCCTTGTACAAAATAGTCAAAGTACAACGTAATTATTAAAAATTCAATTAGAATTATAAATACATTGTTGTATATATTATGTTATTTTGGGTACAGTTACGATCTTAATCCTTGACTCATGGGCATCGAGCAATGTTTAATTTAGCACGATAATGAAAAGGTGAAAGAGTAAAGTTTAGATCTTTACTTTTTTAGATTTAGATATAGAATTTTAGTTAAAATCGTCAGTTCTAGTATGCGCGATTCTAAAATACATATATTGTTGGTCGGTATACATTTTATTTGTAAATTATTAATTATAATTATATATTTAATACACGGCGTTTTATTTTATTTTATTTTTTTTACATAAAATAAGTATGTTCTACATGATTGCGAAATCAATTGTACTCTTTAATTTCAACTAATTACGAAGCAATACATAGTTTAAGGAATGATACTGCCTATTAAACCTTAATTAAACCTTTATTCAAGAACTGTAAACGATTGATCGATATCTCTACTTTGATAGGAGTTTAGTCTGAGAGTTTTGATATCCTATGCCCTGACTCCTGGAAAGATGATAAAAAGTAGAAATCTCCACAGTACTGAAAAGAAAAGATCGAAAAAGCAAACTATTTGTAGTGTTTATGCTGAGATAATTCGCTGTACACCCAAAAGTAAACGACGCAGAGGGTCGGAGAACAAGGAAAATCCACACAAGCGACGAAAAATTATTATTTGGCTGACGGATTTTGTGGTGTCTGAGTAAGCTAACTCAGATTACTTTGAAAATGAGCACTGCAAACTTTTAGACCCCACATATATTTATTAAAATATGATGCTTTCTTGTTTACAAATTAGTAGTACTAACTTGTAGTGAAATTGTGTGTACTATGTAGACGGAGCATTTTTTTTTAAACGAAAATCTTTATTTATTGCTCGATTCAGCGAATGAATAGCAATTTCAACAAAAAATTGTAACGAACCTATATAACAACTGCAAGTATATAGTTTCTATGCTATCGTCTATTGAAGTTATGTCAATTTATCGAAATTGGCTGGCAGTCATTCGTTAACGCGATTCAATTTGGACAAACCTCAAATTCTCTCAAACGTTCCCATTTAAAATGTTGTTCGTTTTTAGAAATCAGGGATTTTCATTACAAAAAGTTCTCTAAACACACGGTAGAACCACTTTATACAAATGTATAAGATTTAAGCACTTTATACAAAAGTTTATTAATTTATAAATAATAAATTACTTTTATCCTGAGAATGGAACAATGTTAGGTCTGAAAAAGATACAAGGCTCATTTTGGAGGTAATCAGAGTTATCACCCTCAGTGTAAACGAAATCCGTCAGCGAAATAGCGCGACCTTTCCTTGTTAATATCAAACTCATCCTGAAAAACATCAAAACTGATGACACATTTTAAGAAGAGGCATACCTATTTAGGTTTCTGCTCATCGATGAATTCGAATATATATAATTAATATTAATAACCTAGAAGAAGGCGAGAGAAAGGTACAGTATGCTGATGAAATTAGAGGTAGATGGATTTTGAAGGTGACTAGTCTAAAAGTCAAAATGGTTAATAATCTTAGCATTTATCAGAGTTAAGGAAATTTTTTTGGATAAATTCTGTGGAGTACTAGAAAACTGAACGGAAGTATCTAGACATAGGATAGGATGCTGCTAGCGATAAACCTCTATCCAATATGGATTGGCTCCGAATTGGCTCAATATGCTATCCATGGATGAGTTACCTGAAATAGTTGAAAAGATTTAATTGGAACACGCATTAAATGCTTTATTACATTACGTTCAGATAGACGGATGTGTATGTGAATTAGTGATAAAGTTACCGGCGGTCTGAGTTAAGAATAGAAGTTACCAAGCTGTTGACATAGTGTTTCTGGCGAAGGTAATTTCGGTGATACAATTCTTTACCCCGTTCAAGTCGTCGGTTTTGCGATTGGTTGGACCTTTCTACGAAAAACTGAGGCACGCATTACAGGACCAATCATCAAACTGTTTATTAAGTATACAAGTGCCAAAGTGATAAATATTTAAGATTAGTAAGGTATAAAATCCTGGATGGGGAATAATATGTTTATAGGATGGCTGCATGGGAATGGCTCACCATAGAGCTAGATCTCTTTTTGAGCGCCCATTGGAGAGGAAAGAATTAATTTGAAGGACCTTGCTGGACATTGGGCAGAGTTTAAACACATCTAAACTAGAGTCATACAATTCGTGCTATTTAGGTGGACTGTACTTGTCGCATGTGTCACATTTCTTTAAGAAAGGAAACTCGAAATATTATGTATGCGGATGATATCTTCAGTACAATTTTAATATAATAACTTCTTGCTGTTTAGTTATAATAAATAAATTCTATCTTATAACTATCTTTCTATGAAGTGAAAGACGAACTGAGCGGAGATCGGTGAATAACTTATAAATGAAGAAATTATATATTCTGTTAGAATTATATAATACGAATAACAGAATTGTCTATTAATTAAGTGGAATCTCGGCATAGAAGACCTGTAATAAAAAAAACAGCAGTAAACTATCTAAGAAAAATTATAATTTTAAATTTTTATTTTAGTATTTGCAACGCGAGTTAATCCCTTAATCCTATATATAGTCAAAGAAGTCGGCCTTGCCGCGGCCTTCGTTTATTTTCGCGCTATCTCTTTCTAATCGACTGGCGACTCGTTTCGTCTGTTTAAACGAATTCCACTGGCATGCTATATTACTGACTTTCGAAATACATTTACTTTCTAAATTAAACGATTATCTCGCGGATTTCAACCAATGATAGAAAATGATAGATTTTTCATAGGATTAAAAGTGCGTCTGCCACTATCCGAAAATCCATTTTATAGTAAATTAAAGAAGTAAATTTTTATACGAAAAGAATAAATAATTAAATAAACTATGCGTTGATAGTAAAGAAGATAAATACAATGATTCAGCTTATCGAATATTCAATTAAGCAGAGCCTCGTCCGTAATACCGATATAATAATTTATTTCGATGAAATCGCGCACCATTTTTCCAAAATAAACTACCTTCTTACTATAACACAGTCGATGGCTTTTTGTCTATTTATTGTGGAAGAAACTACTTATAGGGAAGTATGGTGGGACCGTTCTTTTAAACAAGTAATTTTATAACTCTTTGTTTGAGTAACGAAATCTTCTTCACCCTTAAAATATTTCCTATTGGTCAGTTTAAAACTTATTTTTAACAATTTTCCTTATGCCTTAATTTTAATATTTTTTTGAATATCTATGGTTTCCAATTATGTATTTATTGAACTAATTTTGTTCGTTTGTCGACTACTGTCAGCTCTTGTATTTATTTTTGTATCTATAGTTATCAAATGTTTGTGTGTATATATAATATCTACCTATAGTCGATTTTATAACATTTAAGGTGCACTTTATTCTGTTATAAAATTTTTTACTTTTTTATTTAATTCACGTACGCCTGAACATGTATTAATAGGGTTTTTTTCTTTACTTATTTTTTCTTATTTATTATTGTTGAATTTCGGTGTAAATTCTATAATATTAAAAATTGTACTTATGTCGACTGTTTTGAATTAAACTAATAAATATTTTATCGATTTTACAGTTTTATTATATAATATATTTGCTAAAATAATGTCAGTCAGACTGTCCTTGTTTATTATCACCCCAAAGAATCTGAAAGCAAACTTATTACTAAAAATAAATTAGATTAAAAATTAAAAATAATAAAATAAAATAATAATAATAAAAATTATAAACTATATTCCATATTAGTGAAGAACAGCCTGACTGCCCCCACCACCTTATTTTCTCCTTTGTTGTCCGACGTTTCGAACCGCTAAGGTTCATCCTCAGGAACTAAGCTTTAATTAAATTTAATTAAATTTTATTAAATACTAAATATATAATTTGAAATGCGAGCATAATTTAAAATCCTTATAAAATTAACATAAACTGTTGGAAATCCCAAACTTTATTGTTAATAATCATAATAATACACCGTGTTCGAATTTGTACATTCGAGTAGTAGCATGGTGCCCGGATAATGAAAGTGGTTTAACATATATCTATAGATAGCGGTACATCTGTCAAATATGTTCTTACACGAATAGAGATGAGTCTTATAATGCTCTTATAACGAGGTATTATAATGCTCTCTGCGGAGGAGAGACTTCACTTCTTGTTTCGACGCTATGTAGAAAAAGCACAAGCTAAAGCTTAGTTAGTACTCATTTGATCTATTGTTCTGTATAGTTATAATATTGTATTAAATAAAGTTACATTTGTCGTTTATTTGTTGAGTACATCACATAGATAATATTATTCAATAAAATATAATAAATTATTTTTACTCGAGTAATTCACATTACAACTAGCGACACCAAATTAGTAATGTTCAGGAATTTATTTTTTAACATACAAGAATGCTTCAGGATTTTTAATAAAAAATTATTCAATCTCTGGTAGAAATCTAACAATTTTTAACAGTCTGGAAAGTAGTTACTATGTAGTAAAAATAGAATCAATCATTGTGGCTAGAAACAAGGTAAATCTTAGAATGCAAAATGTTAACGTTGTCAATAAAATTAAGAAAAAGGTAGAAACTAGCTTTAAAATCTAGTTAAAAACTAGGTAGAAACTAGATAGAAACTAGGTTATTTTTTAATCTTGTTTCTGGTTAGTAAATGAGTAATTTATTTCACAATGAATATTTATATAATATTATAACATTATGTTGTTGATTTAATAAAGGAAAAATCATAAAATATGGAAACTTATTATTTAAAAAAATTACAAAGTAATAATAAAGTCTGCTTGTCGTTCGATTTTGTCATCTTAAAAATTATACCTAATAAATTAGTTTTGAAAATATTTTCCTTTTATTATTTAATATCTAAAATTTCGCACGAAGCAATTAATTAAAAAATTCTATTCTTTGATGTCTTATACCGGCTTCGATTATTGGTTATTAGTTAGTAGTTCTATCCTATTTATTTATAAAATAAATAATATCATTTGAAATTTTTGAAATTTTATAAAATAAAATTAATTTTTTAAATTAAAAATCATGCTGAGTTCATAATTATAATTCGTAACTTGAATTTATGGAGAATGTTCATACGGCATATCTGATGATTTGCCATACCCACAAGTGGTAAAAAACATTATCTTGGTTAGTATATAAGCCCGATTATAACTTCCCATAAGTATAACATATATTGTATACGAATGTGTAAGCTATATTGTCAATGCGTTGTATATGTATTTAGATGTATAAGGTATATAGAACCAACGTACTTATAAGTTACTTCAAAATTTTCGAAATTAACTTGATAAATATTTATAATTAATTCGTAAAATAGTGATTAAAGTCAATGAATCTATATAAGAAAGCATAATAACGATAGCCATTTTTTAGCTAGGTTATGTTATACCTCGCTTAACCTTGTTTTAAAATAAAGGTTAATCATAACCACAAAACATACGCGCGCGCGCACGCACACACACGATATTCCATACCAAAATATTAATTGCCCATTAACTAGGGCATAACTAGATGAAAAGGAATAAAAACAACCTATTTTCTATTTTTAAAAATAATTTCAGTTTCAATAGGTAAAACATACCTAGTTTCAACGTAATTTTATTGGAAACGTAAAATATATTAACTCCAAACTAACTATTATAGCTATTAAATACCTAAAAAATAGCTTTAAAAATGTAACTATAAATCGGACGGAACTGACCGTAAAAAACGTTATATGTTTTCCTATTTACTACCGAACAAATATACCTTGTTACTAGGTATCTTCATTTGAAAATACCTTGTTTATACCTTAAAAATAGAACGCATTTCTACCAGGGATGATATCATCCCACAGTGCCTTCATATATTTACATAATTAAGTAATGAGTGAGCTGCATGGAAAGAGTGCTTAGCAAACTCTGGAAAATAATTGCAATCATTAGCTTTTTCTTTTTGAATTTGGTTTTCATGCATCTTACTGTGATAATAATGATCATAATAATCAGATAATAATCATAATTTTACTGTAACCATGTTCGTATCCGTCCATCCTTTATTTACATTTACATTTATAACCCTATCTCTGCTTAGTACCGAAGCCCTACCTCTTTATTCACTCGGTATTCGCCCTAGATTTGTGCCTGTGGAGCAGGTAAAATCTTTGGTCAAAACCGACTGGGATAAATTTCGATTATAAAAACTCGTCTGGAGTGATCAGTGCGTTGAACCTTCTTAATTCAACGCCGGTATTACATATAGTAAGCTCGGTAAAAAATTTAAGAGTCTCATAACTCCCGCTCGCGTTGTGGAATATGAAAACACATCTAAGCGACGAATAAAGTCGAAACATTCGACTTGTCGACAATCTAACAGTGATCGCGGTGAACGCTCTTAGAATTTGCTGATCGATTGGGATGCGGCGTTGTCGTTACGCCCAGGCGTCGGTTTGGATAATCATTTGTTAAAGTAAAAGCGAATCTGAATTGGCTGAGAGTGATCTAAGATCTATTAAATAAACATTGCGAATCGAGAAATGGACGATTGAACGAAGTAAAAAGATAAGTTTCCAATACTTTTTGCAAGTACTATGCATTGCTACGCGATAATACAATTTTCGACTTTTTCGACTATTTCGACTATTCGACACTAAAAAAGTGCTTCTGACTCGGCGAAATAAACGAAATATAAAAGACACTAGATCTATATTATAGAATTATTTGTTATCTGTTCTATATTTTACGAAACTACTTATGAAACCGATGCTTGATAAACAAAACACTGGATTGAAGGAAAAAGTGTCACGTGACATGTTGGGTAGCGAAAGGTTCTATCTTGTGTCATGACTTAGAACGGCTAGTATAACAGTTTACATAGACTGGACATGCCTACCGATTTACGGCTCATTGTTTATGTTCACCGTGTAACAACTGTATAGGCAGGTCATGAGATACGTGACAGAATAAATTACGAAGTCTGAACAACGACAAAAACGGAGTTAAATAATTAGGGGTTGCTTTAGCTCTGAAATTGAGCTTTGGATCTCATATATAGATCGTCTTAAAAAATGCTGCAGAGATTACAAAAGCTTTGATCAGAGCGATGGCCAACACGAAAGGACTTAGACCGTCCATCCTAAATTATAGAGCCGAGGTCTGGGTCGATATGATGAACATGAAGAAGCGGGCAAACACCGTGGGGGAAAAATAATACGTCAACGAATCGTAACGACTCAGTTTAGATTATCGCGGAAATAATACCTATTAATCCAATTAGATGACTATCTAATCAGATGACAATTGGCTAAGTAGATGAAAATGTAATTAGACTGTACTGACGAAAACTTTACGGCCATAGTACGATCGCCGGGAGGATAGATCAGTTCCGGCTCGTTCATGAAATCGGCCAGTGGATGAATAAAAAGTATAAAATGGTGAATCTATTATGGAAAACGTAATGATTTGTTCATTTTGTGGCCAATATAGATCGTCTCGTGAAAAATCTCTGTAAACCTATACGCAAAGCGTACGATTAATAACGGTACTTACCTCAAGAACCTAAAATAGAAAAATATTTTTCTTTATCGTTAAAGTAAATTTTTAATCTATGAATTAGATGTAGCTTATTATTAAAAGCATGAAAATGCCCCCATTTTTTAAATTTTCGATTTCAATACGGATGGATGAGGATGAAATATGAATAAAATACAGAAATTGATACTTGTCTGTTATCATAGAAAGTCCAGAGCATATAAATTCCCATTAACGAATATGGTAAAGTGACGTATAATTTTCTATCCCCAAACATACAACGAGAGCTTCACCTCACCGGAGAAGCAATTCTCTTCAGCTAGCGAAAAATGAACTTAATATTATAAAAAAACCAAATACTTACCAGTTTTTTTTATTCAAATGAACCTTCCCTATCACTTTTTTTTCAATAGATACAGGATGAAATAACAAATTTCTATTTGATCGTTATCGACACTGTTGGGTTTTACAATTTTAGATCTTCTCAATCTTATAATTCTATTTGAAATTATAATTAGTTTAAATTACATGAATTTTATGTAATTTTTTAACACAATTTTATAAAATTTCGGGATAAATATTAAAATGATTTTTAATATTTATTGTAATGCTTCAATAAATTAAATCAAATTATTAAACTGTATTGTGCTTGAATAAAAAAAAATTAATAATTTTAAATATTTAATAACTTACTATAACTTCGTCAATTCATAGTAATAATAGATTTAAATATCCATATTCATTTATATAAAATCAAAATATATTTGTAAGCCAACCTGCTAATCTTGAATGCATATAAAAATTATTCACTGATCATCTTTTCTTATTCTATAAATAGTACATTATCAGATTCTGTTATAATAATTATTATTATAATGAGTTGTACTTTTATTTTGTGTCCTTTTCACTCTTGCAAATAATGCAAGTTATTTTTAGAATGTTTGTTATTAAAAAAAAATTTTTGAAACATCGTTCATGATGTATTAATAAGAACTAATATGTAAATAATTTTAATCGTCAAAAGTTCGATCTGCAATAGATGATTAATTAGTAATACATAAGCTAACGATATAAACATTAGATGATCTAGATTTATCTTAATGTTTCATGCGAGTTGTTTATGAAAAATATTACTTGAAGATTTATTGAATGACCATAACAACATAACAATCATTCATATTGATTAATATTGTAAGTCGAATGGAAAAATTCGACAAAACAATACCATCGATTTTTCGATAGCATAGAATTAGCACAATCTATACATTAAAATTCCGTATATTAATAATTGCAAAGACATTAATTCACACCCGTAAAAATTACAAATGTGAAATAATTAAACGAGCTCGGCCTGTCGAACGAATAATATTCTCGTAATCCGGCGATCTCCTAGTTTGAGTTCTATAGTCCTGTCCGATTGATACGATCATCTTGTAAATACGTATACGCGTATGGGATTAATTGTACTCCTTTTACCGAACCATCAATCATACACTTTCTATTGCCGACTTTGATCAAACGCAAATATGTATGTATGTATGTATGTATGCACGTTTTATACTATATATGTATATATGATGTTGCGTAAAATTGCAACGTTCGGCGAAATAAATAAATTCAACGAAGGGGCTGGATATGTACTTAGATATGTATGTACATGTAATAAAGCAATTCACCGTACTTTCATGAGCATATTATTGGAATACACGTTAAAACCTCATTTATACGTTATCATTATTTTTTTATGTTTATTATTATTATCTTTTAGTAATAGGCTGAGCCTCGTTGAAAAACAGTATTTTATATTTCTTCGAATAATCCTTGAATAATAAGTTGCAATAGTAGTGTATATATATACATACATACTTGATACTTATTTATCCTCTTACGAAACCTGTGTGTGTGTTTATATATATATATATATATATATATATATATATATATATATATATATATATATATGCATATGTATCTACATATACCTATACGCATGCAATTGCGATAAAGTGTAACGTAACGAAATACCAAATGAAGGCGCAACTATTTACTTATTTCTTATTCACACACAACATATATATACATTAAAAACACGTTAGTCAATAGGGAAAGGTGAAAGTTCAAAGTTCATATTTATCTACGCTGGAAAGTTTCACGGATCCGAGATACGGACAATATAAGTATAGAAAGCTTCTTATTTCTCTCTCTTTTTTGTTGTTGTCTATTCTTATTATAGGTCATCGGGCCGGTATACTCTCACTCGGTACATATACGGGGTCCAGCCGAAAAATGTCTATAATAGAAAGTATTACATCGAGTGAAAAGCCTCGATTTATACTGTAACGCGCGCTGTAACGCTACCGAGGCGAGTCGCGCCGCCCGAAAACTCTCAAGTATCGAGTGCGAGAACAGTGGTTGGCGTTGTGGGGGAGGGGGGGGTCTCGAAAGGCCGAAAGGAGGTCCACACACCACATCGCGGGACTCTTATACCTGTATCTCTCTCTCTCTCTCTCAAGCGAGAAAGGAAAATCAACTCCTGGCGGCGCTGCAACAGCTGGTTGTAAAAAAAAGTCAAGGCCGCGCTGCTTTGTGTGTATGTGTGTTTGCGCACACGATAGCTCGCGTGTATGTGCGCTATGCATATAGATACATCATAACAAAAGTTTATACCTACCACACTCTCTCTCTCTCTCTCTCTCTCTCTCTGACGCCCGCGAATACATGTGTAATTACGCATGTAACATCGAAATTTTTCCCCCCTCCCTCATACGGACGTTATCCTACCACCCTCCCGCTCCCTTTTGGAACACCCGTCGGCCGGTTCACTACCAGCGTGTTGCACTCGTATTGCGCTATTGGTAAGTTAAATTTAATATGCGATACTAGCGGTGGAGTGGAGAACTAAACAATGGCAGCCATCAGCGTTACAGAGTACGCGAAAGCATTGATGACATTAGTAAAATTTCGGATTTCTATTCAAAATTTGTTTGTAAAAGAAAATTTTAAATTACCAAAAGACATCAAAGTAAAGCATAAGAAATGTTACAGCTGAGTTAAGACTGTAAAAAAAGCAGTATGGAGTTCTCTCCACATCAACGAAAGGGTTTTGCAACGGGAGATTGCTGTAGAGAGCTTCACATTTTATAGAATTATTAATACTAATTTGAGTTTTCATTATAGGACTGAATGTGAAGCTGCTAAAATTTATTTTGTGATATTGAATTGTTGATCAACCATAAAGAGTTGACCAAAACAATAGAAATTAAATAAGATAGGAAAACAGCCATTCACGATTGTAATAATAGTTACGTTTCAAAAGTACATGTCTTACAATTAATATTAAAAATTGTACTTATTTCGATTGTTTTGAATTAAATTAATAAATATTTTTATTGGTCTTACAGTCTTTTTTTAGTTAAAAAGTAAGCTGTTCTTTAATTATTATAACCTTTAAATTCATTTTGAGCAATGAATTATTACAATTAATATGAGAAATGAATCTATTCGAAAATTAATTTCTATTTAATTTTTTTATTCATTATATTATGTGCGTAATTAAAATGTCAAGAGTACAATTAGATCACGTTTATTATGTTCTTTAATATCCTGAGGGATTATAAAACATGGTAAAATATTTAAATACATATTTTAAATATAAACATATATGTTTTAATTAAAAAAAATAAAAACAGTTCACCCCCTCTGCACAATCTTAACGTTCATGGCTGCCATTTTTACTTTGATACCGTGGTGCCCTCGTGCATGCGGTGTCCGTTTTCTTTACCAATAATCTAGTTTTTGCGCGCCCGCGCAATTGTCTTTTGATCAGCGAGGCAAATAGTGCTGTAACAGAGGTTCAAAATTTATACATGATTATTCGAGCACTATTAAAAAATGAGAAATAAATCAACATTTTGTAAATATTAGGATAACTCTTCGCCTAGGTGTAAGCTCGGGAGCGCGCCTCTCATGGGAGTTGTGTAGTATAAAAAAATTAGAATTATAAAACGCCACAGTCAAGAGGAAAAAATAGGTAAAATTACATAGGCTATTAAAGAATCAATACAAATATGATAAAAAGACTGTTTTTGTACAATTTTGCAAACGTAAAATTCTGAAAACAATGGACTATCATAAAGAATATATTGGATCTTATACTAAAAACTTAGTATTTTCGATGGAAGTTCTGGTTTGAACATTATAATAACATAATAAAAAAATACATTATTGTAAATATAATGTCCATCGCTATAGATATGGCATTTGTTGCTCATAAATCAGGTAATTTGTGTATTCAGACATAAAAAAGGAAAATTTATAAGCTTCTGAGGCCAGGAACGCGAAGATCCGTATGGGGCCGGGTCTGTCTGTAAGGCTGGTTGCGCAGAATTTCGCATCCGTTGCTTTCTAACTGATTTTTAATATAATAATGAAAGTACGATCGGGCGTTGTCCATCCTGGTCATTTTCTAGACGCATCGACTGCGTTCGGTAACAAGGTCTATTAACTTTTTAACCCCTTTTCGGCAGTTGATAGGCCACACCCTTCTGCCCTTGTACCAATTACAGAGCATTACGATAATACGAATCTCGGCTATGAAGTATATTTATTGCATTACGTTTGTCAAATTTATTTGTAAAAATAAATTCAAAATGTTTTTGTTCGTGACACAGCAATAGTTTAACATATATTAATATTAGGTTACCAATTTAACAGCATCAACGCATCGACGAAATGCTTACATATTCTTGCTCGTGCGTTATTAATTGAAGTTGTTTTACTGCTTATACTCGAAATAACCTTTGTTGCACGTGGAATTTCAGTAAAGACGATTTTAAGCACAATACTAGAAATTGCATTCTATTTATAGCCAGAATACGAAGAGGCACTAGTGCTTAAGGCGAAAAGCTATGCAAGTTTTCGTTTTCATTTAGAAAATATAAATTACGTCTATATCATCCACATTATCCAAGTATACTTGTAATTTTATTAGGAATGAAAGCTTACAGATTTGTCTATGTAGGCGGCGCTCTAGTCAACTGCACATGGTTGCGATACCTTTTTGCGTATATGTTCTGAAAATCAAACAGTAAATTGCCAGTACGTATCTTGATAATGGCACAATTTCTGTTCATATAAAAGCGGGCAATTTTCGGTCATGGAGCTTTAAAAATGGTCATCGAATGGCTACTAGTTCTCATCGACTAGCTGACCTGTGTTCCGTGTATGACAGCAACAAGCAACATCCATTCTTTTCTATACATTCTGCCTCGGTTATCTTAATTCTTTATATTCCACAATTTGTCTAAGGGCCATGCAACCGAGATGAATAACGATTAAAGAAATTTTTTTATGATTACTATAATAATCACTATTGGCAAAGAAAACGTACACCGCTGTAAGAGGGCGCCACCGAATGAAAACAAAAATGACTGACACGAGTATACAGATATTAGTGTTCGAATGAAGACAACTACTATTTCAATTAAAAATTAAATGTTGATACTTTAAAAATTTATTAAAATTTTACCATATTATATCCTCATTATATCCTAAAACTTATTTTCAAAAACAAAAATAAATATTTTATAATTGTTTTCTTTATATATTAATTAAACATAGTTTAATATAAAGAAAATTTAATTTAAACTTTATTTACAAATACATTTATATCGCTTCATAACTGTTACACATGCATTTTATTTAGAAACATAACTAGCATATTAATGGTAAATAACTGTTATCTTATCGCATTTAATTTCTATTCTTTGGTCGATTCTTTATGATTTTTCCCAGTTCAATGTCATAAAATAAATTTTAGCAGCTTCAGCTTCCGAAATGCAGTTAAAACTGCAATTAATATTAACATTTCTTCTCGATTGTGAAGTTCTTTACAGCATTCTTCCTTATCAATGCCTGTTCAATGTCACTTTCAGTGATATATTTTTAATTCTTTCGGTATAATTTTTCCTTTTTTTTTTAGAATTTGGAGAGGACTCCGAAATTGACTTATGTAAACTATACTTGCGCGAGCTCGTTGTATTATACTCATGACCTTCATATTCAGTAGTTCTGCTCTCTGTCACTAGTAGTGCATATTCAATTTCAGCTGTCAATGATAACATGAATTATGGCCGAGACGTTTGATGCATCC
The DNA here is from genome assembly GCA_018907035.1 of Sycobia sp. Sy_11. Classification (NCBI taxonomy): domain Eukaryota; kingdom Metazoa; phylum Arthropoda; class Insecta; order Hymenoptera; family Epichrysomallidae; genus Sycobia; species Sycobia sp. Sy_11. The sequence continues at coordinate 5,241,022 of JACCIC010000016.1, read as the reverse complement.
GTGTTCCAAGTCCACGAACTGATCTTATCTGACTGTTCGAACATCGGAGCCACTCATCCTGTTCGAAAATTGTAGCCGTTTCCAGCCTTAATATTCTACATCATTGTTTCAATGAAATTCACTTGTTTCACATACAATAACGACAATTCAAGGAGCTAAAATTCATATAGTGAACGCAAAATTTCCAACTGTACTCAATCAGCTGAAAGAGTCGGAGTCGTCGGAGTTCTGGAACATCTCGAAACGTGCGAAATGATCAAGTGACAATTCGAGCGACTAGAGCAGTTTCATCGGCATCATCGACTAATATACGAACAAACAGATGGCTCGGAGCAAATCTTCCGAGTTTATCGAAACAATAAAAAGTTTTCGGGCTTAGAGAGAGAGAGAGAGAGAGAGAGAGAGAGAGAGAGAATGGGAGGGGAGGAGCTTCGATCGTTCGAGTTGCTCGAGTTGCTCGGAATCGAGCCGTTGAAATATTGCATTCAAATTTGCACTAAAGCACGATTATTGAGACGCATCCTGGAAAAATTGTAACTGAAATATATACTAGAAACAAGGCAATACAGTCGAATGATGTTTAAAAGAATGTTTGCGAGCTGTGCAGTCGTCGCGACCCGCGTGACTCAGTGGGTCGAACGACTTGTAAAGCTCGAGTCGTTCAAGATATTTCGAGATAGATAGAGAGAGAGAGAGAGAGAGAGAGAGAGAGAGAGAGAGAGAGCGAGGTCGATAGTTCTGCATTTATTGAAATAAAAAATAATTAAAAAAAAATATATGTGTAGATACAACAAGTTAGAAGTGCAATCAACAATATGATAATAGGCAGTCTTTGCAGGATAAACAAAATATATATATATATATATATATATATATATATATATATATATATATATATATATATATATATAAATAATAATAATATAAGTTGATTTTAGAATTGCCGTGATATCGTACAGATAAAATCTGATATATAGGTCAATTATTTAAAAATAATATCGCAAAAATTTTTAAATCTGACGAAATTAATGTCGAGAGGGAGGCGGGGAGGAAGGAGCGGTTATCGATATCGAGGAAGAAAAATTCTCAGATAGTTATGCAGCGCGCACAGGGCCACCTTCGCCGCCGTCGCAGCCGACCGATGACACCTGTGGCTTCTCTCTTTCTCTCTCTCCCTGTCTCTCTCTCTCTCTCTCTCTCTCTCTCACTCTCTCTCTCTCACTCTCTATCTCCCTCCCTCTGGTGTATATGCCGCGCGGCGACGGGCGACGTTATAATCCACGGCCCCGCGCGCGCCGCGCGCACGATCCCGCAGTCACGCCGCGACTCTCCTCCTGTTTATATCGCGCGTGCGGCCGCGCGCGCATATATGTGTATAAACGTACTCCCGTGGTGCGCGGTTGTATATATATATATATATATATATATACATATACACACACATAGAAGAGAGAGCATCGCTCTCCTCTCCCTCTCAGTCGCGCGACCATTCTACACTTTAAAGTTAAACTAGCCGAGATTATCGGCGTGCTGTATATACATACATACTGCATAAACGCGTGTATACGTATATTGTCGCAGCCACCGTGTAGCCTCTCTGTCATTCGATTTTAACGTGCGCGCATGCGCGATAATATATATATATATATATATATATATATATATATATATATATAACATATGTATGTGTACATATATATACATAATATATACGGTGTGCCGGATCGGCGCGAATTCGCGCGTGTGTGTTAAAGAAGTTAATTTATATGTATGAATATAAATATATATATATTTATATGCGCCCCAGTGATTTTATACATACATATATTAAATATATGCACGTGTCCGGTTGTGTCCAGTGTGTTTTCGATCCGGCTTCGCCCGACGCCGTTCCGTATTATTAATATTATTAATAGATAAAGAGAGAGGGATATATATATATATATATATATATATATATATATATATATATATATATATAAAGAGCGTGTAATCGCGCGATAACGACAGAAATGATAATAATGGTTGTGCACATCGGCAGTGCGCGCGTGCATCGATAGAAATAAGTATATATATATATATATATATACATATGTGTATAAATGTATAGGTGTGATCAAATTTGTGAACTGGTGCACCGTGTTGTGATTTTGTGCAAAGACCCCCGTCCCACCCAATCACCCACCCACCGCCCCTGGCCGCAGTTTATCGCGCGCACTCAATATCCCTCTGTCGACTGCCTCGTCGCGCGCGGTTAGCCGCGGATTCCCGGTGCGATATCCATCCGACCAACAGCCCCCCCCCCCACCCTCAACCACCCTGCCCCGGTGACTCCTGTTGCGCTCTTCCGGGGGGTCCGTCCCCCCTCACCAACGACCCCGACGAGACGAGGAAAGCCCGTTCCTTCCGATTACCCCCCCCCCCCCGCCGACCATTCGAGAATGTCCCCGTCTTCGGTGGGCCAGGAAGCAAGAAGAGCATCGGGACCGCGGGAGCCGACGTCCTTTTAATCGGCGATCGAGCGTTAAGTGCCGGCATACAGATATATGCGTAGAGAAGAGAAGCCGCTGTATTATCACGTATGTCCGCATATGTTCATATCTAATATATTTACACACACTCACGTACATATACAATTTTGCACAAACATCTACATCGTAGCTCCCACACATGCACGGACATATGTATGCATTGGTGTCTTTAATATACATTCGAATGCCCGTGTATGCCATGTTCCTTTTTCTTCGTACATACACACACACACACACACACACACACACACACACATATATATATATATACCCCCTTCTACCGCGTCCCTCCAGTCGCTATATTTACTGGTTAACCTCCTTTCGATGGTTTCTTTTTTTCTTTTTTTTTTATTTGTTCGGCGTCTCTTTTTGCAGTCGCGCCAGGGCCGCTCTCGAGGATATTGTATCGAGATATATATATATGTATCGATACAATATCCAATATATCTATATAGATGTATCAACTAAGACCGTATATACAAATATATATATATTGCTGTAACGAATGCCTGAAATCGAAACGTCGAGAGAACGTTAGCACACGCGCCCGAATCCATGCGGATTTGAATTTCCCGCGCGTTAGCAATTTGGATGCGATTCCGGGGAAAACAATTTGTTTGCTGTTTGTCGTGTATATATAGGTATGTATGAACGAACACGCGTGAATTCGCAGATATCGGTCAATTCGTTTGCTCTCTGACATATATAGATATATAATTAGTGGAGCGCAGCTGTGTTTTGTTGTCCTGCCTGTTACACACTGCTCTGTATGCGTACATTTATGCCCACATACACGGAAAAAATGTCGAAACGCGTGTTAACTTACGTAAACATATGTACATCTATACCTACATAATATATACATGAGCATGGATAGGCATATTCTGGAATTCTCAGTCTACTAACTGTCTCTCACTACAAAGGTCGAGAGTGACCGTTAAAAAAAACACAACTGTCTTATCCGTATAGTATAAAAATTACATATATATATATATATATATATATATATATATATATATATATATATTACGTACATCGTGTGTGTTGCTTTCCGCCTACGAGCGCGTTTCCGAAAAAACGGAAAGAAAAATCATTGAAGAAAAAAATAACAGGAAAACCGCAAGTTTATAAAAGACTTCGCTTTCACGATCCTGTTCAACGATATACATATATTACTAATATACGCGTATGTATGTATGTATGTGTGCGTATGTATATATATATATATATATATATCAGCGATCCGTGCGGCTTCGTTTTACCTGTGCATGCACGAATGTGTATGCATGTGGATAATATGCGAAAGAAAACGAAGGCGTATATATAATAACGGAACCGCGTACCGTCTGCATAATACACGTGCATCTCTACGTTGCATGTAAGCGCGCGCGCGCTCACACGGGCAAATACGTACACCTGTGGCATTTTTCTTTATTTTTTCGCGAATTATCGTCGGCTCCTTTCGACCTTCCATCAGTCCATTCCAGTAAGCCTGGATTGATTTTAAAATACTAATAATAAGGTTGAATTTTCTGTTAGTATCGCATTTTGTTTCAAAAGCTGCAAATAATAACAATCATAACAATAACCATAACAACAACAACAACAACAACAACAACAACAACAACAACAATAATAACAACACAACAATAACGCACTTATGCGCGCGCGCGTGTGTGTGTGTGTATTTATTTATACCAAATATATATAAATACACCAAATATGTGTAAATACGTCGTATTTACACCAAAAGTCCGATGTTTACGAATTCGTATATTATAGTGAATACTTTCAGCGCGACGCGTAATAATTGAGTTGAAAATCAAAAGGCATACTCTCTATTATTATTGCGCCCGTGTACGCGTGCGTAAACAGAAGAATTGCAGCGAAATGAATAAATGGCGAGAAAGAGAGAGAGAACGAAAAAAACTCCGCTCAATAATCTCAATTGATTGTCGGAGACGAGACTATAATCGAATTTTTTCGAGGCGTCGTCTAAAAATCGATTTGATATCTATTTTTTCGTTTTACTTCGCAAACTTTATCGCTTTGTTCTATATATTTGTCTTTTTAGTATTCTAACACCCCCTCCACATCTCTCTCTCTTCTCTTCTCTCTCTCTCTCTCTTTCTTTTAGATAAGCGCAGTATGGAGAGGCGAACGTAATAATATATCTCTTCTAATATATCATTTCATTATTTTCTATTTTATTTCGAGGTAATTAATATATGCACAGCCGACATTGCCGCGTACATTCATATAGTCAAAAAGTCAGATCATCGGAGGTTGAATCGACATCGTGTGCTTAATTTATTATTATTAACCGTTATTAAAATTTAAATTTCTACTCCCGGCCCTCTAACGACAGAAAGAGTCGTTAATAAAAAAAAAAAAAAAAAAAAAAAAAAAAAACTCGCTGGGAGTCGCCAGCCTTTGAAAGATTTACACTGATTTGTCGTAATATAGGCAATTGTCTTTCTACGCGTGAGTGGCGATAAACTGCCGTTTAGCTGGCTCATTATCGCGACAAAGCATTAGAATATTCTTGAGAGGCTTGGAGTTAATGAAACAAGGACAGACGATATGATCAGATCGTCTGCCACAATCCACACGTGTCTCTCGATGACCATCATTTCGAGCCGACTTTCACCACTTACCGTCGTAATTTTCATTATTTCCCCGACTACCAGGTAAGTTCTGATCAATCGGCGTGACGGTAAGCACGCTAAAGAGCCCTTTTTTTCGTCGTTCGACCGCGGTAATTGTTAGATTTGCGTAAAATCCCTTCGGAGTTTCCGTCGCGTTACGCGGCGTTGTTACGGTCCGATGGTGCTCCATCGTCATCTTAAAATCCAACAAGATCCCCATAGCGGCCCATAGCGATTGTATTTTCGTCAACGAAACGCAACATAAATTAAGAAAACACACTCTATTCATTTTGTAAATAATCCATACATTATACTCTATTATTATTCTTTCGTTGAAAAATCTTCATCAATCGTAACTTTGCCTCTGAAAGTGGCGTATACTGCAGAAACCGGCAGAAACCAGACGGAACAGCTGTTGCAGTCTAATGCATTCTGTGAAAGTATAAGCAGATGCGGTTTATTCATTCAACATCAGTTTGTTTAAATATAATTCAGCAATAGTGTTTAGCGAGTCTTCAGTTAATTTTAATGATTTTTTTTTTTATGTACGCCAACAAAGTCTAGCTGACTTTTCACTAAAACCGTTAGCTCGCTGAGAAATATGTGGCTGCTTGTGAAAAATTTTCAAAAATTTTAGCATCTTTTAAAAATTGACCAGATTCCTATAATATAATGTGACAATATTGCGTGACGAAACTTTGCTCTGGAAGTGTCGTCAAATTTGTAAAATTGCACGCTTTAGTAAATCCTGCCAGATGTTACCAAAAGTTCCTCTATAATCATCTGCCGACGTGCATACGAGAGGTTGACTTTTTACTTCTGTCAATAGGAGTTATTTTCTGT
>JACCIC010000016.1:5230000-5232500 GCA_018907035.1 Sycobia sp. Sy_11 | reverse complement strand
GTATTCGATGGACCGTTGTTGAGAGGATTGTCGAAGTAAATTTTTACCGATCGAGCCAAAAATACTTGCTTGTAAGCGACGTTATACCGTGGTATTGAATTACTGTAGATTTTAATTGAGAGCGCCCTTTATTTGTGCGTCTATATTCTGCATTGCTGCAAATCCCCATGCGGATACGTCGAACCATGTGGAAATAATAGAACGTTTTTTAAATTTTATATTTCAGAATTTTTGGTTCTGAAATTCCAAAAAGCTCGGCGAATCTATGGTCGAAACTTTGCGTCTATGTAAATGGGCGTAAATGAAGGACGTGATTAGAATTTGCAATAGTGCTCACGTTTGCGTATTATATTCTTCAAAGCAGAGCAGTTTTTATGCAATCGGTATCAAACAGCGTTCGACATGCCCTTAACGTAACTGGAGAAAATATTATGGCTTATTAAGGCACCTCAATTTTTGGCGGGGTTGCTTTTGACCGTTTGTACTAAAACAGTGAAAAATACGTCAGCGATTCTACAAACGCAATATGAGCAATCGAATCTTCGTGGTTATTTTTTACATTGTTACAACAATTGCATCCTCGCTGTTATGTCATATAGTCTTAAAAACGTATTGATGCAATCTAAAACAAAATATATAGTTCGATCGCCCTACGATTTGTCAAGATGACCCTATTCCGACAATTAGAGTTCAACTATTCGCCGAGAGTTCATTCATTTGATATACTTCGGCACTAGCCTCAGTTAGAGTATTATATATATATGATAGATTCACTAGAACCTAAAACACGGTGAAATTCAATGTATTGTTTCAAAAAAAAAATAATAATAATAATAATAATAATAATCAATACGCTTCGACAAATTGTTAATTAATTCTGTAACATTGAAGAGATGCCGAGTAAAAAATTTTACTTCGTGGCTCTGCCGGTAGAGTGATTCATCTAAATACTGCCCGAATCACTCGCAAGTGGCAAAAAAAAACTACATTGACGATTACACTTTAATGATAACGATAAACTTACATGAACGCCCTCTTGCATCCGAAGCGCGTGTATTGTACACGCATTTATTTGTTTAACGTAATTGCGTTCTTCCAATGTGCAAACGGTAAATGTATATAATAGGATTTTCAATCCCCGTATAAAATTAAAAGTGTATTGAAGGAAATAAGCATTAAATGATAATAAATTTCGTTTTCAGGACTGTAAACATTATGCGAGTTCAGAAAATTAATTTTCATTAGTTTTATCAAAATTCGTTACTTTTGATCAAGTTTTAATATTTATACAGATTGATGAATTTGTTTATTATTGTCAATATTTTCCTTCAACGATTTCAAATTACGCTTATGAAATGAACTTCAAATACAAATCGTGCATTTATAAAATTATAATAAATTCACATAATATTTTCGCGAAATAATTCTTAGTACATTTATAAAACGAGCTTCAATAAAGTATTTGCCATTTACCAAAACAATGTTTAAATATTATATGCCAATAAATATCGGACATAATCAGAGTTAGTGTATTATATTATATTGTATTAAAAGTTAATAATAATTATTATGCATGTATTCTTGATCAATTGATAAACTTCTAGATGCATAAGAATTTTTGTTCTTTTTAACTTTTAATGCACTTATAAAAGTATTTTTAGAGATTGATTTACAAAGTCTGACAATATAAAATTTAATAAAAATGGCACAGAACTTTGTTCTTTTATTTAAAATTATTTATAAACAAACGTGAAAGAGCAACAATCGTTTTTTTTTTAATCGCAGCAGAATATATATATATATATATATATATATATATATATATATATATATATTAATATTCGATATAATAATCGACAAGCGAAAACGAGGGATTCGAGTAAATGAACCGATTGTTATTAAATTATGCAGTTAAGAATCCATTAAATTACCCGCATTTTGTGCTCTCTCTCTCTCTCTCTCTCTCTCTCTCTATCTCGCTCTATCTCTATCTCCCTCTCCCTCTCCCTTATTCGAATGTGGCTCGTTACATTTATTTTCAAGTTTAGAAGCAATCTTTTACAGTTGTGAGAAATAAAAGATATCGGAGAGTCACGGCCGATAAGCTTTTTAGCTCTACATTGCAAACAGATGTTTGGAAATTCTTATTAGTTTCTCATTAATTTTTTAAGTATTTTGTTTCTTTTAACTGCCTCGTGTATCTTTAGAAGTTGTATTCCGAATAATATTTCGCAATAGTAAGATCTTTAAATTGTCATTTCATTAATAAATAAATTAAAGTAAATAATTATAATACGTGCGATATAAATTATTGTGAAAATTTTCTAAACAAAAAAATACACATATATTTCTGTTTTTAACAACAATAAGTGTATTACTTAATCCAGATATATTATTCAAAGAAAGATAACGATGCAAATTGGTTCGTCAACTATACGTACGTATTCTATCGTTTAACGATGATCTGAAAATATAATAATTCAGCACTACTGCAATGATC
>JACCIC010000016.1:5195000-5225000 GCA_018907035.1 Sycobia sp. Sy_11 | reverse complement strand
ATAATATTTTCATTACATTTATTATATACGTAACTTACACAGATCGTGTGCTAAGGTATATAACTCAGTACATCTAGCAATTGACATATAAAAAAATCCCAAGAGGCAGATCCTGTATAATGGCGTAATTGTTCTCTTGATAAAGTCACACTTTCACAATCTTTCGAACGGGACAGGGAATGCGGATTCGCCCACTTCTCTCTCTCTCTCTCTCTCTCTCTCTCTCTCTCTCTCTCTCTCTCTTTCTCTTGCCATACGACATCTCGTGCAACTAGTTCTCTCATGTGCACGATCGTATAAATAAAATATATACCATACATTTAAAATTCTTTCCGAATATAGGCGAGGCTTTCGTCGGCTTACTTAATATCGTGCTCGATTCGTTTCTCTTCTCAATGCCTAAATATATATTAAACATGTATATTAGTACGTATTTCGCTGCGGCGGTGTTGGTACAGCGAATCGCGTTCGCATACACGCGCGTCTATTAACGGGCCGTGGAAGCACGGAGAAAGAGAGAAAGAGAGGAAAACGTTATACAGGGATATAAATTTGCGCGTGCGCGATGGTATGTAACAGCTCGGGTATCTTAATCGAACAGTTGGAGATAACAAACGCGTGCGACATATGTTGACCGCAACTTAGTCATATTTCTTATTGGCTGATGGCTAATGATAGAGCGACTTATGAGTTTTTGACGATGCAACATTTTTGATCTTAAATGGATGGCAAGGTTTACAGAATCGTTGGTCGATTACATTCTGATCTGGTATTATAACAAATGAACATTATTGGTACGGTGATTCAACAGGGTGTACGATTCAATGTACTTAATAATCCAGATTGACTCGTTGAAAATTATCCTTTTATATTTTATATCGTTGATAAAAGTTTTAATCGGATTGAAACGGATTCACGATTGCATATACGTTTCCAGCCGTTACAATGCAAAACTTTAACTCAATAATCTGAAATCTAGATTATTAAAACGGATTGGAACGTATTAAAATCGTACGTCTGTTTCAAACCAATTTAATCTAATTCAATCTGTTTCTAATAATAAGAATTTGACATCACTAAGACAGACTGGAACGAGTTGAAATTTCAATACGTTTTCATTCCCTTCTAATCGAAAACTTTAACCAAGGTCGTTTCCAAATCTATCTATTAAATCATATGCCTTTCAATTCGATTCAATCCCTATACCAATGATGTCATATTTTGTCATGTACGAATCGATTGCAGTAAGTATACAATTCAATTAGATACAAACGAAAATGTTCAATAGCGATATAATAAATATTTTAGATCATTAATACACGGATCAAATTGCGTGTAGGATTCAAAGCGTTATAATCCCCATGAATTAGTTCATTCGTTCGTTTTAATTTGACCAAACTTTCATATCTTTGGTAAATATTGAATTGGATTGAAACGAATTTCTAATTTCTTACGTTTCAATTCGTTGTAATTAAAAACTACTACCAGATTAACCCTTTCAATCGCTTTCAATTATACAAAATTTAGGTAAATTTCGACGAATGGTAACATACTACATTGTACCTCACTTTCAATTAGATTCAATCCGTTTTCACTAATGTGAATCATTGACATCGTTCATAGAGTTTGAAATAGATTGACAATGGAATAAATTTCATTCCCTTTGACTCTGTCTTCATGATTTTAAATTTAGTTAATTTTTTTCAATCATTGATTCGGGAAGCCGTTTGAATTCAAATCAATCCGATTCAAGCCCTGTCAATGATGTAATATTTTCTAACATTGAAAAGAATTAAAACGTGAATAAGATTCAAAACGTTAAATCGATTTCGATTACAATTCGTCGACAATTACAAATATTTCACAGGATTGATATCGAATTGATCTGAGCATTGATGAGGATTTAAACGGATTTACGATAAAAAAAATTTAACCAGAACCGTTTGATTCCGTACATTCATGATCTCAAATTTCTACAAGTACTATAAAGCTAATTGAATGATATTGAATTGTACATTCGTTTCAATCCGTTCCAGTAAGATTCAAACTCTACATTGGCGATGAAGAGATGGATGACCAAATTTTTTATCTTTTAAACGGATAATATGACTTTTGTGTTCAATTCCGACCGTTTTAAGATCAAACTTTTATCACAGGAAAGAATGGTGAAAGACAACTAGTGAGTTCGTTAAAACAATCTCTCACCCCCTATCTCTCTCTTTCTTTTACTCGCTGTTAAACGATATTAATTAATTCTGGCAGAGCCCACGTCTTAAAGGCTAAAAGGATTGTGTATTCAATTGAGTTTAATTGTGCGCGGATCCATTTGGAAGTCGTATACGTTCTTCTCGGGACGCTGGAAACACACACGCGCGTTTACAATATATTACACACGCGTGCAAGCTTGGCATGTGTATGTATATATATTTCTTTCGGGACCCTCATATTTCATAAGCGTCTCTGCCCATCGGTTCTTCGCGTCTGATGGCGTTATGCAAGTGTGCAAAGTGCAGGCTCACTTTGGCCTCTCGCTCGCCCCATTTCGACAGCCGGCTATTTCTCCTTTCTCGCCCGTACATATCACACCTATATAACACTATACTGCTTCTCGTGATTCCGCGCGTTAAGAACTATATATATATATATATTCATACATACCTCGCATTTCGAAGGAGAAAAGCTCGATACGTACGCCCGTTATATAGTTATATCGCCATTATGCATTACACGCTTCCCGAAGACCACCGCGACGAGTGAGAGAGATGAACAGCTGTGTTCCGAGCGCGAGCACGTGCTCTCGAAATCGCATAGCTGTGCTATATTATGGCTGTCTTATATATATATATATATATATATATATATATATATATATATATATGTTTATGGTGGGCGCTGGTATTTAGCCAAGCATTACTGTTTCGGTGCGTCCATTGTCGAATGAAAAATTAAAGCAATTTGCTTTCCTGCGATGGATATATAGAAGGTCGAATGAAATGTCTGATTTGCTAGCATAATATGACTCTCCAACTATGGGCAATAAAATTGTCTTTGAACGAAAAGTTTATAATACACTAGAACTAGCTAGTTTTTTTTTTTTTTTTTTTTTTAAATTACTTTCCTCCATCTATGGAAATCTTAAATCCATAAACTTTTCAAACCGTGGTGCAAAACAGTAAAATTAAAATAAGCGGTCTTGCTAAAGAGTCTATTACTCATCTACGTGACCAATTAATAAACTTAGCCTTACAACATTTAAATAAAAGAAAAAAAAAAGAAAAATTATAATATACATCGGATATCATTCGCTCTTTTATGTCCAGTGAGACTCGATCTTATTACGAAAACGACAAAACTAGCCATATATGTATATGCATTATTTATATTGAAATTTTTCTCTTTTTCTTATCAAGCTTGCCGATCCGAGAATGTCGAAAAGGTCGATATGTTACACCGGGACGTATAAAGTCAGCCAGCGAGAGCCAAATAATGTATAGTCAAATATGCACAAAATACTTCTTTATTATTTATCAGTATATCACTATTGCCAAAAAAGTCTAGCAAAAGTTTTGAAATATATTTCGTGCCGATGCGCTTACAGTCTACACCTAACTGTATTTCCAACCATGAATTTTTTAAATATTAAAATTTCAGACGACTTGAAGAATAAATTCTTTTAGCTTTCCTACCTAAAGAATAATGTATATTAATATAGTATTTCTTCAGAATTTTTGATAATTTTTCATTAATGTCGTTAGTAATTTTGCGAAGTAGTCATATAGCGCTGAAATTAAAAATCAAATTTAAATTTCTGTTTTGTTGACTATAGTTTAATATCAACAAAGATAATAAAGCGATGTACCATTGGATTTCTCGAGATTAAAATACTTGGTTAAGAAGACAATAATGCCTACTACTATTCGTGCCGTGCATCAGAAGGGAGTGCAGAGATCGATTGCCGCGCCAGGAGTGGTCAAAGTATGAATTTATTGGGACTTTATCTACATTATAGTTTATAATATTTCGTACGAGGAATATCATTTAAAATTAGTTGTTCCATTCATGAAACAATAACTTGTAAAGACAATAAATCATAATAAGTACAGACAATAATAACAATTACAGATGTTTAGCCTTTTCCAATAGCTCGGCATAAATTAGATCCGTGATCGGATGAGATAAAAAAAATGAATTAATGCAGTAAGAAGTATTCATTAAGTGCGACATAACCTACTTCTTTAACTCCCATTGGATTTCGAGTTTTTATATTATAATATGCTAAACTTGTATATAGTAATTCTACATTACCACGAGCACGATGAATTGAGTTATAATTGCAATGCTCTTGCTTACTAAATATGAGACGCCTTAGATCAATAATTGCCAATTATAGTTTATAAATCGACTTATATTCTATCTGACGAATGAGCTCTAATAATTGGTTATTATTTTAATATATACACGATATACATTGTAACTAGAAAATGACCCCAGAAAGAAAAGGCTTTTCAATCAATACACGTCCAAACCATTGATGCACGGAGCGAATAAACGAGATGTAAAAATCATATTCACGCGCAGAAATCCTATTTTTTTGACATAAAGTATGTTTGGTAGAATGGAATATAGTAGATTATGCAACATTGTCCTAAAATGGTCATAAGACCATTTTACCCTCCGGCTGCGTACATTATTTTTTTTTTTTTTTAGAACATTACATAAAATACAGTTTGATACCACGTATTTCATTTTAATCGCATAAGTAAGTATTTGAAGTATATTATGTTTTGAACAAGTATACATTTACTATTGTATATATATATATATATATACTTGTTATATGCGCATATTGTAAAATGATCTATCATGAATAATGCAAATTAGATTCTGGAACAATTTCATAATTACTTCTAGAGCAAAGTATTATCTAACAATATTAGCGATTAATAATAATTTGAACAGGCTATGAATTTTTCGCGCTAGTTCATGAATATTGAATTATTTATCTGAAAGTAGTTATGCTAAATTGCTAAATAATCAAGGCTTGAAATTTTTAAATAATGATACAAAACTATTTCTTCCCCTACTATTCACTCGAATGTCAATTAATATTCGCGCATCTCTGCAAAAAGCAAATTAAGACGCCTTAATGATGTTTGGTAAGGGCGATACTTTAAATTTTTTTAATAAATCATCACAACTAATGGTTGAATTACGATTCGATTATAGTTATTGTTTATTCCATTGATTCAAAAACGTACGACTACATTTCGGTAACTATGATTTGCCTACCCTCGTCGGGTCTGAAAATATTATGGTAATTAGGCAAGACAGCTAGGACAGCTGTTGCGGGTATAAAAAATATTTAAATTGACGAAATTATTCTACCTTAATTTTTAGGATTTAATCTTTTAGTCCATCTAAAATGTTATGGATTCTTATATAAAAAAAAAAATTAAAAAAAAAATTACATCGAACAAACACGAAATATTTTTAAACGATAAAAAATATCAATGGGGTTCAGCAACACAGTATTATAAATTTAAAATCCATCGTTGAAATGTCGAATAATAATTATTAAAAAAAAAAAAATGCTATGTCAATCGTGCAAAGTAATATGATGCGTTACTTAATTATCAGACAGAGACATACGGAGAGATATATCGTTCTACTTCGACAACTATTCGCAACTATTTCTAATGCATTGCGTATAGAGTGATAAAGGAACGATGAACGAAGTGAGAGGCGCACAAATCTATCCCAGAAATGCGCGATTTCCAAAAAACTCGTGTTAACGATTCTCCTATAAAACTATGCCTCTCACCCGCGCTTGTGATTGCTGCAACATTGCACGCGCGCGCGTACACACACACACACACACACACACACCTCTATAAATATGAAATACAGCGAATATAACGCATTCCTCGGTCGAGAAACGCCACGGTGAAGAAATATAAAGAGAGAGAAAAAAATTGCGCGCAGAGCGCCAAAGAAAGGATAATGCGCGATATGAAAAAAAAAAGACGCAAGGCCGCGAAAGAACAACGGAAAAGCGCTCGCGGAAAAACGAGCGGCTCTGCGGCGTTTAATATGTTATATGCAGAGAGCGCTGCGGTCCGCGCGCCCGTATATATAGATAGAGACAGAGAGAGAGAGAGAGAGAGAGAGAGAGAGAGAGAGAGAGAGAGAGAGAGAGAGAGAGAGAGAGAGAGAGAGAGAGAGAGAGAGAGACAGAGCAAGCGAAAGACAAGTTTTCCTTTTGGCGATACTTATCGCACTCACGTCCTTGACTCGAGTCGCGCGTAACGCTTTTACTCTCCTTGCGATCTTTCCCTCCCCCACCTCTACTCTCTCTCTCTCTCTTCTCTCTGTCTCGGTCTCTCCTTTCCTCTGTCACTCGCCAGATCGGTCTCTTTCGCTCCCAAGCGTTCTTATACATACATATACGTATATGCTTTAATTTCGTACTCTTACCGGCCGCTCACCTGATATTCAGCAGCTGTTAGAAAATGCGCTCGGCGACAGAGGGAGAGCGAGGGTGGGGGTAGCAGATTTTCCGTCATTGTTTTATCGCGAATTCGCGGATGAGAGATTGTATAGAGGGAAGGTGCGCGGGCGGAGCTCTAGTCGCGAGTTTCGCTTTTATGCCCGATACATAGCAGGGGGGAGAGAGAGAGAGTGAGAGACGGACTTTTCGTCGCTTTCGGCTCTCTCGATCTGCCGCGGCAGCGCGCGCGAGCGACGAACGATAGCATCCGTTGCGGGGATTTCGCGCTGCTCGCGCGCGTTTCTCTTTCGGTCGTGGGGGAGGGGAACCCCCGCGAGTAAAAGCTGCCGCCCGCCACGGACGCCGTTGCTGCTATACCGATGCAGTTGCCGATCGCCCGCGCAATATAAGCCAGATAGGCGGGTGGCGAGAGAGAGAGAGAGAGAGACAGCGAAAGAGAGACAGAGGAGCGAGATAGAAGTGGAAGGGCGCGGTTTTTCTCTTTTCTTTTTAGCCTGCGCGCACATAGGTGTATATATATATATATATATATATATATATATATATATATATATATACGTGTGTGTGGTGTGTGTGTGTGTGTGTGTGTGTCTGGTTTTCTGGAGCACGGACGTGGCATGGCAGCTTAGAAACAGCGCGCAACTGCAGAAGGATTGTGGCGTGATTGTTGAGCGCGAGCGCGAATTAAACGAATTTAGGATATGACTCTGATGCAATTACGAGATCCTTCTCCGCGTCTCCCCCCCCCCCCACAAACACACATATATATAAAGTGAGAGAGACAGAGAGAGCGAGGACGAGGCAAGAACAATCCTCGATTTCGAAACCAAATGAAAGATCGTTTCGTAAGAGCGATGCGGGATTTTTTGAAAGACATTGAAAAATGCAGTTGGTGGTTTTTTCTTGTTTTTTTCTTGTTTTTTTTTTTTTTTTTATTAAAGTGAATCAACCTTGAATTAGTTAGTATACATATAGACGAATTGATTCGCGCGGCAGCAAATCATGTTGACAGTAAAGACTACTGAAAGTATATAATCGAGTTATTTAATTTTATTTGTTTTTTTTTTTTTGTTTTTATTTTTACTGAATAAATCTAAAATAATTGCGGCTTTCTAAAAATTTCTAATGCGCAGGTAGTTCAACTCAATGTAATACAATAATAATAACTCAATGCATACACCCCCCCCCCCAACACATAAGAAGATTATATAAACAACCGAGGTGAAAACACTTTTCGAATGAATTCCCGCATCGAAAAGATAAATCACATCACAATTCGAACGTGCTGCCGGGAGTCGATTGAAAAATAAGAAATTTAATCAAAAGATGCATACACATATATGCATATACGTATATTGTTGCTCCGATAAGAGCGTTATGCGTATAAAAAGCTTGTGCAAAATCTTATTTCGAATATAATATTATGTATAATGTCTTTACGCATATTCTTTATTTTTTAATAAATAAATGAGTAATTTAATGAGCAAAATGCAATAAGAATAATGAATCGTTAGGGAATCTATAATTACATGCAATATTCTACGTCTACAAAACGAGATTCATCGTTCCTCTCTTCGCTGTACAGTTCATCATTACCTCGATTATCTTCTTTTTTTTTCGATTCAATGTAACATTGTTCATATACCACAAAGTGTCTATAGTTATCATGAAAGACGGTTAATTTTTAAAGTAAAGATTTATGGACTTTGTGTATACGCTATACTGCGTTGGTATAAATTAAATGAATGTAAAATTATGGGACGAATTAAAAGAAGAAGGGAGAGGGGTGATTTGGAAATTCTGATACAACAATTCGCTCGTATTATTTGACCACGAAAGTTTTGATTAATTTATTGCTGACATAATCAGGTAACTAGACGAATAATGAAATGTTTTCTTGTTTTTTTTTGTTTTTTTTTTTTTTTTACCAATTTATCTCGATAAAGTTAATCAATAATTCGTTTTAGATATAGGCGTGATTTAATTGACGATCGATGACGAAATCAAATACATTTAGATAATTTCATAAAATTAACCATAATATTACGTTTTACGAACAGCTGACTCGGCGCTCGGGCTATTTTCAATGAATATAATGGATAAATTGACTAATACATATATAGAAAATTGCTATTGGCCGTCGAAACAGCTGTTCAGAACGCAATATTCTGAATTTTGTCTTGAAAATTTAAATCTTCTGTCTTATATATATATATATATATATATATATATATATATATATATATATATATATATATATAGAGAGAGAGAGAGAGAGAGAGAGAGAGAGAGAGAGAGAGCCCGTGATAGATTACACAGTCAATGTTCAGCGGCGAAGTTTTAACAAGCTCGATATAATATGGACGCTATTAAATTATAAATAAACGAATGGCAAGAAAAAAAGAGATTACTTTTCGCGCTTAAGTGCAGTTTACGAGATCATTATAGATTTGCAAGATATTAGCAAAAAAGAAGGGGAAAAAAAAGAAATGAAAAAAGAAGAAGAAGAAGCAAAAAAATGCCGAAGAAGAGATGAAAGAGTTCCCCCTTCCCCTCGCTGTTTAGTTATAAAATTCTCTCCTTAAAGCGCGCTTTGTGCGAGATTTTTATGAGGAGATCCTCCTCCCCCCCACTCGCCCTCGGCGCTCGCTCTTTATGGACATTGGGCTCGCCGTATTCAGCTGAGGCGAATAACACCTAAACATCAAAAGAGTTACGAAATCATTATAAAATTTTTATTGTAAAGTTGTTTCTCCCCCCCCCCTCTCTCTCTCTTTCTCGAATTATCACTTACGACCAATCGCCATTAACATGCATTTTCCAAACGTATATCGTGTAAGGCGCATCATTAAGCACAATCTGCAGTCCGTAATACACGTGTGACAACAGATGTAAGTAAGAGGCTAAAGAAATTATCTCTATATGCGCATGCTCGAGAGTTTATTCGCTTATAATGACCGTATCAAAATAATTATTTTTTTTTACAATCTCTCTCTTTCTTGATTATTGCGAAACACAAACAAAGGATATCAAGCCGATATCAATTGTATTTTGCTCGTGGTTTATGAAAAGAACAAAAAAAAAAGAAGAAAATACATCTGTATACTTTTGAAAGCTCGCATTTTTTGTCCGCTGTATATACGAGATTTCGTCGTAATAAAAAAAAAATAAGAAAGAAAAAAAACAAACAAAAGAGAAACAAGTGGCTGTATTTTTCAAATGGTTTCTCTATAAAAATATCTCGATGAAAAATAGAAAAAATAGAAATTATTATGTTTTACCAATATACTTTTTATATCCAGCTTCGGTATAAATAAATTAATTATAGGTGAGAGAGCGAGCGAGAGAGAGAGAGAGAGAGAGAAAGAGAGTTCTTGGTTTCGATACTCTCGTTGTTTTTGTATATTCGCATCTATATAAATGTATACACATTGCAACACAGTCTGCTCCCCTTACACTGAATTGCCCAGTTAAACAATTCCTCTTGGGGAAAATAATTACATTGAAATTATTGAAATACGGAGAGAAAGAGAACAACAGATTAAGCAAGAGAGAGAGAGAGAGAGAGAGAGAGAGAGAGAGAGAGAGGGCGTTTTTGTATGTATATGTATATGTATGTATGTATATATATATATATATATATATATATATATATATATATATATATATGCGCGTTGCTGTTGCCGCCAGTTATTAATTAACACCAGTACGTCCAAATATATACATAAAACTTAATGCTCGCTCAAATACATATCCTGAAAGATAGATATATATATATATAGTATATATATATATATATATATATACACACAGCTCCCGTATATCGGGATGCTGCTGTAACGACTACCGCAATTGCGCGTATAACGCGCAAAGTAATAGTCAACGGAGACAAGGTCGGTTCTCTGCCGATGCTATACTCCGATGTATATATACATTTCTTTCGCGCGCATGCACATATATAGAAATCATTATATGGACAGAGACATAGAGAGGGAGAGAGAGAGAGAGAGAGAGAGAGAGAGAGAGAGAGAGAGAGAGAGAGAGAGATATGCAATCGTAACGAAATTCTTTCGCGTCCGCATATCTATATATACGTATATGTATATACGTATACAAACTATCTCAGCTACGCGCACACGAGCGAGCGAATATCATACAGTGGTCGGTGCGCTGATGCATAATCAGCGCGCGCGTATACATTATAGGGTGTATATACGGGCAAAGCCGGGGCAACGCCTCCTCCTCCTCTCTTACGGCCGGATTCTATATGGAGCAAGCTCTTTATATGTGCAGAGTGCACTTAATATTATATGCAGATAACCACACGCGAAGAAAAGCTGCATTTTCCACGAACGAGCATGGGAGAAGATTAAGAATTATTAAAAGTTTCGTAATTTTTTGGTTGCAAGTATAATGCAAGACAAATTATATTAATTGTTTCTCTCTCTCTCTCTCTTTCTCCATATTTCTCTATCTTTATATATATATATATATATATATATATATATATATATATATATATATATATATATGGTTTAGACATTAATTAAAAATGCTTGGTTTCATTCCTTTTTTTGGTAAGCTGTCCCAAGCGTTGTATACTAAATACAATTTAAAATGACAAATTTACCTCAAGTAGAAGCAACGGTCGATCGCACTTAACCAGTAGTAATATTATAGATAAGAGTCGTGAATTTATACAATTTCTTTTAAAACGATTATAAGCAGCCGTTGATCAAAAATCTTATCAATATATGTTTTCACCAAATTTCAACTTATTGAAATTTCTATGTTATTAATTGTTGCAGAGCTTTGCGTATGACAAACGACCGTTTCCAATTATTGCTTACTTTGCTCATATATTCTTTTATTCTATATTCTTTTGTCATTATTTAATGTATTTTTATGGTAGTACTTGAGCAGGATTAATAGAACTTAATCAAAAATTAGGTTTTTGATAATAAGGAGAATTTACCGGAATTTACCCGACAGGCAGTGACCATCACCAGTATTTGTTTTGATATGTTAAAAACCGATCTGACACTGTCAATAGTACGGATATTCATCTCATCTGCGCATATCTATACATTTTATTACAAAAGCGATCGAAGTCGAATAGAGCTATATTAAATTTTATTATACACTATGGTAATTTTTCGCAACTACTTCCTCTATTTAGACAGCTTAAGTCTAAGCTACGCAGAGACTCAATTTAAAAAGCTGTTTCTTTCGCTCTTTACAACGACGGATTAGAATTGAATATAAAAATCTTATTACGAATGTTTAATATCGGTAATATTAGCTAATTTATTTCAAGGTTCAATTATTTATAATTGAAAACATCTATAATGTTCGTATCATTTCAGGCTGATCGAGATTACACGTGGTCCTGAATGTTACTTTCATTCCTATATAAAAAGTCACCAACTTTTACTTTGCTTTATTTTGATCGGAATGTCGATCATAACCTGACGATAATACAATAGTTACAGGGGACATCTCGTAGCATTGCCATATATTATGATCGTTTAATACTTTTATTCTGCTAAAATTGCGATTATACAAATGATCCAGTAATTTTGTTGAAGTACTAATAGATTACACATTTTTCTTTTGTATGTTAATATTATTTATTGTCCGTATGCTGAATACATTGACAATGAGAGGCAAGGACATTTCAATGATGAATTTGGTCTAGATTGAGAGCGATAACTCAGATTACCTCCAAAATGAGCTTTGCAAAGTTTTATCATCTACCGTCCTCGCATTCTTTAGATATATTAATGTATTACTTCGAATATACTTGTACATTCCTTGTTAAAATTGCATTTACCATCTGGTCAGAATAGTGTTTGTCATCATAATCACAACTTTCAAAGCCGGATTCTAAAAAAGAATCTCATTTCAAAATAGTCTTCAAATGATATACTAGGTTTTATTGTCAATTGAATTTTGGCCAAAACTTACTTTTCTTAGTGCATGATTGTTTGCCTATTTCAAGAAATTGGTCGAAATTTATTTAACAATATCAAGGAAATTAGTACATTTGCGGATATCAATTTATTATAATTTTTTGCTAGAATGGGCATTCTTTCGATGAATACATCGCGATTAGAGATATTCATTTAAAAAATTACTCTGATTTCACAGTGCATCTAATTTAATTAAAAGGAAATATTATATAATTATAAGTAAGAAAAGGTCCTATCTTAAGAATAATAGTGTTAGATGTTAAAAATCTGCAGGGCATATTTTGATGGTAATTAGGGTTACGTTTCTCAGTCTGGATAAAAATCCATTCCCCAAATATTCTAGCTCTTCATAAGATCTGATTACTGTATATCATTCTATAAAAATCGATCTTCTGCTGAGCATTTATATCGCTATCAGTTGATTTTTTTAAATTATGCGCTCGAAATAGCAGCCTTTACAGCTGTCCTGTAACTGTCATAACGTCATTTTTTGTGGCCAACCAAATTAATTTTGTCAAATAAAATAAAGTCCTGCAAAGCGCAAGAATTCGCAGATTCAGTAAGTGCCTTCTTCATAAAATAAGGTCGTTAGTCAAAAGTAATCGCAGTTGCGGTAGTTGAGGTGTGCTATTATAATCGAATAAACGCTAGTTCCCAATTATAACAATTAGAAAAACATCGTATTAATGGATTGATCTCATCTGGTTCCTTCCATTTTCAACGGCGACACTTACTTGCAGTACTGTATTGAAAGTACCACATCTTACGTGGAGCTTCACCCATACTAGAGACTAATTTTGGTATTGTCCAGCATCGTATTGGAATAGGCTGATATCAAGAGTAAGACATGAATTAGAAGAATTTTGGTATTGGCAAATTTTATTAACTTGGTATCATAATGTAAGGATGATCATAATCTTAAAGCGTAGATATTCATCAAAAGATTAAGCCATTTAGTTTTTATCATTTAGTCATATAATTGTAATAGTCTTAGTATGAAAAACTCGTTTATTAAAATATTTCTTGGTCTTGTAATTGCCAGAAACTATTTCATTTTATTATTTCAATATTAGCCATTTTTTCGAACTTAAAATCAATACTTTCCTGTTCATTTCTCTCACATTTCAATAATTTCAATATAATTATTATTCTTTCTCCATACCAAGACAAGATTAACAATCCCAAGGCTCATTCAAGTCATCTAGGACATTAGTTTAGTCGAAAACTTCTTTTTAATATTAAGACAATATTTTATTGAATCTTGTCTTATCTTGATACTAGTGAAGCAACCAATCACAATATTGAATAGGGTTTGATCCCTCTACACTTCCTCAATCGTATCTTTAAATTATTAAATTCAAACAAGACGACCATACATGGATGGCCGAATAGATTCAGATTTGATTAGGCACTTTTCACCAGACCACCTAGGTATCTCTCTCATCAAGTAATTCTGATAATTTTTTTTTTATTAATAAGAACATTTATTGCTAGCAAATTGAAAGGATAAATTGTGAATCAAGCAAAAAGCATGTAAGAAACCTATATACTCGTAAGTATAGTTTCTTTCAATGATTTTTTATTACTCATTAACGCGTAATTGCTTGAATTCCTAACTTATTTATAATTGACAATGCTTAAGAAAATATGGATTTATTTCAACATGAGTTCGTTAGAATTTTTTGCATTACGTTCTTTTTCAAATTTAATCTATATACCAAATTCAATTGTCGATAATCAGAAAGAAAGTATCATATTTTGAACATGATGAATCGTTATTACAAAAACGTTCTCATAAAATTATAGAAGGCAAAGTACAAGGCTGATTTTGGAGGTAATCAGAGTTACCTTGCTCAATCTGGATCGGATTCGTCACAACACATTTCGTGACCTCTTCTTGTTAGTCAAATTATGACAATTCGAAGACTCTTAACTACATAATTAATTCTATGATAATGTATTACAACGGTGACTTACACTCATTTTTTATCGTCATTCACGCTATTCCGATCTTCGTTGAAACGCACGAGCCAACCACACATAATTGTACAAGGTGACTAATTCTGACCATAAATACGTGTCATTATGTCTTGGTAAAATAATGACCAAGCTTAAGCCAAAAGTATAAATCTCAGCTCTTTACTTACCATTGAGTTTACGATCAATAATACAAATATATTGAGAGTTAAAACTCATTTTGCAGTGGACCAGGCGTCACCAAATTTTAGCCGATGCTTTGTAAAGTATGTGACATGTTCAACGGATTCCATCATAAATACATGAGAATTGCAGGTCACTACAAAAATGTCCCATTAGATAAAAAATTGATGGTCACTATTTACTGACCAACATATTCTACGGGCGCTTTAAACCTTTAATAATTACACCAAAACAATAGAATTACACCCGAAGATTCATTGTGAACTTATTCTTTCATGATGCAACATTGTTTCCTGCCCTATTATGAATAAGAATTTAATACATTTTAAGACATTTAAAGACCTGGAATACAAAGAGAGAATAAAAGAGACCAACAGGATAAAAATTGCCCAGCTAATTAATTGACCGATCTATTTGCATTATCGTATACTACGCGATATCGACGAATTCGTTAAAGACACGTTTAAATATGTATATCTTGGCAACAAAAGAAAACAAATATATTTATAAGAAAGTTTGTATATTTGTGAAAAACTTAGATCTCATACAAAAGCCGTTTTCTGCGAACACATCTGTATGTATTCCTGTAAGTCTGTAGACGTGCACGCGTACGCGTACCACATGCATGTATAGACTCCGTTTTACTAGACTGATTACCTGACGAGTGTCCGGCAACTTTCACCTCGGCAATCGCAATTTTCTTCAAAAAGTTTTATATAAATATATATATATATATATATATATATATATATATATATATATATATATAATTGATTTTCATCGTCATTTTGATTTTTATATACGCGCACTTTAAGGAGAGAATAAATTCAGCTTAGTCAGTTCAATTAATGGTCCGATCGCTCTCACCATCCCTTCCGCCCCTCTCTCTATCTCTCTCCCGATTTTTTCAGTTCTCTCTACACACACACACACGCGCGCGCGCGCGCGCGCACGTGTATATCTGTATAAGAGACTTGCGGGACGTTAACGCGGAAAAGACATTCCAGCGTACATAATGTACACGGCGCGGGCGCGCGGACGAGCATGCGCGAGTTTGTTTGTGGAAAGTCCATCGGGCTGCTCGGCTCGCGCGTTATAAAATGTTAAACAATGGCTTTCAATTGTGCAACGCGTACGCGGTGCCCGCCGGCGCAAGGCAGAACGAAAGATAAAATATATAAATTTATACCGGTTAACTGAAAACGTCGCGATCGGCGAAAAATATTTTTCTTTCGTTCATTCTTTCTTCTTCTTCTTCTTCTTCTTCTTCTTCTTCTTCTTCTTTTTCGACTGTTTAGTTGGAGGAGTCGAGCAGAGACGTTTCAGCGATACGTGTGCGTGCGTGCGTACACGTGTGTACGTGTATGGCAATACTTTATGTAGTGAATTATTTATCGTTCTGTGATTGATATATATTGATTCGAAATTTTTATTAATATTACTTTTGTAAAAGTTTTACTATGCAGATTTGAGGCAGCGTATCCCCATCTTTGTTATTTTGAAGACTGACTTTATAGCATAGTGTCGGGATAAAAGGAATTTTGATAATTTAGATTATAAACTTTATAAAACGTAATGCCATCCTGATCATATATGCTTCTAGTGTTTGAGCAGGATTTATACTGATGTATCCTGGAAAAACTTGCCAAAGAACGTTTGAAAAGTACAATAAAACAAATTATTCACACATGTTATCAAAAAATTCCAACACATTTGTCAATGAATTCGCGACAAAAAAAAAATGTTCAAGTTTTCAAAAAAAAAGTGTTTTTCGTTTCACATGTCATTTTGCGATTCCTCATATCGATCGAAAAAAACACTTTTTTTTTTATCATAATTTTTTCGATCATAAAAAATCGAAAT
Source organism: Sycobia sp. Sy_11 (assembly GCA_018907035.1). Lineage (NCBI taxonomy): Eukaryota > Metazoa > Arthropoda > Insecta > Hymenoptera > Epichrysomallidae > Sycobia > Sycobia sp. Sy_11. The sequence continues at coordinate 5,208,497 of JACCIC010000016.1, read as the reverse complement.
CATATTTAGTGGAATATTTATTTTATACAATATCATGCATATCTGAAGGAATGATTTCCCACAAATTATGAATAGTTTCCAAAATATACGTAAATATATGATTTTCCATTCTACATTTTCAATATTATTCTTTAAAAATCGTTTTTTATCGTGAAAACAGCTCTCAGGATATAATCTGTAAATTTTCTTGTAAAAAGATCCAATGTATTTTGAAATTTCTTTAACACGATGTATATAACGATTATTATTATTCGATCATTTATTATTCGATCAATTAAAAATAAACTGAGGTAAAATTTTATGTCATACTGCCAAAGATTCTAAGTTACTAGTTGACTACTTCACAATTTGAAATATCAAATTTTCCAACATGTAGAACATATTTAGTTTTTTACATATATTTTGGATATTTAACCTTTATATATATATATATATATATATATATATATATATATATATATATATATACTTTTTCATGATAATGGAAAATTAATAATTTTTAAAAAATTTAAAATAAAGAAAGAATAATATTACATAGAAACTTCTCAGTTAATGAAGACAGGTTTATTAAAATATAATTATTTTTATTACAACAATTTTGGTTTTCTTGTCGACCCAACGCTACATATATTCAAAATTGCAATCGATTGTACTGACTTATCGAATTACCAAATTAATGAACACTCGATTGACATAATACTTTATTTTATAATTTATATTAATTTTTCCATTCATACAATTTATATTATTTATCGATTAACATTAAGTTAATCTAGATAAATTTCTATGGATGGAGCGTCCATGAATATCTGAATCATGGAGATCGGCACTGAACGAGAGATACAATAATGAATGATAAAAATCAAGGTCTACACCAGACACTTCATCGCCAATGCAGATTGCCTATAGTAAATTAATTATACTAATAGGCCATACTGTCAAAATCCAAAAGATTCCTCCCTACATTTTTCACGATTGCCGGGATAAATCTCGAGGTCGGCGATGGCTTCGCGCAAAACCGAAGCCCAACGTCAAAATCGAAAGCGACGCGCCGGTGGCTTCTCTTTTTCGTTTATTAATTTTTTTTTTTTATTGTGGTAAAATAACGCAAATCCCGCCAACGCGTATATAGGGACATACGACGGACGCGGGATGGTTTGGAAAATAATAACAGCGTCTCGCCCGTGTATGATTTCCATCTCTTTGTACGCGTACACGGAATAAATGCGCCCGCGAAACTCTTTTGGCAGTGAGCGTATACAAAGCCTAATAATATGCGCGCAGAGGCCGCTGATAAGGTAAAAAAAAAAAAAAAAAAATCAAAGAAAGATCCTCCGCAAAGACGCGTACACACGTATACAAGCTCGTCCAATTGCTCACACACGCCCGCACACACACACACACACACACACACAGACACGCACACACACGCAGATATATATGTATATACGATAAATAACCGCCAACCTTTCCTTCTCCCCTTATACTATATAGCTCATATAGCACGAGAGAGCAGCAAGCAAGCGGCGCATATAGCGGAGAGCTCGAGGTAAGCGGCCTCGAATCGGCCGCTCGCTCTACTACCACATCCGTCTCGCTCTCACGTACACTACGTGCGCCCGCGCGCGCGCTCGCTCCCTCGCACAGCGCGGCACGGCGGAGGAGTGAATGGGAGGACGAGGTCCCAATAAGCAGCAGCAGCAGCAGCGGCAGCAGCAGCCATCATCAGCCACGGTGACGATGCAGGAGGAGCAGCAGCAGCAGCAGCACCAGCGGCAACGGCAGCCCCAGCACCAGTGCCGTGGCGCGTTGGCCCCGCGCCCCGCGTCGGCCGCCCCGTCAACGTGGCCGCTGATGACGACGATCGCTGTCGCCCTCGCCCGCTGACGCTCCCGCCGTCTCTCTGTCTCCGTCGACTGTCGCGCTCGACGCGCTCGCAGCCACCTGTATTATATTAGCTGTCTACGACGCCCCCCCCCCAGCCCCTCCAACTACTCTCCCACCCATCACCTCCGGCCTCTCACGGACTGCCGTGGGAGAGAGAGAGAGAGAGAGAGAGAGAGGGAGAGAGAGAGTGCGAGCGAGTACACAGGGGAGGACGTGAGGCGCTGTTCTAGGGGAAGGGAGCGATCAGCGTATATATATCGTACATCAGTGCAGCGACATGTCGTCCTCCGGTGGCTATTATGACGACAGGAATCCACTCCTCAAGGGCACTCTATCCAGGTGAGTGAGTTGATGGTCTCTTTATAGCGCGCGTGTCCGTATCTGTGGTAATATGTGTGCATGATGCGACTCCCCCCTCCCTCAGACCACTTCGGTGGTCTTGGTCTCGCACTATCCGCATGTGCTCTCGATCGACACTTTTTTAATATATATATATATATACAATAACGAGCGCGCAATTGCAATATATTATATTCGCGCGCTCGGTGTAATAGCGTCACAAGGAGGAGGAGGTTATACAGAGATATATAGATACGGCTATAAATACATATTTATTTGCAATTAGCAGATATAGGAAAGAAGAATGCAATTTTGTATAATGAGCGAATTTCGACACGGTTATGGAGATTGACACAACTTACGATCGTGAGGGCAGTATGATTATTATCGGTTTCTTTGAGATTACACGATTAAACGTCTTTTTAATATGGCAACTTGTATGCAACTTATTTCTAACTCCTCCGTAAATGAAATCCATTGCTTTAAAAAATTCCTATTAATTAGCATAGTAATGAGATTCGATGAGATCGCTTCGAGGTTAAATTTTGATGGGACTCGAATAATGACATTGGCCTACATGCGCGACTCTCGACCCTTCTTTCCACGTGGGTGATTTCATGACAAAAATTTTAGTACATCTAAGAAACGCTAATATACTGTAACTATAGGTCAGAAATCGTTGGTGAAAAATTATGTAGGGAATCCTGTCGAGATATTGTGTATTGGTCTCTCAAGTTGTCCACCGTATGTTTAGATTTCTTATAGGTTAGGTATATAAGAAACACCATATTGGCCCAACAAGAGCGCCATAATGCCTTTATCCATTTTATATCGATGCCTTGCGTACGACTTAAATTTCATACAACACAGTTGTACCTGTTCTTTAACTTGATCTTCAGATGTTCAACAAAAAAGCCTTCGAAGGATAAAACCATATCCATACTCGTACGGTACACGCGACTTCTGGATTCTATTTATACCGTTAGACCCGAAAAATCACGTTAAAGATGCGATCTCGAGGTTAGAGTGGTGGGTAATGATAAACGATACACTAGAAATAAAACAGACAGCGCGCAGATAAAGCTACGTTAAAAACATGGACTTGTTGTATGAATTAAAGCATAGATAATCGAGCAAGAATATCTCGCCTGAGCTTTAGAATTGAACAATTCTGAAATTTAGATGAAAACAGCCAAAGCATAGAAGCTATCCGCGTGCTCGAGCAAAGTACTTAATTACCTAGCGACTACAATCGGCCCTATATGAAGCTCTATGAGTGAAAATCGCATTAATGTGTATAAATAACACATCGTGCAATTGCGGAATTTAGTCCTATAAAGGAAACTGCAGAAAGAATTGCTCCTACAGAAGTACTGCTCAAATATAAATTTATAATAATATATAATAATAGCTATGTTTCCTCTACAAACATATTCGAAGATCTCTACCATTGGTAGAGATCTTTCTATGTAAATTCCTAAACAATAATATAAAAATGAACGGTTACAATTTGCCCCCCCCCCTCCCTCAACGACCACGTGATCTTAGTATAAAACTTAGAGCTGCGACTCTAACGTTTCAAGCGGAATGGATATGAAATGGAATTAGGGTTTTTTTTTTTTAACTAATAAATCGTCCAATTTATCACGCGTCATTACTTTTGCGATTATTTCGAGAGTTCGCGATGGTTTTTCATCAGTCTAAATTTTGACGCTTTTTATATTTCAATTTTCTTAAATTCGGTATTGGGTTTACTTTGTTTCCAATCGAAACAATGTAAATTACTAGTTTATGTAATACTTTTTATTACAAATATTTATTAGTCCTGCTCGCCTATACGATAACGACGCGCGAGATATTGAAATTACCAATTGAAAGCGATCCTCGGTTTCGACTTGACATTTGCGACATTTTTAGCGGTTCCATCTAGTCCTAAAATACAGACATTACGAACGCGTTCTTGTTTATCGTTAAAGTGCATACGACCTGTAATTAGGAATATATATATATATATGTGTGTGTGTGTGTGCTTTTCCTACGTTAAACATTGTCAAGCTTGAGAAGTTCAAAAGCACCGGTTACAAGCGCCAAATTGGTCGAGGTTCGTCTGTACCTATATCGCTGTCCAATAGTATTCATCTGTATCAGATATTCAACGACAGAGCCCTCTTACGGGGGGTTTGAAACCCCATTATGTCGATATAGAAATATCGCGTGGTACATAAAATTTTTTTTCAACTCTCGCTAGTTTTCGGATTTAGGATGTATTTCGATTCGCGCATCGAGCGATATTGTGTCGAATTTTTTTTGTTATTTCGAATCAATGTGCAGAACGTTTTAGCAATGGTTGTCAAAAGGTTCCTACGGTCAGTCTTGTATCATAGTGTCATTTTGTAATTATTCGAAATATTTCAAGACCTACAGTTTATGAAGATACGCTTAATAGAGAAACAGATAGAGAGAGAGAGAGAGAGAGAGAGAGAGAGAGAGAGAGAGAGGATCGGAAGGAGCATAATCGATCCGCTCGAAGATGGGAGCGTTTACCCGATGATTTAAAAAAAAAAGCGGAGTGGTTATGCCTTCTTATTTATTCGTTCCAGAGCGGCGCGCCGAGAATTTCCGCGGTCGGCTCGACGGTACTCAAATTGACACCGTTAAATATGTAACAATTTGTCCGATAAACGAGGCAGGAGGGTATATAAAGTTATATATATATATATATATATATATATATATATATATATATATATATATTTACGTACACACGTGAGAGAAAAATTCGAGGCGGCAAAATAAAAATGGATTCTCCCGCTTGTCGTTGGATGAAAAATTAATTTAATCTCATAAAGAGCCGGCCGCTGCTGCCCGGCCGTTACTGCGCCGCACGTATCCTGCAGTATAACGCACGTCGACAAGACAAATCGGATGTCCCTCTCCCCCTCTCTCTCTCTCTCTCTCTCTCTCTCTCTCTCTCTCTCTCTCTCTCTCACGAGCTATAAATATATAGCACGCGCAGAATTGCAAATTACGGATTTCATAACGGTTTATAAATAAATTAATAACGTGTAATGCGTTTATATGTGTACATCAGTGATTCGGATTTTGTGCGGTAACGTTTCTATACATATAATCTCTCCTTCCCTTCGCGAACGCTCCACCATTCACACACACACACACACACACACACACACACACACCATAAAAGTTGCAGACGGCACGGCACGAACGAGTAAAGCTTCGGGTATTCCTTTAAGCTGGACAAATAAATGTATATATAATATGGTGAAGTACGAGGAACACTTTCTAACTACGGTGATGTCGACCTGAATTGTTGTGTGTGTGTGTGTGTGTGTGTATGGACACCTTTTACTTTTCCAAAATGCAAATGCTTGGCATCTCCGCGAGAGGCAAGCACTTTTGGCTGTATAGGCCTCTCGCGGAGGCGAACTGCAGATTAAGTTACGTATGTCACGATTCTATAATACTTATACATTGGTCTAAACTCGATCGGTAAGTGTATATTTGCTTTTTAACACTGTCATTTAATAATTTTTTTTTTCACACCTGCGCTGCGTACGTTCAGTAATTAGAACTTTTGCGCGATGAATGGGAATTGAAGTGATTATACGGGATTTTTCCTTGACACGTGACATCCGGTCTTTGAAATATATAATAATTAATTGCGAACGAGGGGCTTTAAAAATGGTTTGATAAATCAAAATCTGATATAGACCCCAATAATAATCGGGTGAGCCCTCTCAATTCACTGGCATCGAACCGCGTCGAACAGCTGTTATTATATATATAAATAATAATTGATAGGTTCGATGCTTTCGCAAAAGTATAAGATGAATTTGTCCACCGCCATGTGGATCGTTATATTTTGAAGCTATATATATGTATATATATATATATATATATATATATATATATATATATATATATATATACATACACAGACATTCATACATAATCGCATTGGCTTTTTAATATTTCAAAAATCAGGAAGAAAAAAATCCCGTCATAATTACTGGCCCCTCAATTAATAACAACCCTAGAAGAGATAAAATCAAAAACATCGTTTAAATTTTTAGAAATCGTCCATTCGCGCTTTTTTCTGCCCTGTCGCTCTCGCGCATTGTATAACGTTATATATATATATATATATATATATATATATATATATATGGTGTGCGTGCGGGTTTGCGCGTGTACGTGCGTCTGTGGAAACCCGCGGAGCGGGCGCGCGCGTATTTTAAAGCACGCGACACGAAAAATTCCTTTCGAAAAAAAAACCCGCATAGCGGAGCGCGCGTGCTCGCGGCAGCGGCAACACCGGCCCCGACGACGCGCAACTTTTAGAAAGCACACGCTCACACGTGCGCGCGCGCGCACACACACACACGCACGCGCACGCGCACATAGCTTGCGCGTATCGAGCACCGCGAGCGAGCTCGCGTTTAAAAAGCTGCTGCAGTCGCATATATATATCTATCTATATATATATATATATATATATATATATATATATATATATATATATATAAAATACACTGCCGCTGGTTATATGCGTATAGACGCGAAAGGAACTAATTACTTACTCTGGACGGGTGGCCGCTGGTGGAGGGGAGGGGAGGTGTTGCGCGGGTGATTATAGGCGATTTTGTGCGTGAAAGCAATCGAACGAGGCGGTAATGGCACGGGAGGACGCGGGGGGGGGGGATCATCGTATTTAGAAAGAACGAGGATTTAACTAAATACACAGCTATAATAATACTTGCTGGAATTATTTCGAATTGTAAAAAAATCATTTTCTGATTCAGGCCAAAGTATTGGTATTTGCTTCAAAAGGAAAAAATTTATCTGTTTAAAAACATGCAATTAAATGACAATTATTCGTACGCAGTTACATATATACATTATATATAGACGTAATGGTCCCATTTGTTCTTGCACAGTTCATCCCGAGAGCTAAGAAGTTTGAGATTGAAGAAAAATTTCCAGAGACCATTTTCTTTCAGGAAATTCCATGGGACTGCTCGAATAAAAAACTCTCTCAGCCCCACCAGGCTTCTCGTTGAGCTCGTTATAAGGACTTCGGACCAAACACTGAGTCGGTTTTTTTCATAACTTTTTCTATATTTTGGGTTGATCCAGATTGCTTACATGTCCGGAAACATTCATTTTTCGTTTTCGTCTTAACAACTTACTTTCTGAGCAATCAGAATTTATTGTTCTCCAAATACATCGCCAATTACAAAATGATAATAAGTCCCAAAGACGGGTGTGAAAGAAAGAAAGAAAGAAAAAAACGAAACAAAGAAAAAAAACCAAACGCACATCTCGAGGCATTTCGAAGCGTAGAAGTCGACTATTCAGAACTGGGTCGATTGCACGAGCCCAGCCTCATTGACTATCCGAAAGATTGGGCCGTTGAGCTTTTTCGTTCAACTCTCTCGGCTTCCGAGACATTCCGGTGTGTACATTAAAACGGGACGCCCTGTGCACACACACACACACACAGTGTTTCTTATTCACGATCTAATTATACAATTACACTTGCGTTTCTAGAAAATTCAAATACAGAAACATCGTCACAAAGAAAAACCATCTTTGACATATAAACCTGGATGGTTTTCTCTTTCTGAGTTTCAGTTATAGTAAGTAAGGGTACCTTTTGGTCCGTTCGCATCGGTGTGGGATGAACTCGAGGCTAAATTATTTGATTACGAATAAAACTTGGATGTCCGCAAGGGGGCCCAAAGCTGCCGATCCGAGAAGCCGCATTATCGATATTTTCGAGCGGCGTAACGTCGGTAGACGCGATCGGGAACGAACGACGCCGCGCTCAACGCTCGACGTCGCACTTTCACTCGATGATAATGCTCGGGCATGATTTCGGCGTGGCCTATATTATGGCCGAAGACGTCATTGGCGTCTCGGCATCAAGACGCTCGGCACAAAAATCAAAGTAACGCATTAACACGCTCCAATTCGAACAGGTGCGCATCCCAATTGTGTTTGGCTTTTTGCCGCTGCTCTTGCCGCTGCCGTGAAATTTTTCTTTAATTTTTTTTTTCCCTCTCTCCCCCCTCAATGATTTATTAAGAAGAAAATTAGAGGATCGAAATAATGAGGGAGCGCGTTGCGCTAACCACGACATTACGATATATGCTTATGGCCGTGTCGAATGCGGTCGTAAAGAAAAATAAAAATAATAATAATAATAATAATAATAATAATCGCGAGGGTATAAATGTTTAGATATATGCCAAAAACGCTATTCCTGTAATTAACTATTACGAAATTTGTGAAAGTATATCCACATGGCGATAAAAGTATAATGCGCCGTAATATAATGGCGTATAATGAGCATAAGGCGGAGAGGCCGTTTTGCAAATTCTGCCTGTGTGCACGAGTGAGAGAGGAGGGGGGGAGGGGAAGAAGGTGAAAAATGGGATATCGCTTAATTGTAATAGAGACATTGGACAACAGGTGGCGCTCTTTCGATCCTATGTAATTAGGTGAATAATTTTTATTAATTCCCCAAATCTGAGAGACACGCGTACGTTTACACATAACTTAAGACTCCCTTATTTTTATTTTATTTATTTATATTTCTTTTTTTTTTCGTACAATCCGAGCGTAAGTCAATTGTCACGCGTTCGCAGTAGAAACGATTCGCGCGTTACGCTTTCGGCCACGGCGGCCCCGAGGCATTAATAACCGTTAAAACGATTCCGCAGGTCCGCGTGATTTCGCTTTAGAAAAACCACGTCGTTCCCACCGCGCTATTGGCTAATTGGATTTAAGATAAATGCCCCGGTAAAATAAGTAAGTTAATCCATACGGACGCTTTATAATGTTCGCTTAAACTTTCGATCCTGTTTCGCGTCTTCGACCCGGCTTTTACTTGCGCGAAATACGACGCTCGCGCTAATTCAATAACGAAATGAAATAAAATAGTTAATATATATATATATATATATATATATATATATATATATATATATGTGTAAGTATGTATAGAAAGGTCAGCGGTTCCCAATGATTTCCAAATGGATTCACAGGACTGGTTTTAAAGAGGATATTTAGCTGAAGGAGTCTCTCTCTCTCTCTCTTCGTCTCTTCCTCTCCTTGAAATGGACTTTCACCGCTTTCGGTAATGAATTTTTGAATATTCGTCGTTATAAATTATAAATTAGTGATTTTGTTTGTTTTTTTTTTTGTAAAAGCTCTCTGACATATTCAGTCATGAACCGCTCTCGTGATCCGATCGGTAAAAAAAAAAATCTTCATCGACTTCTGATCGATTTGTACGCTGTAAGGCGATGGACTTTTGAGGTCGCCAATCTTGAATTCCATATCCAAAATACTGGATCGATAAAAAATTGTTTTGTTTTTTTTCACCATTATACTTCAATGTTTTTGTTGGGAATTAAATAGCTGCGAGGTTCTCTTCTCACAGTTTCTGAATATATGGGGTTCGATAGAAAATTGGCCAAATTCATAAGCTCAAATCCAACATGGAGGATTGAGAGTAACAGGTTCTTGGATAAAAGCTATATTTAAGCTAGGACGATACTTTTGTTTGATCTTCGTTATACATTTGGCTTTCGAGGCTAGCGAAAATGTCGACTGCAATAATTACCTGGATAGGATGACAAATTTTTTAGGGTTTCACATTAAAATGTTCAGCTAGGGGTTTTCCGAGATTTCGTCCTTTGCCAATGTCGTACTGAGACGTCGAGTGAATTTTTTGCGTACCTATGAGAAATTTCACGTTTCTTCATTATAATCATAATAAATCACGCTGTGAATCCATGCAGAAGCTGACCTTTTGCCGCGGAAATCGTTAAAAATTCGCGCTCCGCGCAGATCTATGCTTTATTCGCGATTTACAAAATTTCCGACGACGCGGAATTTACATTTGGAGACCGTCCTAAATATATTTCAAGCTAAGGTAATGCAAAAATTTGCCAAGAATCGCTTCAAAAGGAAAGTTCTCTTAAGATAAAAACTTTTTTTAGTTGTTATTGTATTTATTTATCAGGAACTTATTACAAACACATCTTAATTATATATATATAGCTTTAATAAGAAAAAAAAATGTACTGGAAATTTTCATAATGAAAATTAAGATTTTATTCGGCTAAGATTGCCCCTCAAGTGCCGAGGAACTGGCAATGAGAGACTCGGAGTGGATTGGTTTCAATATGTTATACACACCGTGCGTTACGGTTTAAATGTCTTATTCGTCCACCTCGTCCCTTTTTCGTTGACGCTGCCTATCGTGCATAGTACGCACTGCCAAGAAACAGTTGTACTATAGCCACGCACGGAGAAACAATTCTATATAACGGTGAAATCGGCATCGGAACGGAGAAAGACCGAAATTACGTCATCGTAATATATATATATATATATACATAGTAATAACGCCGACAGGTCGCATCTGCTTGACAGAGCAGTTAAAAGAGAAATTCGTATTTAGTTATTAAAAATGATCAACCTGTGCTAGTAAAAATTACCACAGACAAAACGCCAGAAAATCATTTATTATTCTTGATCATAATGTTCATCATATTTTTAAGATAATAATTAATAACGAAGCCGTTAAAAAAAAATTGCCAATCGAGCTGTAGTAGTTATTTTGTAAGAGTAAATTTTGTAACGAGGTATTTCAACGATTGCCAAGAGAGTTAAAAAAATCTTTTTTTTTTTTAGATACTTTTATTACAATGATTGCCTTTTACTTCATAATTTTTACCCACCTAGTTGGTAAAATAATATTCATCGCGTGGTCTTCGACTTATAGAGATATTAGTATCGTGCAATTTAATAACTCAATCACTATGCTTATAGTAGGTACGGACAAGAAATCGAAGTTATGTATTGAATTTAGAAATTAAATACTATATATATATATATATATATATATATATATATATATATATATATATATACTGTATAATAATTTTTAATTATGGTTTCTGCAATGAAGTGAGGCTTGCCAACACTTCGTTGTTTCTTAGTATCCTCTCTGATTAAATAATTAATTCTTTTTAGTTTCATAGTAATTACACACAATTCACTTTCCGATATTACCACTAGATGGCGCCCTTACTGAACCGTCAATTAACGAAATTTACTAGCGTTTTGTGTCGGTTTTGTGTGTGTATATATATATATATATATATATATATATATATATATATATATATATATATATATATATATTGTCAATTCAAAACTTACTTTGACGTATTCGTGTATTCGTGGCTGTAGCTATGGCGCTAAATAAATATATCAGTTTCTGATATATCAGTAATATATCAGTATCTGATAGAGAACAGACATGTACTAATAAAATAGAAACGTTGTGATTAACGTGAAATTATTTATTTCGCGTACGATGACAAAAAATCCGCATGGTGAACTTTCATATCCTACAGAGGTGCAACAGCACTATGTGGATGGTTAATAGATTGATTATGATTTTTTATTGAACTGGGCTGGTAAAAAAACTACAATGTCCGCTGTCCGCGTGATAGTTTCACTCGCGCAGACTGGTGATTTAAAAAAAAAACATAGTTTTAAACTTTACTCAGGACAGTGTCTCAGGGGTAGTACACGAGGTGTACACACACACACACACACACACACACACAATTAACCATATATATGACAATTAACAATATATACATAACGTAAGGCGACAATGGCGCGGGCTCGCGCTGCGAAAGGAGATAGTTGTCCTCTCTCGCTCTTCGCGAGACGTTGCATATTCATATATGACAGTATGTATATATATATATATATATATATATATATATATGGACGGGGCGGAATATATTTTGCCTCGTTCCCCACTCGCTCTGATTCATCTTATACGTCGGATTATACGCCTGGATGCGCTTTCTCTCGTTTTCGATATATATATATATATATATATATATATATATATATATATATATATATATATATGTGTTTGTGTGCGCAGGAGGTCGGCGACACCGAGCGATGGGTTCCTCGATGCATATATATATATATATATATATATATATATATATATATATATATACGCAAGCACGCACGCACTCACGCACGCGGCCGACAACGACGAGTTTCTGAGTAATTCGGTGATGCGGGGGACCCGCTCTCGGCCCCACGGTGATTCGAGCTTTACATTGTCTTTGCAGTTGGTGCTAATTTTTTTCTTTCCTTTTTTTTTTTTTTTGGTCAATTTGTGTATAAATATACGAGGGAATCGCGTGCGATACGCCCGACAGCTACGTGAATGCACGATTTTGAGGATAAAGACGTGAATGCGGGGCGAGATGTTTTTGAAAATGATTTAGAAGGCCGAGATTAAACTGTATAATGTATCTTTAAAATAATTTTTTTATTATTTTGCGCATTAATTCCAAACAAAGCCAAATAGATAACTTAGGAATAAAGATTATACGAATAATGTTTGAAATAATCGAATTTTCAAATAAAATATATATTATTTAAGATATTGTCGATAATAAAAAAAAAAAAATAAATATCTTAAAATGAAAATGATTTGTTTAATATCAAACATTTTTATGTACAACAGTATTCATATAGTAATATATTATACACGATAAAGAAGATTTCGCGAAGAAGAGAATTTCGTCGCCATAAGGCGCGAAATCTATCGACGTCTCTCGCTATGCGGATTCATCGGGCGCGTAAATTCCTTCGAGAAGCGGAATCCGCAGCGCGTCAACGATCCTCCCGTGGCGGGGGGGGGGTAGGGGGCGTGAAATCTCCTTCGGCCGATCGAGAATTATAAAATAAAGCACCTCGCCTTTTTTACGATACATAATGTCTATTCAATCCGTGTACTATATATATATATATATATATATATATATATATATATATATATATATATATATATATCTGCTAAAAATAGCATTGGAAAACGTGTTCTGAAATACCCGAATAAGTATATATTTAAATTATGGTAATATATAATCTCTTGTGTACCGTACGTACGCGCGCGCTATACGTATTCCAAATGAATAATTTGTAATTTGTAAGAAATAAAAATATCGTTTAATGTAATAATTTACAGCTCGATTATAATAGAAAATCCCATCGAATTGCCATATATGTATAAATTGCGAAAGAATAAATTTACTATATAAATATATATATATATATATATATATATATATATATATATATATATATATTTATATACCTTCACCGGAATTTCAATTATAGTAAAGATACAAT
>JACCIC010000016.1:5177500-5190000 GCA_018907035.1 Sycobia sp. Sy_11 | reverse complement strand
CGATCCAATAATTCGAAAATAATCTCTGCCCCGCCCTTTATATCATATCCAATTTTCGACCACTAATACTGCGTTCACCATTGTTGATTATTGCAATGAAAACTATAAAAATTAAAAAATTATTTTATTTTACTTAACTTATTGCTCGACGTCTGGAGATAAACCGATATCACGTTACTGTGGAACTATTATTCTTTTTTTTTTTATTCGTTGTGCCGCGAAGTCGCCGCCGAACCTCTCTCTCTCTCTCTCTCTCTCTCTCTCTCTCTCTCTCTCTCTAAGAACATCAACTTTTTCAATCGCTTGTCTGCCTCCGATCCGAGAAAGCGCCCCGCCAATGTTCGGAGCACACATTTATTGCATCAAAAAATTTGAAATGTATTACTATTCGAACGAACCCCTTCGGGTCAAATATTTCACAATCTGTGCCCGCGACGCAGGTTCGGGCAACTAATAATTATTTGACCGTATCATTTTTCTCTGCGTTGCTTCGTAGATCAAGGGCCGGGGACCACCCAGGACTAAGTAAGACTCGGTCTTGGTCGATGCTTTAACATCGCCAAACACGCTAAGGCATCCGGGCCAATGGTAAAAGTCGCGGCAATAAACGTGACCGCGCGCAGTTTGACCAAATTGTTGCTTTCAATGTTAAATGAGGATTGAAAAATTTTCATTAACGTGATTTCAGTTTTTACATCAAATAGACGTTAAATGACTTTCAACGGTTTTAATACAAGCGGTGATTATTATAACTTAATCTACAACAACCATTCACTAATACTATCTCAGTATTTTTCTTCTCAATAAATATCATCCAAATTATTTTTAGACGAAAATTAGATCGATACTTTTTGGTTGCTGTCTTTAGCAATACCCCCCCCCCCTCCTCAAACCTATCGTGATTTTCACAAAACATTACATCGGTATTGTAAAATGTATCACTGGCTACCGTTTCTATTATATGTGCCACGTTTCTATACTTTTTTACACACGCACACATATATATATATATATATATATATATATATATCGCAATGTTTGATGCCGCAGCGCAGATTCAATTAACGTTGGGAGTCGAGGTATTCCAATAAGCACCACTCCAACCTCGACTCGAACTGCGCGGTGCAGTGCAACGACAGTGAAGTATAATTTTTATATCGTATATATATATATATATATATATATATATATATATATATACACAGAGAAGAATGTAATATTAAGATTTATTTATTTTTCTTTACAATCATTATTTGTAGTTCTACCTGAAAAAGTTCAATTATTCTTTGAAAAAAAAGTAATTTTTTTCAAAGCTACAAACTGTCAAAAACAGATATGCGTATATATATATATATATATATATATATATATATATATATATATATATATATATACAGACATAAATATACCTTCATGTAACTCCGTGTAGGGGCGCACAATGAAGTAACCTAATAACAAACTTCTCGAGTGTATAGGTCATCTATTATATCGTGAAACGTTGTTGCAATATATATATATATATATATATATATATATATATATATATATATATATATATATATCCTCGCGATATACAAAACTTATAATGTAATATCGTTTTATATTGCGCTGAAAATTGTACAAGATATATAATAATCATTTTTCATCGTTAAGTCATACGTGTCTTTTACTCCCCCCCCCCTCCGGCACCCCTTCGCGGTTTTCCATCGAAATCATGAAAGAGAAACTTAATAAAGGGTAGGCTCGCTTAATGGCACTGGCAACGGGCGCTCTTTCTTCGTCGAATTAGCACGCGCGCGCGCGCGCGCTGATGGCAAAATTTTATAATGGCACATTAACCTCCCCCTCCCCGCCCCCCCAAGGATTGGAAAATTTCAAAGGCGAAACTGTGCGCGATGCGCTTGTGTAATATTGCGTTTTTTCGTCTATATAATATATAATATTGCGACAGAAAAATGCAGTGAGACAAAACAAAAACAAAAAAAAAAAAAAACAACAACAACAACAACAAAACATTGGAAGTCTATATTTTTTTGATTAAAGAAGTTTCGAAGTATTAGAAGTATACCGGATTATTTGGCTTTTTTTCTACATTACTAAACTGCTTGATGCGCTCGGCTACGCATCTACTCTGTTCTTCAATTATTGCGCGATGCGCAGAGAGAGAGAGCGCAGGCGCGAACGAATTATTTTCATACGCGGCGAGAACTTTCGCAGAAGACGTTTTACCGTAAGAATCGCGGGAATCGCCCAGAAATAACTTGGGCACTCGTGTCTCGATGAAAATCGCCGAAGATTCGCGGAATTATTTCGAAGCCTTTGAATAAACTGTGCGGACAAAGGAAATTGCGTATAATGTAAATAAGCCCAATTGAACGTAAATTAAATGCAGGATTAATATTCAATTGAGGAATGAAGGAAATATTCTATTGTATCGATGATAAATTTTTTTTTTTTTTTACAGCGCAGTCATATAATCGTAACTATAAACATCCTTAAAAAGTCCCGTACGTAAATGCATTCGCCCATAAAGAAATACGAATATTGCTCAATTCCTGCGGTTGATACTCTCATTCTCGGCAGTTTTTCTTTTTACAGAATAGAGAGAGTTGCCTTCTTTTTTTTCTTTTTTTTTCTTTTTCTTTTTTTTTTCTTTTTTTTAAGCAATACAGTTCATTACACGGATTACGACATTGTCGTTACAGTGTAACGAAAAGCGATGATTTACGAACGCTGGAAGAAATTTTTGCGGTTTCCCCTCGATTCGGTTCACTTTTTATGCTAACCTTACAGCTTATAATTCATCGGCGCGCAATTTTCAATTTCTTTTTTCTTATCTTCGTCTTCTCTGTCCATTACGTTTGACATATGGAAATGAAAATATTAATCTTTATAAATATATAAATATATATTTTTTATATACGAGCGAGTTGCTTCAATGATTGCCAATTCAACATTGTTAGATTATTTTAGCCTTCTGTAAATAATAAACCAAAAAATACTTGAAACTAAATATTGGAGAGTATCGTAAGAGGGATATAAACATACGTGTCCGCTGGATCTTATTACGATCTGCGTCTTTGCTGACCTGCGCGGCAAATGATTTATCAGTTTATTGCTTCGATGCCTGATATTTTTATATAGGTTTTAAGCTTCTCACAAGGGCCTGCAGAGTTTTCCTTATCGAGCACTGTAGCGAGTCTTGCGTCGTCCTTTCGTTTGAAAAAAAGTCTTTTCTTTCCTGGTTTGAGATAAAGTTCATATTAAAAGATTATTTCGTGTATCTTTATTTTAACATTCCACCTACTACATTTAATAAAAATTCAATAAACATTCAACGCACATGCTTAAGTACTGTATGTGTGAATCGAAATCAGTCGGTTGTGAAATTTTGAAGTATTATTTTCTTCTTGTATATATGTATATATATATATATATATATATATATATATATATATATATATATACATACATACATACATACATACATACATACATACATATACATACATGTATGTATGTAGGTATGTATGTATGTATATATTTCATTGTCTTATCTGCGGGGCGCACGTGTTGCCGCTCTTATAAAAGTCGTCAGTGCGCCGAGCATTTTCATTCATAATTATAGTATGTGTATAGTTGAAGGATGCCACTCGAGCGAGCGAGCGAGCGAGCGAGTGAATGTGTGTGTGTGTGAGAAAGAGAGAGAGAGAGAGAGAAAGAGAGGGGGGCAGGGACACGATAAAACAGCGATGACGTTCGCGTCTTGCGCTTCAATAAAAGTGTGTAAAGCTTGAAACGAGACTGCAGCGGGGCGTTTGAAATGTTTCAAACGTCTTTTGCATTATTGTACTGCAGTGACGGGTCTCAATTTTCTGCCTGATCATCTAACGAGGATATTTGATCGGCGAATTGTTCTTCGCGCGTGTATGCATATAAATGCACGCGTACGTGCTATTTAGGAAAAAGTCTCGATTGTTCCCAGCGTCGGACTATAGATATTACGAAAGGGGGCAATCTTCTTGTGTAAAAATATAAATCAATGGACTCGCGTACATAAATTTATTATATACATCGCCAGAAAACGGTCCCCTTATCTTTTGCTTTCAGGATTAAATGTTTGTTTCTCGTTATCTGTAATATCATATATATATTATATATATATATATATATATGTATGTATGTATTGTATGTATATATTATATCTAAGATTTATCTATTATATAAAATACTAAATCAACGATTTTATTACTTTTGTTGTTTATAAATTATTATTAACAGCGCGAATGATTATAAACAAGTCTGAAGCTTTCGTCAATGCGACGTGCAACCGAGTGTTGGAACAAATAATTCAATTTATTCATTATGCATTAAAATTTACGTTGATTATTGTAGAATGAAAAATTTTTTTATTATACATGTACATAGCTGAACAGCGTTGAACCAGAAAGGTTCAGCTCTAATTTTCTATGTGTGTAAGTATGTCCGACGATGCAAAAACTTCAGACTCATCGCGTATAACTGCGATGAAAAAATCACCGCTTATAAGTGTATACATGTAAAAAACAATCATCTTGCACACAATCTGCGACGATCGTAATCCAGTTGATACGGGATAAATTGATATGTTGAGCCTCGTGTTTACGTGACAAATTATTACTAAGTTCGATGATTATTATTACAGGTGTTCAGGTGGTTATATTTGCCTGAATTTATATTTACATATATATAGTGATTACATTCTTCATGAGACTGTGGAAGACCAGAACGTTTTTCTTGACAAAGAAATGATAATTAAATTACATCATCTATACTCGCTACATCCAAAGCATACACAGTATACACTGATATACTACATTGGAAAATTCTCGTTCAGCGTAAAACTGTCGATTCTTTCGAACAGGCTAACGTCATTTGCTACATTGATACGGGATAACTGAAAATCGATTCATATATATATATATATATATATATATATATATATATATATATATATATATATATATATATACAGGCAATGATAAAGATACTGAATTTTCCTCGGAATTTTCGTAACCTTGAGTGCTTCTACAATGTAAATAGAATTTGCACTTATCATCAGGGTATTAATGAGCAGAAAAAGGATGTCCAACGTTAAGATAACTGTTTTCGCTTAAAACTGCTGAGTCAGGTTTTTACAAATCAAAATGAAAAAAAGAAAAAAAATTTTGTCACCGAGTAAAAAACTCTACTTCCATGTACGTCTAATACATAAAAAAAACCGTTAGTATATTTTATCGGTATATATGGCTTTATTATATCGCACTGCGTCTTTTATCTGTAGTTTTGTTATATTTTTATTTCGCGAAGAAAAAAAAAAGCGATCAAAATGGAAAATTGGTATTTGAAGCAACTCGTAGATAAGAAATTCGTTATCTAATCTTCACGCCGGAACGCGTTCCGAAGAGCACCTTAACCAATTTTGGATAATTGTCAACTCAGCGAATCCGAGAGCGAATCGCTGCTCCATTCTTCCTCTCTCTCTCTCTCTCTCTCTCTCTCTCTCTCTCTCTCTCTCTCTCTCTCTCTCTTATCGCCCACTTCCAGTTACCAAGGTATTGTCGAAAATAAAAATTACATCCAACGATACGCGGCCTCCCTTTCTCCATCGGGGAGAGGGAAAGGGGAATGAATTTTCTATAAAAAAAACCACTTATTTAAACATACATGTACATCTATATAAACACATATACATATATACACATATACATACATGTACATATATCTAAACACATATACGCGCGCGTGTGTGTGTCTTTGTACTGTGCACACACACACACACATATGAGATACGTGGCCGGGCGAACGCCCTAAGAACACTTTCACCCGCGGCTCCTCGCGGATTTGAAAATCTGCCCGTAGAGGGAGCGCCATTGCCGCCGCGACCGGCAGCTCTAACTGAGCTCCTGTAACGTCGTGTGAGTAACGCCCCCTACCTTTCCGAGTCTCTTCCCGTTCACGCCGCCAAAGCTCGGACACCGAGCGATCGAGTTTTGAAGTTGAACTTTGTCAGCCGCGTAGCGCCGCCGGCGGCGGCTCCGTCGCGCGATTCTGAAGAGGAGGGAGGGGTGTTTAGAGAAGGCGACCGAGCCCGGACGATTCGAAAGAGATCGAGCCAATCCGTTGGTCATCGATCGCGGCGTATTTGCGCCGTTTTTTTTTTTTTTTTTTTGCTCTCGAGCTGAAATTTCCCTCCTTCGATTGGGCAAATGCTGGCGAGCCCTCGATTCGCAATCGTCAACAACGTCTATATATCGACAATGCGGACGGGATCGAGAAAAATCGTTAACGCTATATACGTGCATTATATTACTATGTATACAGGGGAGGGGGCGAGGCCGCGCCACAAGAAACCTGCCCCCTACTCTCTTAACCCTCTCTTGTGAAATAGTGTGTGTGTGTGTGTGTGTGTGTGAGCCGCCCGCTTCGATCCTGGACTTCTACCTGTATACAGCGAGCGGGAGTTCATTAATAATCTCTAAATACCGGGTCTCGTATTGCTCGCCTGGATTATAATATCGCGTGGCGCGCGAGGGCTTGGCTTGTGTGGTCGTGGATACATACGGAGTGGGCCAGTTTCTATATATATATATTGCTCGGGTGTATTGTTATCGATGATAAAGTCGTTGTAACCGATATAATAATTGAACACCGGCGGCGCTTTGCCAATGTCGAATTGTAGCAGAAAATTAAATCGGTATATTCGAATTGATATTTCGGGCGACTTTTTATCCAAATAATATTTAGTGTACGCGATTTTATCGTTGCATTATCGAAAAGTTGCCTGTTTTTAATAAACAGGTGTGTGCGTCCTTTTTATTTCCACCAAACTTGGCTCGTGCAAAGTCATTAAGACATTTATTTCAATTCTAAAAATGTTCTATAAATAACATTACTCGATTCATTTATTATTGAAATTTTCGATCTGCGATTATAAAGCTAGGGGGTAAATTGGACCTGGTAGTACAGTATCGATATAGAAACAAGTAATTCATGTTATTCTTTAGGAATTCTCTACATACTTTCAAGCGGGTTAAAAGATATTTCCAAACTATAATTATCTCAAATTAATTTTAACAGTTCAATTTTTGCCCCTGTTTTCCTTCTTATTAATCGATCGGCTCAAATAGTACGTTCATTATTTTCAATAGCTTAGGATCGCAATATTGAAATTGTAAGATTTTAATTATTTTCATGCATAAAATGCAGACTGCTCTAATCAATAATCGGCTGCTTTCGTAAATTGTTGGGAAATCGTTTGGTGGAAAAGTGTAGTAAAAAAAAAAAAAAAAAACACGAATCTTGGTACTATACTTTTATTGCTTTGTGGTAAAAGCACGAATAAATAGTAATCGAATTATTCGAAAAAATTAGACATAAATTCAACGGAGTTTGCTATTCATTGTAAGAAATACACGTACGAAAAAAAAGTTTAATTGAGTTTATGCTTTATGCAACAGCATTTTCTAATCGTCTCAAAAGATCCATATACAATACATCTTCAGTTTTATAATTACAAAGACAAAAAGTCTTTCACAAAAAACATGAATATATCACATACTATTATATTACGACGCTATCCCTAATGACTTTATTGTTTTTAATTGTTTTAACGCGAATGAAGAATAATTGCTAATTACGTAAACGTTTTTTACTAAGTTACGCAAGAACGTAAAATCCTCAACTGTACATTGTTGGTCGAAGCGCAGAACGAATTATTTTGTATTATAAATCTAATTAATATTGGACGTGATATTTTTTTTTTTGGTGTGCAACTAAATTCTTTGGCATAATTTTATATTTTATAATTCGTTCCATTGTTATCGTGACTTTTGAACGTCGTTAGTTACGACTTTTACGGTGGATTTTTATTGCTGAAAATTAATGCATATATTATTGTAAAGTGTTTCCGATTTCCGCCAACAACCATTCCAACGAATAGTTTTATATAACAATTCCAAAAGTTCAACAGCGATCGTGATTTCTATAATCGATTCTTCAAGCAGCCTTATCTTCGTAATTGTTGATCAAGTCCGTAACCATAACTTTCTGTAATGCGTGAAAATTACATCATTTGTAAAACGACAAAAATAAAAAAGGTGAAATTCGGGGCTTCGGGTATAAAATTATATCAAAGGTGTAATGGATAATCGTGCGTCTTTGTCGATAGTTAGAAGTTAAACTGATTACCGACACGGCCTTGATAAGCACATTCTACGAAAGCCGAATCTTTGGCGTGTAAAAAAAAGACTTAATTAATATGCAACCTTGCAAGATCGATCATCTGTCTTCTCGTTCTATTTGTACATTACAAAGCGAGCTTTGCATTAATGCTTCATTAAATAAGTTCGCGTTAAAAATGATTTATACAATACGTGAAAACGATATTGGCATTATTATTAAGTGGAAAATTTTATTCACAAACCAAGGTTAGCCAACGGTTCGTGAAAAATTGCAACATAAAAAAGTGCATTGGGCTACGTCGGTTACGTGACTTTTTTGGCAAAATATATTGTTAAGATCGCTTGCCAAAGAAAAAAAAACTTTACAACTGAATAATTAAAACCGCTCTAAAGCTCGGTGAAACGAATATATTTAAAATATTATGGTATGAAAAAAACTAATGTGTGTGTGTGTGTGTGTGTGTGTGTGTGTGTGTGTGTGTGTGTGTGTGTGTGTGTGTGTGTGTGTGTGTGTGTGTGTGTGTGTGTGTGTGTGTGTATTATTTTCGCCTATGAAAAATGTACTTGCGCTATATTTCTACGCACCCAAATGTTGATCAAAGATTTCCTTCGCGAGTACCGAGAGTTCTTTCCCCGTACAAGGACATCCGGGAATTAGTAATAGAATCACACAATCTAAAAAAAAAAACGAAGAAAAAAAATGTCGAAATGCGCAGATATTAGCATATCGAGGTTATTGTGTAATCAGTTGGAAAATTTCCGTAATCAATCTGGACTTTCGGACGGATTATTCACGCGCCAGGCCAGCGGCCAGGCGTACATTTTCAATTCCGCGCCCAGCTCGAGATACAGCGGACACTTTCTATACCGCAGCTTATCCCGATTTAATTTAGACTATATATACTTCAAAGTTCGTACGCTCTTTAACACTTTTAGCTCGATCCCAAATCCATTCCCATATTTACAGCTGTTCCGCTTATATCCTTTTCCGTGTAAGTCCTACGATACTCGGACGTCGCTCGGTTATAATATATATCTCAAGAACGCCGGCCTAAATTGAAGGTTAGTGTGTAGGATAATTATGCGATCGGTGAGAAGGGATGGATGTAGCAGGTACCCGCAAGCTATGTATATATACGTGTATATAATTACGATCTAGAAACGTTCAAAAGCGTAAACGTCGTATAGAGTTGTTTTAAAGCTCGTTCGGTATGTATATATATATATATATATATATATATATATATATATATATATATATATATATATATATAAGTATACAAGTACATCGGTAACATATGGTCCGTCCATACTCGCACGTGTAACAGCCGAGTCGATGATGGCCGAACTTCCTGCCCTCGTAAGAAGATCGAAAGCGAAGTCTTCCCACCCGCACCCACCTAATGATCTAGAGGATGCAGAAAATTATTTCAAAGGAGAAAAGAACGTCAGCCTATATAATCCACCCGGTCTCGTACGATCCGATCTACACTAGATCTTTTCCGCGTTCCGCCTTCCTCCGTACCTCCTCCTTCTAACGCCTATATAAGCGCGTGCGCGCGCGCGCACACACACACACACACATGTGCACCCGTACCTTGCACGAACACACGCTCGGTCGCACACTCGCCCACAACAAGCGCATACCGCATACAGACCAGAAAGGCATCGGGCCAGACGAGCCAGCCACATAGCTCGGGCCGAGCATTTGTGCAGGTGAAAGTCGTGAAGAGCGTTGAAGAGACGAATGGCCTCCTTTTCTCTCCTTCTCTCTCTCTCTCTCTCTCTCTCTCTCTCTCACTCTCTCTGTCTCTCTCACTCCCTCCCGCCCTGCCGTTCAACCCGACCTCGAAGAGGCAGACTCCCCGGGCTCGACGGTGTACTAGGAGGAACCGCCTCCCACCCCTCGCCCTCCGTGCGGTTCTCAAAATTCTCGAGAACCGGGCGATTCTCCGTATAGTCACGCCCTCGCAATCCTCCCTCCCCCCATGCCGCGCACTCGTTCCGAGACACGCGAATAGGTGTATACGCGATTATCATCGCAGGAGTCGAGTTCGCGGCCTCGTTCGTTGTCTATATATATATATATATATATATATATATATATATATATATATATATATATATATATACATGTATGCATGTATGTATGCGGCTCGCGGTTACGTCGTAGCCGTCGCTTTACCGAGTATAGTACGGCATATTATGCGCGGCTGCAGGCTCCGCGAGTGCACCACAAGGCATTTTTTTTCCGCGTGTGTGTGTGTGTGTGTGTGAATGTGCGCGCACTACACTCGACACCGGTGGTGGGGGCGAGAGATGGCAACTGGTAATTTCGACAGGCATAGATTGCGATAATGCGCGGCACGAGGCTGATTTATATAAAGAAGGAAGCAAAATAAAGGAGAGAGAGAGATGAGTTTTGGTGTTGAAAGTGAATTGAATAAAGTTTTGTCCTTATTTATCATTAATCTGGAAGGGATGAGGGCTGGCGCGAACTTGAAGAAGAATTACGTCGATGGTGTTTATAGCCCGTGTTATTAATTAAAGGATGCTATCTTGTGGGTTTGCTCAAACTATTATCGGTTTTTAAGTGCGTATATATTATATACAAAACTGCAAGGCTTTACTTTTTCTCCTCATTGCATTATATACCTTGATATATTTACAATCATGCGTCGAATCTTTGTGGGGTCCCTCGCGCCTTTTTGATATCCGTTAGCGTATAGATCGGGTGTGATAAAAAAATAACGAGTCGTTTCATCTTCTGCCGATAATATTTATTGAATCCGCTATATCACGTTTGTCCTTTTTAATGTACAGGCTTCCTGGACCATTGGTAACAAATACTAGCGCATTTTCCAATCTCCAACGCACTTATGAATCATACATTTTTCGACATGACAATCAGTTGCTTCAGCGATTCTGCTTTTATCGAATCGCTGCTGTCAAATTGTCTTCGTTCCTCTTCATTTCGTGGGTTTCTTTCCTTTTGGAAAAGAAGAGATAAGTGTGATTGGTCAAAAATTGACGGAGAGCATTAAGAAACGATCAAGTCCATCAATCAATCTTTATCAATAGCGTGACAGAATATTACCTTTAGCTAAGAACGTGTAATACGCCTCAATAACTGCGAGTTCGATAAGCAAATCTGCGTGCTTGATAGAACTTGTCGTACCTCGTACTTTTGTAGCTCTTGATGACGTTGACTGTTTTCAGATGGACGAATGATCTTTCATGTCGATGTAATAATGTGTATTTCTGTACCGAGTATTTATCACCTTTTTAACTTAAGCAATACATGGTCGTAGTTAAATTCATTTAGTTAATTTTGGACAAACTCGTGATGACATTGCTTTCGTCGACATTCGGCAATTTCTTATCCTATTGCACATAATCACGTAGAAGGATCGGGACAACTGTCTTAATATCATATAGTTCTGCAACGTGTCATGGCTTTGGAATTGATGATCTTGCGGTCAAAATATATAGCCAAACCATATAATTATAGTCTTGAGAACGAGTATTACGCAGTCCACGCAGCATCGGTCTTAGGCCAGGAACTCCGATTTATAGTTGCAAATCCCAGATAGCTCGACGAATCGTAATGTAAGCGCGGTGGGTAAGCGATGGCTGCAGCCTATCGCTTAGAATCCTCCTTTCTCCGGAGCGTATCGACGAAGAAAGAGGGAAGGAGCGTAGATCTCGGTTATTTTCGAACGCGGTGCCTTATCTGCCTCGCATTTCACGAGGATCTATTGAGTAACGGAGCCAGTACGCGAAACTTCGCCAGGGAGACGAAGCGAGGGTTGAAGTCTTCCTGGATAGAGAGGAGCGGACTGGCACAGTTTCAGCCTATCTCTCCTATAGACCCAGTAAATATGCAGATATAACAATATCGTACTCATTTGTTACGTCGTAACGCTTTGTTGAAAATCGGCTATTGCGACATTGCGACGATCTATTATATGTACGCAATATTATTCCTTCGCTTCGACGATCAATTGCTCTTTTTTCTTCTTCTTATCTTTCACGCTCGTTTCCATTTCAATTCGACCCGTAACGTAACATGGTATCGTAATCTTAACGCGCAAGATCGGATTTTTAAGTATTGCATCAATTGTCCGTGCAAAATTTAACGTTGCAAATATGAGGAATATTTCATTTGTGAGTTTCAAACATGAGTGGCTATCATTAAATTGGAGGAAAAGAGCTACAGTCGTATTGGATCAATAAATTTTTATATCAAATATTGAAAGTTCATCATTGTAGCTTCAT
>JACCIC010000016.1:5062500-5172500 GCA_018907035.1 Sycobia sp. Sy_11 | reverse complement strand
ACATACATACGTACATAAATATATATATATATATATATATATATATATATATATATATATATATTCACGCCTATTATTATATTACCCGGCGAGGATTTCTGCATTATCATCCTGGACCGATCGGCATAATTGCAAACGAGGTGTGCGATCTCTGACTTTTCCTTTTTCCCGCGCGCGCTCGTCCCTCTCACCGGCGCCGCGTCGGCCGCGGGGTACTTACTCGTGCGCGCGCGCGCGCGCTCGATCGTTCAACCCGCGCGCGGACTCCCGGACCTCGTTTATTATTATATTCATGCGGCGCGCGAGCGGGCGGCCCCCGGACAACGTCGCGCGAGAACCCGAGCCACATTTATCATACGATGCTGTATCATATATATATATATATATAAAGGCAATGGACAGGATGAAAAAATTTTTAAGTGACAATAATAATAGTGGTGCAATATAGTAACAGACCTCCAACTTTGATAGTGATTTTGCTTCGAGCCTGAAACCTGTGTGTGTGTGTGTTGATATAAAAACGAAACCGCGAATAGGACTTCGGTCCGTGTGACGTAACGAACGCAATGTCATCTTTATAAACAAAAAGTTTTTCATAAATAGCAAGGATGCGTAAGAATGTTTTTACAAAAATCTTATTAAATCTGTAAGAAATAGTGTAAGGTAAATAAAGGTCAAGTCTGGCCAAAAGTAATCCGTGTCAGCAAGTACAACAATAACTTGGAACTGTAAGAAAAGTTTCTCTATAACATTTCTTGTTCACGCTAAGTTATGACGTGGCAATAGAGAAAACTTATGGGTTATCCACTGCTTATCGATGATCGGATAAGCTTCTAGATCGCTGAGTGTCTGAGTAACAGACAATAGCTTATATGGGTTTGATCTGGATCGATCCACGTTCCATTATGGAGATATACAGTCTAACTGATCTCTTTGATTACCTGTCAATTCCGAATGAAAACTTTGTTAAAAGACTTGCTTTTTTGTTTGCTACTATCATATCGGTTATTATTATATTACACGATGAACTTGGTTTTTGTATTTCCTTTAAATTTTAATATTATTTTTCGGTAAAATAGTTATACACCTATGCTATTTCTAGTTCTCGGTATGGATCTTTTATGGTTGTGTAGTTTTATGCCTATGTATATACACCTTTTATCAGCTAAAGATCATCACCACAGCCGTATCCCAATGTTTCAAAAGATGATAAAGGTTTTTCACAAACTTCGACCTCGTTCTTATTAATACTTTCCACCCGACTCGACATCGTGGTTTAATTAGGCACCGGGGTGATCAATCCAACGGCATTATTCTGCCTCAATTTTAAAACCTGCTTTCGCAAAAATCATGTTTTTTAACGAGTGCGAAAACAGTAAACAGAGAAAAACCGCTACCGACAATTTTTAATGATTTACTTTTATTATTATTGTAGGTTCAAGACCCTGTATAAATTGATACAATTAATAACATACTCGGGCCTTTTGATATCGGATAATTAGTAAAGGTCCCGCCACGTTATTCGAGTCCATTTATCACGAAAACCAAATTTCATTCTGCATCTTAAACGTAGTCAAGACGTTTGGGCTTGAAAAAAAAAATCCATGAATTTTCACATTCACATCTTCTTCAGTCAAGATCAGTTGAACCTTTATTTCATCTTATTTTAACGAATACAAATTTAACATGTACGGCTATCGTATTGCTTCAACTGGAGCAAATAGAAAAGCGTTTCAAACGACTTTGTGATAATCGTCTAGGAATAAATTTATCACATTCACACAGATACACAGACACGCACTGATAATAAATAATGTATGTATGTACAATCTCTTGTTTCCTTTACATAATAGTCGTATGGGGAGCTCTCTTTGGTTTATGCGAATCCCGAGATTTCGCACTTCCTCCATCCTTTGGCCCGTCTAATGAAAATTATTATTATACATGTATGTATAAACGCAGCGTCGCAGCTCCTTATTTCCAACGCTCCTTTCCCGATGCCACTCTCTCTCTCTCTCTCTCCCTCACACACACAAATACACACACTCCCGCATGATAAATGCGTGCCGTTCACCGCAGCGCGAATGCTCGGGGGACGCGCGCGCGTATCCCGTGGCGCTTGCGTTGACGAAGGATGGGAAGATTACGCCGGCGCTTTATTGTCACGCTCGATGTCCCATTGTGTATACTTACTTACGCATCGATTGCTGTAATTTTCCACCTCCCCTTTTCCCCGCCTCCGCCCTTCTTCTTCCTCATCCTCCTCGTCCTCTTCTACTTTTAGCCGTGCTTACAACGCGCTACCGTATTTGTCCATCTACCGTAAATTCCTTTACGGTGATTTTGTATGGGGGGAACTGATGCATTGCGAATTTCTGTACAGGAAACGCGTGAAATACATTCTTTGGCTGGAAATATGTTCGTAGAGGCGAGAGGGTCCTTCGAAGTTTGTGCAGCCTTTTGGAAAAATTCGACGCTCCGTCAATTTGTCAGCAAAATAACCCAGACACCTGATGATGTAATCTCACAATATGTGTGATTTCAAAGATTTGCCTTATGACCAGGTCCTGTTCAATTGAATTTTTCGTTTAATAACCACATCTACTATAGGTCCCCTGATTTTATACCACAGAACAGTCAAAATTGCATAATCACAAAGCTCCACATTATTCTAAACTCATCTAAAGTTTTTCATGCCTATATGTAATTCTGTAAATCCTAAAATTCTTCGATGCTCTAAAATCAAACTCCCATAATCCAGTCGAAAATAAACAACAATATTATGTGATGTGTATTATGGTCTTCCTAAAATCGAATATAAATTATATGCAAGAATAAGCAGATTCATCGTTAAAATCAGACGCACCTTTTTAATTTTGATTTTTACGCATACTTTTGCATCCTTACGAATGAATATCATAGCTTGTCGAATGAATCGTTAATTTGTTAATTGTATTCGACTTTGTAATTGGTCATATTCTAAAATGGCGTTACGAGATTCGGTTGTTGCAGGATAGGGATTGTTGCTATTACAGGATTATGCATAGGTATAAAGAGACAATAAAAGCGCAATGATGTGATTATACAGGATTAGAAGTTTAGAGGGTTCTACGCTTAGATATAGGGTTACGGGATTTTTGAGCGTTATACGGTGAACGAGGCATAGAATTCAGAGTTGATAACGGTTTTGGGGTGCAAACAGCTCAATGAAAGCGAATATTCGAACGAGGCACGCCTTATATAAATTATAATCAAATGCACTATATA
This sequence comes from Sycobia sp. Sy_11, assembly GCA_018907035.1. Taxonomy (NCBI): domain Eukaryota; kingdom Metazoa; phylum Arthropoda; class Insecta; order Hymenoptera; family Epichrysomallidae; genus Sycobia; species Sycobia sp. Sy_11. The sequence continues at coordinate 5,169,233 of JACCIC010000016.1, read as the reverse complement.
CGTACGTAATATTACCAAACCGCTAGTATTAAAAGCTCTTCTATCATAATGAATTATGTGAACTACGTAAATGGTTAACCCAACACTTCGCAGCAGCGCCCAAACACAAGCAGCGCGCAAAACGAGTGATAAATCGACCGTTCGACAACAGTTCATTCGCCCACATAAACGCCTGCCTCGAATTCATGCAAAACGCGTACATCGGGAAGGTATACGAGAATTTGAAAAAGGATCTTGAGGCTCGAATATAATCACCTTTTACTTTTCGATTATAGACAAAAGAGAAAAAAAGAAGGAAAAAAACGATTCTGATAGCCTTAATTTTGGCAATCAATACCCACAATTGCGCGTGACGAACGTGGATTTTCTCGATTACAGACACTCGTTAATGCATGGTTTTCATGAGTTACAGGGAGACACATGGTGGGATTCGGGTCGACTTCCTCAAAAGCTGCATTGAAAGTGAAAGCGAATGAAAAAAAGAAATATATCAGCTTTTTCCGATTAAAAATCCGTACGGTCTTGAAATAGAACGTGCACGAGAGTCAGAATTTCATAAAAAATTTCAGCTGTTCGTTCGACATACGCTAATACGTCCAAAGGATAATTCTTTCGTAATATAATAATATAAATTGTTTAATTCATCGGCAATATGTCGATGCAAAGAGGGAGAATCGTATGTGACATAAACAATCGCACGGCAACGAATTAAAACAAAAGTTTATATTTTCACCTTCCAGCTGTTTCAAAAATCAAGTTCAGCTTTTTGATCAAAAAAATTTAATAATGAATTTGAAAATTCCATTCGTATTTTTATTGAAAATTCCCTTTCAAATATATTCATTTATAACACAATTATATGTTAAATCTCGCGGATTTTTTCAATACTTTCCATCGCCCGACATAATTTTTCCTTGCTGGTAGAATCATGCATTTTGTATCAATAATTACTTTGCTTGATGTACAAGTAACTCATTATATAAAATAAATAATATTCCGTGTGCACGTTTGTTTAATAAATACGTAGAAATATGTGTCAAAATTAATTTCATAATGTATATAAGATTGGAATTTTTTTTTTTAAATTATAATTCGCTAAAAGATTATTTACCGTTCTTAGAATTCTTGTTCCTTGATTAAAAATCCTTACCCTGCCAACATTATTAGCAGCTCCAAAAGAAAAACAAGGGGGTGGGGGAACAAAAAATCGAACTCCAGACGCAATTCGTTCGAGGAATCGCACTTCCGTTCGCGGAACCGATAAATCATAGAGCCAGTTTCGTCTCGGAATATGCGCGAGCCTTGGTAACGAGGCGTACGTACCGTACGGCTGGCGCGTGCGCGTCTGGCCCCGGCCGAGTCGTAAGGGGGTGGTACGTAGATAGGTGGCTCCGCCGTACCGGGTAGACGGCGGGCACTTCGGGTTTTTTTTCTTTGTGTTTTTTTTTTTTTTTTTTTTTTTTTTTATAGCCCCGGCGCGCGGCCTAGACGCGGCGATTCCGTACGATGAAGGGCGGACGGTCAGATGGGCTTGAGCACGATTCGGTTCCCAGAGCTTTTCGAAATTTGCCGCTCTGCGCGCGGACTTACGCTGTGTTGGAAGCTATAATAATATGTATTAGCTGTCCTTTTTTTCATATTGTAATGCATTGGCGATCTTTCTCCATACTAAAAGGAGTCTTGAATTCACCATGTAACTCTTGCGTGCGAGTTGACAACTCTGAACACTGTTTTCTCTTTCTTTCTCTCTCTCCCCCCTCTCTCTCTCTCTCTCACTCTCTCTCTCATCTCCATCGACTTCTCGTTCTCATTGTCAGGCTGTATTTGTCAATATAGGACTTATCGAGACGCCCTCGCACCCGTCACGTTTCAATCTTTTTGCACCTCCCATATGAAAGACAAATTGCTAAAGAAAAACAAGTATAATTTAATCATAGAGTGGAACATGACGGTTTCGATTAGTTCGCTGGAATATTCGGTGAAAATGATTCTGACGCTGGGATTGTTAGGGGATTTTAAGGGTTAGACTTTGAAAAATCGAGAAAATCGCGACAGACTGAGGTGAAAGCTTGATGGATATATTCTAATCCATTTACGTCTACTCCGAATGAGAATAAACTAGATTTATTACATCTGATTGGATTCGGATTTGATGATCATACCTATAGGGAACAGCCCCTACAACATGTGCCAATCTCGTACGATTCGGACGCGGTTTTTCCACATAGGGACGAAATTAGGAGATCTTTCTGGAATCTGATCCGATAGATACGTGATGAAGTTCAATTTAGAAAGATTTTTGCACGAATTACTACGTCGCAAGTTCAGAAATCACGTGCGGCATTCTTCGACGATGCGTCATTTTATTACTTTAGATTATGTAAGCGCAATATACATCTGTGAACCTTTCAGAAATTCTGCGTGGATAATGCGCCAGGAAAATCCGCTAAATTTTATACGCACAAAATTTCTTCGTATACATCCAATTATAGTTTTTATATTAGCAATATTTTTTCAATTCCATTAACTTTTTCACTTATTTTGTTAGTCGATGAATTAGCATATATACTCATAATTCACCTTCAAACCGAGCAAACTCAAATTAAAAGCCTATAATGAATATTCTCGTACATACATATCTATATCCTTTGAACAAATAATTATACCTTCAACTTCTCTCGATTCAAACTCCTCTGCCGATTCTCCCCGCGGGGCTTTTGCCCCCCCCCCTCCCCAACCAACTCCTCCCGCCCGACTCTCGCGGGTAAAGCCCTGAGAGATTACACGGCGCGTGCTCCACAAAGAGATCACTCCAGGGGATATACATGCATACACACACACACACACACACACACACACACACACACACACACACACACACACACACACACACACACACACACACACACACACACACACACACACACACACACACACACACACACACACACACACACACACACACATAGACATGTATGAAAGTCTAAAAAGCGAATCGAAGCGATTTCGCCGAGTCGACTATCCCCTCTCTCTATCTCTGTCTCTTTCGCGGCGTTCGAGACGACGCGACGTCCGCAGGTCGGGCTGCTTGCGCGATTCCGGGTTCTGCAGCCTCTCTCCTCCTCGCGCTACCGGCGATATAATACCACCGACCCTCGCTCTCTGTCTCTCCGTGCATTCGCGGACGGGGGCGCGGACCGAGGGAGGGGGGGTACAAGCGAGAGGGAAAAAGAGATAAATAGAGGTGGAGAACAGCGCAGCATTATTGATATATATATATATATATATATATATATATATATATATATATATATATATATATAGCGGCGGCAACAGTAGGAGCGCGAAGCACTGTAGCCGACTTACAAGTAATAAGTCGCAGCTACCGACTCACGCGGAATTCACCGGTGCACGCGAACTCCGACGCGTCGCCGCGCTCGACGAGAAATTAATGGCTCCGGCACGGGGGAGGCCGGCGGGTAGAAGGGAGGGGGGGAGGGAAGGCCGTCGATGATCGAAGTGCGCGCGCTCACTCGCGCGAAATTGACCAGTCCCGGAACGTTTGCCCGTGGAACGGAGAGCGAGGGAGAGAGAGAGAGAGAGAGAGAGAGAGAGAGAGAGACGGAGAGAGAGACGGAGATAGAGATACTCTCAAGGACGATGCAGTCGCCGCCGCCGTCGCCGTCGACGCGTCGCGGACACTGTAAAAAGTCTATACGGACGCGTGCTCCGCGCCGTACACGCGCGGCTTTAAATGTCGGGAGGATTTATAATACAACGGCCTTAAGAGCGCGGCAGTGTCGTTTTTGTCGAGCGATTCCTCCTCTCTCTTTCACCCCCCGCCCCTGCCCCTGCCCCGCCGCCACCGCCCACCCTTGACGCATTTTTTACGCACTCGCCCTCGCTGGACGATGAGGAGAGATGTAGACGGCTCTGAGCTGTACCAAAAACCTAAATTTAAAAACAAATATATATATATATATATATATATATATATATATAGAATAGCAACCAATCTATACGCTAATATTATAAGTATATGTTCCATTGCAATGTGCGCGCGCGCACGAGCGAAACGATCGTTCGGGCAATTGGAAATTCGTGCGGAAATCCCATCTTTTACATATATATTTATATGGCTCGAAAGTCGCCGTATATCGCGCGCATATAGACATTGACCAATTTTGTATGACGTAATATCGTTACACACGTGACAGCGGCACGAACTGATGAGAGGCGAGGTTTTGCTTTACATATTATATATATATATATATATATATATATATATATATATATATACATATATATATATACATACATGTGTGTGTGTGTGTGTGTGGTGTGTGTGTGTGTGTGTGTGGTGTGTGTGTGTGTGTGTGTGTGTGTGTGTGTGTGTGTGTGTGTGTGTGTGTGTGTGTGTGTGTGTGTGTGGTGTGTGTGTGTGTGTCTTTCTCTTGCTGGATGGAACGGTAAATGTATATGTGTGTCTATTCTGGGGTAAAAATTCTTGATTCCTCCTTCTTCATAGATTGCTGAAATTGATTTATAATAACTTTATAGGCGAACGGTGATAAAAGGTGTCCTCAATTATTTTTATTTAAAAGCCCGTTCTGAAAAGTAATATATATATATATATATATATGTGTGTGTGTGTGTGTATACGAACGACGTCTGATTTATCGATGAAGTATATATATATATATATATATATATATATATATATATATATATATATATATATATATATTTATAAGCGAATTCGTTACTTTTTCGACAAAACGAAAAAGAGAAGCAGTCGGCAGTCGCGATCTTCAAACCTGTTTTCGGTATTATATGGTTGTTGCGAAGGAGAAGAATAAGAGGGATTTTTTAAAAATACTATACTTTCCGAAAAGGTAAATCGTAAAAATCTCTTAACTTCGTGAGAGATGTTGAAATAATAATCTTTACTTAAAGTATACGCATACATCTCTGTTTCGAACAAAAAAAAAAAAAAAAAAAGAGTAAAAATATCTGTTAAAGGCGATTTATTCCGAGAAATATTCATATTTAAATTTCGGAACACGATACTTTATAAAATCTAGGCGAAAAGAGAAGTTTAAAAAAAAAAACTGCGAAACTTTTTTAGGCGAATATATATCAAGCTCCGCAAAAGTGTTTCTCTCTCGCATTTGGCTCGATTCATATTGTTTTTAAGGATTTTTTTAAATACAACTTTTGAGCAATTGTCCGAAAACGTTGTTTTTTTTTTTATATCGGTATACATCGGTCAAAGCTTGAATCACAAAATAATACGGTACACCGGCGAAAATACAAGAAGCTCGTTGATCGAACCGTTGTAATCACCCGCGCAGCTGTTTTTCTTCGCTGAAAATCATTTCCAATCAATTTTTCGGGCAGCCCATTGGCTTCCGACGTAAGTGCGATGGCTAACCGTGATTCGCGAATCTGAGCAACTACATCGGCTGACGCGCGCTGATCTCGTTCCTGCAGCGTGGCAGTCGGTTAGCGATCCATGGCTAACAATGATAGACCAGCATTCGTTTCGCGTTACTTTGCCGGCAGGTCGTTTAGAATTTGCGCAGATACACGCGGATCATCCATTGCCTTATATTTTAGGACCATGCGGTCAAAAATCGAATATTTGCCCATAATCTCGCAACTGTCATTATATGTGCTAGTTTCCCAGTTTATTTCACGCCATTGACACCTGTTTAAATTCATCAGGCGCGATTTCACGTTAACGCGTTTATCTTAAAAAAAAAAAACGTGCCTATTCCGAAGGCGTCCCAATACCGAGACGCGGCCCTTGCATCGAATCTTCGTACTGGTGGAACAATCCTCGTATCCCGTGCAGAAATTTAATTTAGAATCATTCACGAATCGAGTTAGTAATTTCTGTTTAGGATTGAGATCTTGCAGGGAGCCTTAATAGATTCTATAGTGTGTATGTGCCATACTATTTAGGATATTAGTGGGAATATCCATCTAAATCCTATCATGTAAGACTAATCAATATCTATCTATTCAAAACATTTTTATTTCAACTCGAAATTTTCTTCCATTCTGTCTTAAAAATAACCGAAAGAAGCAGTAGAATTAGTATGTGGAATATTAAAATACGAAGAATATATTTAATCCAAGCAAAGTTGAAATTAAGTACCCCCACATTTCCTTGTTTTCAATAAATAATTTTCTTCTATTTTTTGAAATCTATTATATTACATAAATTTTCGAAGATTTTTTTTTTGTTTATATACATTTACATACCAGATTATATTATAATATTATATTATATTATGTATATATTATAATTAATTATCCACGTACATTATAAATGTTAATTTTATTACGCTTAAAAAACATCCGCGACCTGACTTGGACTCGCACCGACGACTCTCTATAGTTCGCAAATGAACACATTGTCCACTATGCCACAGATTATATATGACAATAATTGATAAATATATATACATAACAACTCGATTGTACACAAAGCGCGGACCGTGGAATATTCTATTTCGATCCGAGTTAGGGAATCCCAACTTATAACCTATAACTCAAAGACTCAAAATAGAAATTCCTACCTGTTCCTGGCATTTCCTTTATCGAGAAAAATTAAATAAATCTTAACAGATTTAATAGAGGCACTACGCAGAATATTATGGAAATGGAATAATTACAGGGAAATACTGCTCGGAACATGCGAATTGTTACGTACGCGAGGATATCAGCGGTATTGCTAATTAGAATCCTAGCATGTACTGGGGATATTTCGAGGACATTTCTACACGGGATAACGTCATTGCCGCCAATCCAAACGCATCGGCAGCTTATTTGTAAGGGTACGTCGACGGAGCGCGTGTCCCCCGTTTTTGGCTATACGAGGAGGACAATTGTCGTACACCTCAGCCTCGACGTCCTCGGCATGCCATGTTCATCGACGTATACATAAAGCGCGAGGGAATTGCCAGGAGCGCGGCAGGTTTTCGAGATCGAGCCGATTAAGGTCACTCGGGAAGAAAGCGGGAGAGAACTCTTCCAAAATAATTACGTTGTTCTTGCCGCTGTTGCCGCCACCGCTGCCGTTGTTACTCTTATCATTGCCGTTCTATCGTTATAATACACAGGGAAATCGATACATTTTATTGAAACGTAAGGCGAACGCCGACTTCTGACGGTATGGCGCATCGACGTATATCAGAGCTCGCAAGAGCGAATCAAGAGTTTATTGTTCAATGCACGTTTCTCCCTAAAACGTATTTACCAATGTCGGCTTTAAGGTAACGTCACGGGATAAATAATGTTCATTGCTCGGTGATAAGCCGAGTGTCGATGTTGCTCGCGGGATATGAAATTTATAAATTTTAAGCAAACTAAAATAGTAAATAAAAATATCAAGATGGTTTAGACTATTATTTCTGAGTAATGAGACATCGACAATGGCTTATCACCGTATATCAACGTTTAAGATCGGCTCGTCGCGATCGTCTCGTTCGACGTGGCCAACAGGTGGCTCGGGGCGAGGCGTAACGAAACGATACAAAAGCTGCTTCACGGCAATTTCGCGATCAGTCCGTTCGGCAGAGGCGTCGGACGAGTTCTTCCGTAAGTCGCACGAGACCGTATTGCCCCTCGTTGAAGTCACGATAATTGTCCATGGGGCGCGGATTCGCGCGAGACGCTTGCCAATGCATAAAGCAGACAAAAGACCGTGTCTCGCTTTCGTTTTACTTGTCCAGAACACTTCGGGGAGTGGGGAGGGGAGCGCTCGTCTCGACGGACGACGCTGCGGTCGTTCATTTCAAACGAGGCTTGCCCAACGCCTATAATCGTATAGTTTTGGCGAGGAACAGCGCCGGTCAACGGGTGCTGTCGCGGACTCCGGCACGCTTTTCCGCGTTGAAATATATATATATATATATATATATATATATACACATATACTTATATATGAAAGAGAGGTGGGATCGCTCGGACGATCTACATGTGTATATACATATATTCGATCGAGAGAGCCGACGACGACAATGACGAGCGCCACGGCGGAGCGCGCCCGCGTTGCCTCCTGGCGGGAATGTGGGTCGCCGCGCCGTCTAAAAATATATAGATCTCGCTCGGCTTCCTTTCTTGCACTCTCTCTCTCTCTCTCTCTTTCCTTTCTTGCGCGCGCGCGCGCGTCAGAGAATGATGTTTCGTTTTTTTTTTCCTTTCGCCTCGGTGCTTATATATATATATATATATATATATATATATATATATATATATATATATCAAGTAACTAAATCGGGGACTAACACGGCTGTTCCGTGGAGCGACGAGTCCGAGTAGAGCTTTTGATTGTAGTGGTATCTCGGTTTGAGCGAAATAGAAATTTCAAGAGCCGTACACTCTCTAAAACGGCAAGGAAGTGAAATTTTTCGTTAATTCTCTTACCGGCCTGGTCGAAATTCTATTATTCCGCATAAAATCGATCGTACCGGTCGCCTTAGCGGAACTCCGCTAAAATTATTTAATTGATGTCGGTTAGATGATATACCTATATATATGTGAGATAAACCACAATAGTTTCGAACCATTAACGATGTTTGTACTTATGGAAATCGTCTGCAATGCGAATTCAATGTACGTGCACCCAATGCAAGTTGGGTTTAAAATAAGAAAAGTGTGCAAAGTAGTTCGAAGTCCCGGAATCACCAATAGTCATAGAGATTACTTGTGACAACGTTAAGAAATTGAAAAGAAAAATATCAGGCATTTGACTTAATTGGTAATCTTTTAATAAATCAGAATAGCAAGAAAGCACAGATTCTCAATGCTGACTATAGTCATTTCGATATTCTCACTGATCATTCGCAGTTATTATATACATACTCATGAATTTATTTCTGAAGAGTTATATCATTCGATTAATTTCCCCGATGGAAAACCACTTCTGATTTTCTCTACATCTTTCGAGTGCTGAGAAGCCACAATCTAGTCTTTTCAAATGATAGTTCAGCGCTCTTTTTTACGAACCAGCGAATTAATTGCAACTCTATATCGTACTATTCGTTCAATCGAGATTAATTCTGACGATTCTTTCAGATTTTCTTTTACCTATACGTAGGTTATAGTCGACGGCCTTCGAACAGTTCGGCTCGAACGCGTGAAGCTTCGAAGATTTCTGAAGATTATACATATACGTACGTATTAATGGACGTTATCTCGAATGGAAAATTTTCAACGAACTCCTACAAAATAACGAATGATTAATCGAAATATTATTTTTCGACTTATAGATTTATATATAGGAAGTCGCCCAAGGATTTGTTGCATTATATCTGAATAAGATTTGCGCGCGTCAGTCGAAATCCCGACAAGTTTCGGCCGATTTATAATCGTTGTATTCCAATTAGCTCGATTAAAGTTAAAAATCACCGATTTTCAGAATTAATACGAGTGTGTATATATATATATATATATATATATATATATATATATATATATATATATATATATAAAAGTCTGTCGGGCCGATAAATATATTTACTAGAGTACTTTGTGTCAGGAGCATTTTTAAACGTTTAATGGTAAATAAATTGAAGTAAAGAGTAAAAAATTATACTTTAATTGGAAGATAAAAGAATTGTAAATAATATCAAACACCATGTAACAATTATTAATTAAATTAACATTTGTAATTTATCTTTTTTACGTAAAATTGCGAGATTGTCCCCTTGTTCCAAATTCAGTATCAAAAATAGAAGTCTCACTAAAAAAAAATCACTTTGATCTCCAAATCTCAGGATAAAATTACTGGCATATCATTACTGATATGCAAAATGACTGGCATAGCATTATATATATATATATATATATATATATATATATATATATATATATATATATATTATAGACATTTCGAATGCAATTGCGATTCGACTCAGCGATTATATTATAGGCAGAATTAGAAGATGAGGAATAAGAAGAGGAGGAAAAAAAGGAGAAGAAAAAGAAAACGGCCGTCTATTCGCGCGTTAATAACGCAATTATGGTAATGTGATTTCTTTGTTAAGCGTTAAAAAGATACGTCGATGCATGAAGCATAAGCCGCTCGGGATCTGCGTGCAATTTACATGAAAACTAAATAAAAAGTAAAAACATCTTATTTTACTCTTTGCGCGGCGCTTCCGCCTTCGCATTAGTGTCCCTCCGGCATACGTCATAACGTCCGACGTATGCGTAAATCAATCGCGTGCAAATCTATATTTTATTTAAATATAAAAGATTTATATATATATATATATATATATATATATATATATATATATATATATACATGTGCAATAAGTACGGATGAATTTTTCCGCAGTGTTTATTATACGTATATAGGTGTACATAGACAATTGGATAATTTGCGAAGCGCTTGTTGATGTTTCAACGGTATAATATAAAATTTAATGGCGCGGCAATTTTTTTCCCCTCTCTCCCTCTCGGATAATACGACAACGTTGCGTATACACTGCATATATATATATATATATATATATATATATATATATATGTATATATATAATATATATATATTATATATATATGGATTTTCACTGTTCGATATTCCAGCTTGTATAGCGGGCGAATCAGCGATCGATTATATCGCGGCAACGGTGAAATACATACTGACTCGAGAGAAATCGGCAATCTATATAGAATGACGAGTGAGAAACTAAATTACTGAAACATTTTGCCTTGATAAACTGAAAAGAAATATGACTGGCGTACAATATAATATGTGTGTGTGTCTGTGTGTGTGTGTGTGTGTGTGTGCCTTTGTGTGTCTGCGTGTATGCAAGGCTCTATACCGCGAGTGTACCGAAGAGAGAGCGAGAGAGGGGGGCGGGGAGAAATTTACCGGCAAAAGCATGGCATCGATCGTTGTCCGACACTGGCGCCGTTGTATTTAATGCGCGCGTTTATTGTCCGGACTCGCGTATAAACGGAATCGAAAAGTCCCGATGCAGATTGCTTTGACTTCTCTGTTTGTCGTATACGCAGGGGATATAGAATACGAGTGCGTATGGGGAGCCGGATAGAGGACGGAGATATGTATATCTGTTTTTTTTTTTTTTTGTGGATGGGCTATATGAATTTTACCGACTTCGGCAAATTATTGGCGAATAGTACAATTTCTTATATTTATCTCTTTTTCAATATTCTTTATTTTCCGACCTTGTACGGGTGTAAAAGTGCATGCAGCTGTTTTTGCGGTTGAAGTTAGTCGTGTAAAGACGCGGAATTCTAAACAAAAATAACGATTATATCTGTATTTTAAACTGCTGTGAAAATAGCTATGAATGAGGTTTTCGTGAAGCATTCGATCGGTAAATAACGAATCTTAAAAGAAATAAATAAATTTTAAAGAATTGCATTTTTCGGCAGAATTTAGTCCAGTCCATTTTTATTTAAATCGAAAATCCCCTTTCCGGCCCGGTAAACGAGATGAGCGGAAAGCTTTATCTTTCGGATACGAGCTCGTCCATTCAACAGATTTCAACAAAGTGCGAGGGTCCGAAAAATCAGGTTTTGCGATGGAAATATTTCGAAGCTAATTACGGATGATCAACGATTTGCTTTACGGCGATAATAACGCTGTCTACGGGGATTTCGTCGCGAGCCGCAAGGGTCAGATTTACAAAGCGGCGAGGTACAAAATATAGCGGGCCGAGGATGACGGAGCGAAATAGCTGAATATCGATCGATTTGGACCAGTACTTGGTGGGGGCGGGGGGGGGGGTCTTGATTTCGTTGCCACTTTGAAAATTGCTATTTTCATTTTTGGTTTAAAAAAAGGGTTTCGAAAACAAAATCATCTTAACCCCGTACTAAGGACCATTGAATATAGCCAGGGAAGAATCCTAATGTTATTTCTATATATATCGTATCGAAATCGACCCTGTGGAATTGCTCCACCCACCTCTCACCATCAGCTGTGCATCAGACGGGTTATAAATATATATATATATATATATATATATATATATATATATATATATATATATATATATAATATATTCCGGTGTGACACTCCTGAAGAACGTCGCCCATATATACCGGAGGCAGAGGAGCGGGTTACGCTTATTAGATTCCTATTCCGCCGAGCGCGACGTGGAGCTATATATATATATATGTGCCGTCGTAAAGCAAAAGACCGAAGAGGCACCGTGGAAGAGATGAGGTGGCGGAGAGAGAGAGAGAGAGAGGGGGGGGAGGAAGAGAGAGAGGTGAAGAAGATAACCGCGTGGCGCGTCAACGAAGGAAGGCTTTATTACCTGTTAAACTGGATGCTGCACGCGCTCTCTCTCTCTCTCTCTCTCTCTCTTCCTCTCTGTAATACCGCGGAAAAGGGTTCCGCTCCACCTGGGGGGGGGGGGTGGTGTTTAAAAATTCGCGCTCCTCGCGCGGTCGCGCGCTGTTCGAACTGTTCGCCGTGTTATAATACCATGGTAATGAAGTGGGATGGATTTGCGCCTCCTTTAAATGCTTTTTTAATCAAGCGTTCGCAGTGCTTTTACGAGGCTATAATACTTTTGCCAATATAATGCGCTTGCCAAGCGAGAGAGACGCGGATGACTTTTCATGTACACACACACACACATGAGCGCTCGCGCAGGCGCACTCGCGTACACACCCGCGCACACGGGCAATTGTTATCCAATGTGATCTTTCTATTGTATGCTACAAGCGTATTATAAATTGCATGCCGAGTGTCCGCGGGGTTCGGCTTTTGCGAAATAATTTAGGAATCGATATAGATATATAAATATATTGTAGATAGGCCAAGATTTTTTTTAAATAAATATGATTTTTATTTTATGCAAATATAGGTAACGCGTTGGCAACAGGCTCATTAAAAACTGATGTAAATTCGCCGAAGGTTTTTCATTTAATGGCCAATCGTTATCCGGCAATTGTGCATTTAAATAGGATATGAAAAATTATATGTATATATAGATAGAGGCGATAAATCTCGAACCATCAAATAAATTGGAAAGCTGCTTATATTTTACTTTTTTATAAAGATCCAAGGATTTGCATCGTGGGAAAAACATGCAACGCGATGGCGAAGCACGAACAGACATTGACGCCTTAAGCAAAGGGATAACGCGTTGACAAACGTATAAAAAAAAAAAAAACGCGCGAAAGTTCTCGGTGAGAATGTACAAAAATATAAAGTATCGGATAATGGTATTAATTACCAGCTGATCCAGCTTAAACAATCCAAGCAAACGCAATTACATCTGACTCGATCAAGCAAGAGTTCGCAACATATCGAGATCCTGTCTGTGTCCAGCATGTAAATCCTTCGTCAAATACTTCACACTCTATATATATATATAGCAACATCCTCGACGCGAAACAGGAATCTTCGCTGGATGACGGAGATGTTAACAGCTGACGCGCGACGAGCTTTCCCAAATTCACCAGTCCGACGTTGTCGTCGACCCGATCATGGGTGCCTGTATAATGGAAATCTCGCTCTGAAAGCACCTCGATCGAACGACTCGAATGCTCCATGGCATTCTATACACCACTGTAATTGCTGAAGGATTCGCCTCGTGATTACGGTCTTGAGGTTTATGATTGATGTTTGTCGGCCGTCGGCAGTGTCGGCTTTGCCGTCGAGATAATAAAATTCGGTACCGGGACGCAGAATCGAGACGCCCCGGTATTTGCATTCTCCAAATGGCCTCTCTTTGTTTCCTCAACTGGTATTCGAATTGATTCCAAATATTCTCGAAAGCATTCGCATTATGAAATACACGCAACAAAGCTAATTCGATACCGCCTATAGGGTGAAGTAATTTAAGAAATTCGGCAACTTCAGAAAATATCTAATAATAATCCGGTAATTCCACGCTAATGAATCATTGCCCTCCCTTGTACCCAAAAATCTGTCGGACAAAACTGAAAAGATTATCAAGCGCGAGAGTGCGATATATTTATAAACTCCACGAGCACGACCATGTGTCGGCTAATCGTACCGGGTTGGGATGATGAAGAATTAATGGGAGAAGAAAATACTTTGCGTCCACTCTCTTATTTGACATGTGTTTAGCTGACGAAGTCTGTCTTATCTTCGCGATAACTTTATTACTAACGTATAATATTAAACCACGGTTCCTTCACGATCAGTCTGATCCATTATCCATCCCAGTCCATTCCACTCGCGTGCTGAGAACATCGGACAATTTAATCTGAATTGAGGAAGTCAACTCTGATTATCTCGAAAACAAGTTGCATAAAGTTTAAAAACCTGGATAGTTCTCGCGTTCCGATGACATGCAACTTTGTTATATTTACAATGTGCATTCGTATTTCTCTCCAATCGAGTATAGTATGTAAGTCAGTAGTATTTTTGACATGAAAATAGCTTTTTTCTGATAATTCAATAATAACTATTCGACAATAAAGGCGCACTCTACTTCCGTAAATACATTATTAATATCAATATCAATTTTAATTCGGTTGCATTTCACACGTTAGCGGGTAATAATGCATGCCTTGTCTAACGCAAGTAAGTCTGGCAAACTTCAATTTCCAATGATCTATAGAAACGGTCCGTTTTCAGACACAGTTTTTTTTTAGAACCAATTGTTGGAAATTTTGTTCCGTCTTCGAACCCCGTGCTCTAATCGCGGATTTTCCTTGGAAAAAATCCCTCCGACTATACGCAATATATCCAAATGAATTAATTTACATAAGTCCTTAATTTTAAATAAGAGATTACACCATATTTTGGGAATGGCAGAAACTTGGGATTATTGCACATCTTTTGTCTGGCATGGAAATCTATCTCTGCACTTCACTGAGCTAATTATCAAGAAGAACAATGAAACTACTGTTATAAGATTTAACAGTCGGTATATTATTGTGTCTAATTAAAATACGAGATTTTTATCTACCCTCTGCTAAAATTCGTTTGTAATTAAGAAAAGACCAGAACTTAGTTACTGAACATATAATTCATTATATTTCGTTGACTATACGATTGTTTATAATGTAATGTACATAAATTCTAGAACTGATTAGTTATCTATCTTGATGCTAGTATTGTTTTTGATTTTCTGTAGACAATGCGCGCATTGATATGACGAAATAAGCCCACATTGTTGAAGATTCGTCGGTCATAGAAAGACCTGCTCAAAATCTATTTAAACGGATCGTTAGTATTTTTTCTGAAATTCGTTCTACTTTAAAAATAACATACAGACAAAAGAATCGGAATTTTTATAAATTATACACGCGGCGTTTGTTGGCGAGCATTCACGAACTAATCGTTTAAATATATATTAATGATTTTACGATTTAATGAAGCGCACGAGCTGACCCATTTAAACTTCACATCTATGTGTATATACATACATACATACATACATATATATATATATATATATATATATATATATATATATATATATATATATATATAAATGCGCGAGAACATAAAATTCTCATATTCCACATGTATATAATTCTTGATACGAGGAACTGTAATATTCTTGTCTATGCATATACACACATACGCACATTGCACACGCACGCGTGCGCGAGCGCGAAGGATGAATCCAGCATTCCTGACGATGATTAATCCGAACGAGCGAGGTATGCGAAATTCGCCCACGTCGCACCTCGACGTTGCACGGACTTTCCCAAAGAGAAAGTATTGTGCTCGCTGATAATTAAATTTTGCAAGATTTCCCAGAAACTCGCGCCTGTCTCGATACGGAGGTAAATACAATGTCCATTGATCGGGATCGCGCGCGCGCGCTCGCGCGAGTCCCGTCCGTTTGCGCTCGAGAACGATTTATTCGCGAGCATTCGCTTCTATATGGATGTGTATAATGCGTTTTTTTTTTTTTTTTTTTTTTTTTCGAACTCGAGATTATGAGTATAGATCGTATACGTGGAGTATACGTAACGGTTATATTTGGGTAGAAGAGCTGGTTTTCAGATTCTGTAACTCACTTCCTAGTTTCATTTATATGGCATAGAAACGACGATGAAAATATCCTGCATATTTTTGGTATTAAAGAATTTTTGTAATCACAAACTTAAAAGAAAGAAATAAAAATGATGAAACAATCGTGTGAGCAGTCAATTATGTTTCAAATGCCGTTGCAGATGTACAATGTATATGTATATTATACTTTAATAAGTGGACATGCTTGTAAAATATATACAGATCAAAAAAAAAGAAAAAAAGAAAAAACAAAATTGGCATACAGACCGCTACTTGGAAGAGGCATCGCGGGGCGAACCGGGCCGGTCGATAGAACGTCGGGGAACATTTGCAATACGTTTGGCTTGCTCTCGAATCCTATTTTGTGCGTGTTGCACGTATGTGTGTGTGTGTGTGTGTGTGTGTGTGTGTGTGTGTGTGTGTTCGCGCGCGGGCGCGTCTATAATATATCAATGCCGTCCAAACACCTTACTGTAAAAATGATATGTGCCTCGGTCATTAGAATTTATCATAATTCTTCTCATTCTTGCTTAGTAAGCATAACTGATATATATATATATATAAATTCAGATACGACTCTCAAATTCACGTCCAAGCATAAAGAATAGTGCATGAATAAAAGCAGTAAAGTTTGCAAGTAGACGATGAATATTGAAAAACATAAATGGCGATAATTTTGTAAGATAAGCATTTTTGCTTTAAAATAGCAGATTAAATAAATATAAGTAATGGAGTAATTACACGTTCCATTATACGGGTAAAGCGGAATTTTGCAAAATAGACAGATCCTTGTACGAGTTTGTTCTTATTTAATTCACCGTTAGTTTCCTCGTTCCGTATCTGTGTTTATATATATGTCTAAGATCGATCTATAAAGTATGATTATAGAGATCGTAACGATATAAAAGTACGCAATATATTTCTATCCGCTAGCGCCGAGTAAAAAAAAAAAAAAACAAAACTTCAGTCTTTATGTATACGCAACAGCAAGAGAAAAAAAATCTCCTCAAGCATCCTTTGAAGATCTATCTAGAAGCGAAACTCCTTTGAGAGGAGTAGTATTCCGTGTGCCAAAACAGTTGGCAAACGCAGTCGGCCTTCGATTAAATAACGGGACTGACATTTGCAACGACGTATATAAATTCGATTCGTGAAAACAAAAAAAAATCTCGATTCCGTTCTTTTTTTTTTTTTTTTTTTTTTTGCATGTTTCAGTATATCAGTAATTTGGAATAGAATTTTCTGTGACTTTTAAATTATGCAAATAATTGTTTTGGCTAGTTAATGCTCTTTCGAAACTTTGCTAGAAGCCCTAATGAATTACAAATCTGCGCGATAAGTGAAATTGAAAATGAAAATTTTATCCCGGCATCTATTATTGCCGGTCGGAGAATGATATTTAAGTAATACTGATTGGTTGACGTTTTGATAATGATTTCAAGAATGTTTAAAAATATTCCAAAATCACGAATAAAATTATTTTTATAGAAATATCGCATTATCTTCATTTCCACTTTTGATGTATTATTGCAAATGGTTATCATTATCGCGGTTGGCTGAAAATATAGGGATTTATAAACAGATGAAAAAAATTTTACTGAAGTTTTCTAATTTTGAAAATTAGAAAATTTTCTATTTCTGATAAACTACTGACACTTAGTCGATAAAAATCTTCGGTATCCCGTTCTGAATGATCTCGTGCCGCCATAATTCTTGATTTTCTTTCGATTTTGTTCCTATCCGCGAATTGCAACGTACTATCGTGAACATACACCGAAAACAACGTGTTTCGAGACTATAATACAAACCGAAATGGGCAAGTTATTCCCGGCAGAATTTTTCGCTTTTACAAAATCACAAGTTTCAAAACTTGCCGATAAAATCGATAATAATTTTGTGCAGTTATACACAGATAATGAACCTGTTTTTTATTTTATAGATTATGATAATAGATTAGAAAATTTTGAAGGGTGAGTGGCTCATTGACAGATTTGAATTGGAGATTTTTCAATTTGTCTTAAAAAAAGGTAGGAAAAATTTGCTATCTTTTACCATTTCTCTGGATTTTCAATTCTCTAATTTCTTAAGAAATGCTTAGTAAAATCTTATTCTTCTTTCTGGACAACGTGACTTTTCTGGATTTGACGATAGTTCGACTTCAATATACATTGATTACAGATATTTAAGTAAAAAAAAAAATAAAACTAAAATAATTTTAATGTTATTATACCAGCTTTCTTCTGTTTAAACATTAGCCTTCTCAGAGTAATATAAAAAATTCCCTTCATCTTTTGTATGAATTTAATTTTTATCGCCTTCAGGAATCTTCCTTTATTTATTTATTTATTTTTTTTTTTTGTAAAGAACCAACAATCGATACGAGCGATTTAAGTAAATTTAAATACCAAAATGTAAATATCTGAATTTATATCGTCCTGGTTGTGCAGTATCAGGAAACCCTGCACAATGCGCAAATCGTCGCGCGTTATTTCATCTCTTTACCTACAATACATATATAATATATATATATATATATATATATATATATATATATATATATATATATTTCAATGGAGCGGACGCTCGCCGTTTGGGGAAACATCGGGATAAACGTCGCGAGAAGCCGTATACGGTAATGTAATCCCAATGCCTGCTTTGGACGGCAAAAATCCGAGGACAAAACGACGGTCCAAATTAAAAATTTAATACACTCGTGGCGTTTTATTTTTCAAAATTATGAACCGCGCTGCGTGCGTATTCGACGTATATTTCACTTATAACAGGTTTAATACCGTTGCTTGTTTTATTAAAAGGCGGATTCTCTATCTTGGTGGACGAGAAGGAGGGAGGGGGAGGCGGATTTTGGCCGGGCGCACGGAGTCGAATATAGTCAGATATGCAAATCAAAAATGTGTGTGTCTGTGTAATCTTGCTCGACCAGGATCGTAAGTGAAGGTAACAGATGAAACACTGCTTATATACTTATATTTAGGTCGTTATACTTCGGGAAATTCACACAAAACCGGAAGAAATTCTCCTTATATGTATATTATACTTTAAAATTAATTGTGCTGAATGAGCTATGATTTAACCCTTAACAAGCATAATGACGTCAACGTGAGAAACCAGTATAAAACATCTTGAGTTTTTATCTTTACGGCTATTTAATTTCTGGTTCGCTACGTTCATTGAGTGATCAAGTTTCACTCATATGTGCATACAAAAAAAATTTGTTAGATTTAAATTAATGTTATTTCAATAAAATAAATATTTATCGGTATACCATTACCTAACCATTTATTCAAAAAAAGTAATATTAAAAATAATGAAATATTTATGCGATGTAAAAGAATCAAATATTTGTTATAAAAATTAGATTCTCGCTTTTAACCAATATTTATTTGAATGAAATAAATATTTTTTTAAAACACAATGTTTTAATGTCGCGTGGAGAATATAATAAGGTACTGTAATATTTAAACTTATTAGGCAGACAATCATTTTCGTAATCTTAAACACTATGTAAGCGACTAAGCGTACACTATAATTTATATTGCTATTAAGAATAATTTTATTTACATATCTTTCCATCATTGTTATTGTATTACATGTATATTTCATATTATACATTATATTTGTATTGTATTCAACGCAAAGCAACTCAATTTCAAAAGCAAGCGCTACTGCCGTACAAATTTGCATTTATAATTAACAATACTGTTAGAGACTCCTTATACAGTGAATCGATAGAGTCGCGGGTCGTACGCGACCGGCAGGACGAAACGTGAATCCACCTGGTGATAAAGTTATGAAAAAATTTTTTTATTGTTCACCAACGAGATATTAAAATTAATGACGTGCTTATTAAACCACGTTTAATGCTTTCAAGAACGTGTACAAATACCACTGCATTGACATAATTATTGCAAAGATACACGTGCTCATTATTCTCAAAAAAAAACAAAAAAAAAAAAAACAAATCATGCTTCAGAGTCAAATCGAACGATTAACGACTATAGCACAAAAAATTTATAGAGTCCCAAATCAATCCCTCCCCCCTAATATTCGTATACATGCTACCTAAATATATATATATATACATAGTTCAACTGAATAGAGAATAAAGTTGGGGAGGGGAGAATAAAGGGAGTTGTGAGCGACTTTTTTCTCGTCGCACTATATATGCATATACTTCGGCGATGTGTATCGATTGGCTCTTTCATAAAAACGCGAAGCCGGACCCCCTCCTCGCCCCGTCGCCGCTCGTCACGCGTATTCGATAAAGTCATATTCCCCATATGACAATGGAAAGAGGTTGAGCCGCTCTCTGTGTATCTGCGATTTATAAAAGCATTTTCTCTGTTGGTGGCTTTTATTGTTTTCCGTTTTCATCGCCGATGCAGCGCGCGCGCACGAATTTCCGCGTTACTGCGCGCGCCCGCGCGTATCTGTCAGCGTGCGGCTCTCCAATATACATATACATATAAATATCTACAACACACGCGCGCGCGCGCGCGCGTATGAAAGTTTGGGGCGACATAAAAATTTAACTGCGAGATACTTGGTTTGGCCGAATCTGCGCCGACGATATATCGGCAATGGTGCTTTAAAGATAGTCCCGAGTTTCGCATAATTGCACGATCGATTAAGCGAAGTTTAAACAAGTACTTTTGTATATTGCAAGGTGAAGTATTCTGCTTCCGTAAATTGCAAACAGTACGAAAGTATTCGTATCAGAAATAATTGTAGGATTTGGATGAAATACATTTATTGAAGGTGATCTGGGAGGATTTTGCGAATTTGCTGTTGGTGGCCGATCGACTCCTTGCAACGGTGCTTTCGGAATTCTGGAAGGATAGGCGGAAAGTGAAGAAGAATTATTCCTGAATTGATTTTGAAAAATGTTTCTGGATAAACTTGTGAAAGAAGTCTGGAAGGGTTTTTAAAAAAAAAAAAAAAGATTCTGGGCACCGAACAGATAGAAATGCTTTTAGCAATTGCGAAGTGTTCGCCAAAAGGGAATGACAAGTGTTTCAGAAAAAAAATTTCACGAAGGGTTTCAAGAGGAAATCTGAAACAATCCGTGAATGGATTTGATCATTGCCAAATCTTTACAATGATGCTTTCGGAAATATTCCTAAAAGTATTGCTATCGAGAAGATCGCGAGAATTCTCTCCTAAAGGAAACTCGAAAGTGTTTTTAATGTATCCATCGGACTTTTTCATCGTCTCATTCCGTTAAGTTTTCCTACGTTCTTACACAAAAATTCAGTGAAAGGAATTTGAAGGAGTACATTGGCATTCTTCCAGAATCTTCTCGCTGAAAGTTTTCTAAAAGAATGAGAGGATTTTATATTTTCTTTTTTTTTTTTGAATATAAAAAAAACCGGATATTTAAATTTCATTGAATTTTTCGTTGATATTTCATTGAAAGGATCCCGATGAGATAGATATAATTTCTAAAAATATCTTTAGAAAGCTTTAAAAATCCTTTCGTGCCCTCGATAAGCAGCTAATTGATTCAGAATTTTACGAAGATATTGCAATCGGATAAAATTTTTCGTTGTATACAAATAACTCCTGATTGTCGATATATTTATAATTCGCAGGCAAGTCTCGATTGTTTATACGTCCGGGGAACGCCTTGATTTGTTCGAGACATACCGATCGACAGTTCTGTATAATATTTTCTCTTTTAAACGCGATTTTTATACATAATGTGTGTGTGTGTGTGTGTGTGTGTATTTATTTATGTAGGCACTATTTCTCTCTATAGAATCTGACACTTTTGAGCCGCTCGAACAGTCCACAAATAATCCTCAAATTGCACTCTGTGTAGTCTGTATATCGAACAGGTTGGGGGTGTAGCAGGATGGGGGTGAGGAGGGGGGTCAGGGAGTTAACGAACTTTCCATCCCATACACTCTGACAAAGGGTATATCATAATCAATCGCCTCCCACCCCCTCTACATTAATTTTAATTCGTCGTTGAGAGCATAATACCATAGTGGCTCTCACGAAAGCCTCTACATGTATATGCATGCGGATATATATATATATATATATATATATATATATATATATATATATATTTATAGAGAGAGAGAGAGAGACAGAGAGAGAGAGAGAGTTGACTGAACGAGCGACCGATAGCTGTGGCGCCTCTGGCGATGACGATGGTGATGCTCAGTTGGTACTCAGCGTGGCTGATACGCCCCGGTGTTCCTGTATTACTGCGGGCCGCGGCAGCACGGCGCTTGGTGATAATATATATATATATATATATATATATATATATATATATATATATATAAACTTATACACAGCAGCGGTACAGCGACTCAGCAGCCCTGGTGCTGAGGAAGCAGAGGCGCCTCTCGCTATTGATTTCCTGGCAGCGCACGACGCTCTTTCTTTCCATCCCTCCGACCGTCCCTCTCGCTTTCTCTCTCTCTCTCTCGCTCTATCTCACCTTCACGTATATACAGGCAGGCAAACAGGCGCAAGTATATATATATATATATATATATATATATATATATATATATAGCAAGTGAAAGAGAGGAATAGAGAGATGATGGTCGCAAGTATATAGAAACTGAAGAAAGAGAGCCGTGATACACACACGCGCGCGCGTGAACAGGCATACATACACACACCCACATACACACGTACGCACGCATACATTTATTTATATATATATATATATATATAAGAGAGTCAGAGACCGAGTGAGAGAAGGAGAGAGAGAGCGAGGATTAGATATTGCCGGGGAGCCGCTGTATAGACGCGCGGCGCGCCGATGTCTCGCTCCTCTCGTCTTATCTTGTTGATATATATATATAATACAAAGGAGAGAGATGGAGGCGGATATAAAGATGGAGCGAGCCGGAGAGGGAGCCATAAGGGAGGGACCCGTTGAAAAATGAGGGCGAGACCGAGGGAGATGTATATAGTTTATATATAAGAGAGGTCCCGCCGTGCCGCGTGGAATACCGTCGATCGGCTCGTTCTGATGTCCGTGCGCGCGGTCCTTTCTCCCTCCTTCTCTCACACTCACTCTCACTCTCTCTCTCTCTCTCTCTGTCCGCCCCCTCTCATTTTTTAGCCCCCACGCGGACGAGATGATTCCCAGACGTTCGAACCAGAGGAACGAGTTGGGTGGTAGCGACGGGCAAGGAGTGGGGCGGCGAGGGGGAGGGAAGGGGACGAGCGCGGCTGAACTTGCACGCCGTAAAATACACCTCCGACGCCCGCACTCCGCGGCGATGATCCTTATGTAATGCCTTAAGTGGACGGGGCACTCGATGGCCCCCGGGAAAATGGGGGGGGGTGGACGGGGCAGCGGCGAGGTGATTAACCTCTGGACCCACGCGGTGCAGTCGACTTGCCCTCCGGAATCCGCTAATTATCGGGAAATTCGACCCTGATCGCCGAGGGGAAGACGGTGAGCGGACACTCGATTGGTATTTTGATTTGTCGGTATGCGTGTGGTGAGCGGGGGAATTCGAGAATACGTGTATTATAATATATATATATATATATATATGATAATCGAATTATCTTCCTTATTCAATGCTGTAACAAGTGCAGATGCCAATAAACGCTTGGCTATCTCTGTAAAATTGAATTTCCTCTTCAGCCTGCCAATCTGTCGGCTTCAAATCAAAATTAAAAACTTGCATTTTTGAGAATTTGATGAAAAAAAAATTTTTTTTTTTGTTTAATGCACGAGTTGCCGGGTAACTAATTCATAGCGAGTTTATATCGAAGCCATGTCTCGCTGATGTAGAAAAATCGACAAAAGTCATCAAAAATAATTCGCTCAAAATTTTGCCGTATCGGTAGAAAGAAGAAAGATAAAAAACCATATAGAAAGTAGAAATTTTCATGTTTACGCACGCTTCATAAGCTATGCGCGATAACCAGGCAAAATGTAGAGACATTTATTATGAGCATAAAATATTGAAGTTTAATTCGTGCCTTATTATCACGCGTACGTATATGTGGGAAACGTAAATAATAAATATAAACCATCGCGGAAATTTGCTATAATTGTGTCGAAAATCGATAACGTTTTTTTTATACACGCAATTAAAAAAAAAAAATTATATCTGCACGATTTAAAAAAAAAAAGTATTGAAGGGGGCGTTCCATGGAAGACAAAGTTGAAGTCGAACGTCGGCTCTGTAAAACTTCGTGCCGATGAATATACAAGTCGAAAAAAAAAAATGAAAAGCGACTCTGGCTCACGATTATCGGCGGAATGTACTGTACTCCCCTTCGCTAATTAATGTCACGTTCTAATTTAGTATGGAACAATCCACGGGAATTCGATTCGCGTTCGATTAATCAATCGATCGCCTGGGCTCGATTAACCTCGCAATTAACGCTTTACGGCAAGATCAAAGAGAAAAAAAAATCATATATCAGTAAATATAGTATATGAATTGGCTTCTTTTTTTTTTCATCGCGACACCTGAATTTTCGCCTAATTTTTAACGACACCGATTCAATGATGGATTTGTCTTTATCATCGGCATTAGTGGCAGGTATCGTGTATGATTTAAGAATGTTTTTTCTTTAGTAAATACATTAGTCAATGCAAAATTTAAAGGGGCGCGTCAAAGTCAACTCCTGCCGATCGCATTAAGGAAATACCCTGTTTCAAATAATACATCACACATGCAAACGTAAAATTATTTTTATTTTTATTATAAAAATTTTACTTAATACCGCAGTTTCATTGTGTCTTATAAAAAAGAAAGAACAAAAATTCGAAAACCTTCTCGTTTCCTCGACGCTTAACCAGTTTGCTCGGAGCAATGCACAAGCATAAAATTTACATATAATAATTAAAATTCTTTGGAAAAAAGGAAAGAAAAGGAGGAAAAAAAACCTTTGCCCAGTCGCCGTGATCGAGCAATTGACAGCTCGATTAACGAAGCCGTACAGGCAAATCGTTGTTTTTCTTCATCGAAGAACAAATATTATATTATTATTGACGTTTAACGACTGTATATGTGCATATACTCGCTCAATTAATATTAATAAATTCCGTAGTAATTATCGCTGGCTTTCGATGCTGTTGTAAGACGCGCGATTCATAAATCCATCGTGGCAAACTTCTTCGTTTATCTATTCGCAAATTCAGAGAAAAAAATTTTCGTTTAAAAACAAGCGTTCAATTTCATAATAATAGCTCGATTGCTATATGTGCGTTAATTATGAGTGCGTATGCGTAGATTGTGTGTGTATGTGTGTGTATATATTTAGCCTTCATTATTAGTCGAAACGAGCGCGAGCTCGACCCGACAAGCCGTCGAAATCCGTCGAAATCAGCATTTGATGGCAATCGCATAATATTTGACGGCTGTGAAGCCCCCCCCCTCACTCTCTCTCTCTCTCTCTCTCTTTCTATCTCTCTCTCACTCACTCTCACTCTCTCGCTCATTCTCCCCACTTGCCGTCAAAAACAGATGTACAGATTTCGAGCTTCGCCGCGTCGTTTAAACTCCAATAAAGCTTACCGAATCGCGATTTATCGCTGTACCCTATATAATCTTGATAGTTCTATTAAAATTTTACCGATCGAGCATATACACAGCTCGCGAGATATATATATATATATATATATATATATACACATACATATGTATAGACGGAAACGTAATTATTATTATTTTTCTTCCTTATCTTTTTAATGCGCATACACGCGGACACAGCGGCACACGCGCGCGCACCTGTTATTGCTGCGCAGTATGTAGTGTATATTATTTCGATGGTATCTTTTTTTTTTCTTTTTTGATACTATTGAAATTAATACGTGAAATGATAAAGCGATATATTTGATTGTGTAATTTTTTTTTATGCTCAGTCTATTTATAAGTATTTATTTCGGTAACGAAATTTTCGCATAGAATTATATCGTTTTATATTTTTTACAAAAAAATCTTAATAGTGAATTTTTAATCAACTTTGCTTTTGTAATTGTATGTATCTACGAATAATATTAACCGATAAGCATTATGAATATCAGTCCTATGTAATGGCATTTAATAAATGCCAACCAATAAAACGTTGAATTTTTTGATATTTTTCTTTGCTTTAAAAAAAAAAAAAAAACAAAAAAAAAATTTAAATAAAGATACAGATTAAAGAGATAGGAAAAATAATAGTGAAGCGTTTAAAAACAAAATCTTCCCTATTGCACGCCAACGGATTTTCATAATTTCGATTTGCACGATTCTCGCGCGGCATAATATTTATTTAACGATTGCACAGCACTGAGCTGCGTTTGTAATTTAGCAGCGGATTACACGAAATGATGTATAAAAGATTGATCGTTAAAGAAGATATTAGGCACGCAGTTGTATTAATAGAAACAAATTTTTCTTTCGTAATATATATGTATATATATACGAGTGTATAGACGTTATCTTATTGATAGCTCTCGTTAAAGTTTCAGCGCACATCATTCGTTTTTCATTTTTTGTTTTTTCTTTTTTTTTTTTTTTTGTTTTTGTTAAATACCTAATGTTAATTAAGAACGCTTGATCTCTTATCTGGAATTGTAATATGTGGATGTTGTTTTGAAGTATACGGCAAGTTTTTTTTTTTTTGTTTTCTTAAACGAATATAATTATAACCGATCGAGGCAAAAAAATTGTATATACGACGTTCAATACAAATCAAGATAATCCTCATTAAATTAAAATCATTGAATGACGATGAGATGGAAAGTTACAATTGTCGTTTCCTTCTTTTTTTTTTTTTTCATTTTGCTTGATTTATTCGACTGGGATTGCAAAAGTTTGCAACAAAGTCAAATTCACGCGTATCTTTTATATTCTCGAGAATCTGCATACATTCTCGCCGATGTCACTCCTTTTTCATGCACTCGATATAAGTGCACGAACATCGATGAATATGTATATTTTTTTTTTCGCCATAAAGTTTTACACAATTGTATAATTTTTCGTTTTCTCCTTATGTTTCAGGTAAGACACGGAAGCACACGATTGGCTTAACACCGAATGCGTGAGTTCAATCAACCTGTATATAAATATATATGTACACGAGTATATCTAATCTTTCACGTAGCGTTCTAATCGACGACTTTTGCTAATTGGACCGTTACAGTATCGATAAATTAATCGTGTCGTCCTCTCTACAACGTTTTCATAATAACGAACAAAATTCACTTCGAGCATATTAACAAATTATATACATTATTTTATATACAAGCGTATTATTGCATATTATAAATATAATTATTCGCGCGGTGAACGAGATTTCATAAAATGTCTATAAAGTTACGATTATGTAAATACGAGGGCGGTTCAATAAGTACCCGTGTTTGAAGACAGAGGACGTTCCACGGGGAAGTTGATTATCGTGTGCTGCCATCTATCAAACGACGCCAAAATAAATTTCAAATATTAATAAACAAATATTTTACATGATAAGTTGGCTATCGAGATCGATAGGATTTACTTCTGATTGTAATTAAGAGCATGGAGTACAATGTTTTTTATCTGCATGGGTCATAAATTCCTTTGCCATGATATTCTTCATTCTCATTCAAAAAGTATGCGTGATCGTTGACTTCAGTTTCACGTGAGATTTTCACGTGTTTATTTATGTAATAGCCGTGAAATATCGGGCTGGAATTTTATTTTCGCGCTTCGCGTTTTCGTGTCGTTGGATTCCGTGTCGCCGCGTGGCGCGGCCGAACGGAATCTGATATGCCTTCGACATTGTGTACAGGATGGAGCGCTTTTAATCGACGCACCGGCCCGTTCTGCGGGAGGTAAAAACGTTTATAGAAAAATTGGCGAGCTAATGGTGTCAATGACTTGGTCCTTGAAAAATCAGAACGTTATCAAAGACACGTGGGGGTCTAAGTGTTTTTTTTTTCAACGAGGAAACGTATACTTTGGACTTTTTAGGAAATTAGAAATAAATTAAGAACTAAATTAAAATAAGACTGTTTTAGGAAGTCCGTAGTTTTTTTTTTAGCTATCGTCAATTGAATTTACAGATAGGCCCCTATGAGACAGGCAGCCAATAATTGACTGGAATTAAAAAGAATCACAATTTTCTAGGCGTAGATGCATTTGACGTAAAATTTACTCCTTTAAAATTTCGATATACCGAAAATAGGGGTTATTATCTTAAAAATAAAACGCAAACTTTCAATAATCCTGAAATTTGATCCCAACGTCACAATTATTAGTATACAGCCATATAGCCTCCATTCTGCTGAACAACTTTTATGCAATAATTTTTTATGGAGACATTCTGATGCAACGATGAAAATGGCCGATGTTGCCTTGATTAAAAATCAATTAGGACAGAATGTAAAAAAGATTTCTGAAAATTCATTCTTTGTATGTTTTAACTCACTAAACTGTAATAGAAATTGGATTGTCTATTGAAATGTAAATATATTAGCAAAGTTTTTCTACTTATAAATCATTTATAGATTTATATGAGATCATTTTCAATCGTTATCTAGAATTGAGAACTTCGATTTTCACATTATGAATAGGAATTTCGTTTAACATAAGTGAAAATGTTATCTATAGAAACTTTCGAAAATGAAATTTATGATTAGCTGTATGGAGTAAATTTGTAAATATATAAAATATATATAATTAGAATGTATAAAATACAAGAAACAATACACACACGTGCATATAGGATTTGCAATGCTATAGTTTAGAAAGTTTTATTCGGCTTTAAATTATAGAATTATTATACATATACATACATCAACACGAATAGAAATACGAGTTTTATCCTTTTTACTTTTAAATCTTACGGATGCATCGTGCTGTTGCCTAGACGATAAGATAGCAATCGATATATATGTATATACATATCTAAATAAAATGAGAAATCGAGAATGATAATCCGTAGCATACAAGGCACGCGGTAAATATGTACAATTTTTCTATGTATACTGTTTTATGAAAAATCACCTGTAGATACAATAAGATTAAATTCTGAAAGTCACCAATTTCTTAAAATCACAATATATACATTTATTATCGAGAATCAAAAAAAACCTTGACAGATAAAAATTATAGTGTCAATATATATCATTAAAGTGATTCAACTTAAATTAATAAGACTTTTATGAAGCGCGCCCGCGCGCGCGCGTGTGTGTGTGTGTGTGTGTAATTCTATATAAAATTTCTAGAAAGCGAAAGCAGATTTCTCTCTCCCGTGTTTTAATAGAAAAATCAATTGGCACACACACACACACGCGCGCGCGTACATACACTTTATCTCTATATGAAGAGTCGCCTGATCTGGTATTAATAACCCCCCCCCCCCCAAATGTTCCTTTCGCCCATCAACGTGCCTTTTCCACCCACACGTGTAAACATGAATATATATGCGTACCTAGACAGACCCTGGGTACCGAACCCCCCCCCCCCGCCCGGGTCGCATACGCCGTTACTCGGTCTAAAGCTCCGAAAAAAAACGGGGCGCGCCCGTTATAATTTCGATTTCGGAGCATCGCTGAGGGCTGCGAAAGCCGGGTGGGTGGTGGGCGGCGACGAGGGTTTTTTGCCGACCCGGCGTCATGATCGAATGAACGATAATGCCTTCCCGGCCACGGCGCGTGCATTCACAGTGACGTCGACGTGCGCGTCATAGGTTGGTGACGTAACGGCGAGAGAAAGAGAGAGAGGGAGAGAGAAGAGAGTGCGAGCTGCGCGCGCAACGTTGCGCGGGTGGTGAAGAAGAGCACGTGGGGACGTAGATAGAGAGAGAGAGGGGGAGAGAGAGAGAGAGAGAGAAATAACGGCGGGTCGGAGATTAACGATGGGTCGTTTACGCGCGTGCGCACCTGACGGGAGCGTGGGTGACCCCCGCCCACCCTCGCCCTTCGCCACCATTATGAACTCGCCACCGAGTGCGTACGCGAGTAGAAGAGATTCGTCGGTTTTCCGCGTTTGTAATGTTTATATATATATATATATATATATATATATATATATATATATATATATATATATAATCGCGCTGTGGTCGTTCCTGTATGCGTGAGTGTCATCGATGAGACGTGACGGTGAATTCCGTGGGCAGCCGCCCCCTCCTATCAGCCTCCCTCTATATCGAGTACATATTGCAGCTTAATGTATTTTCTAAGCGAGACAGAGAGAAACAGATGGGGAGAGTGAGAGAGAGAGAGAGAGAGAGAGAGAGAGAGAGAGAGAGAGAGATTGATGATTGAGGTCACGTTTGACTGCGGTTGAACATCGGGGGTGTAACAGCAATCCGAATGTAGTATGTTGCATTATTGCAAGTTATTATGTAATATTGTTTAAATTAATGTTTAGAAATAAATAGCAATTTAATTATACAGTTTGATCCGAAAGTATCTATACCCTTCATTAAAGCGTGCGTTATTCGGATGTTTTAGGAAAAAAATCAGAATCCTGAACGAATCTTGGGTTTGACCTTAATTGTTCTTGAAAAGTCATATTCAAAATTTTGAATAGAAACCCCAAGTTTTGCTCGCGAAATTCTGTCAGGCAAGAAATTTTATATTTGACGATTAATATGAAATTTATCTATTATTAATATGAAGTTCAAACCAAATTCATGTCAAGTTGAATATCAAGAGTTGAATCCGCCTTTCTGGTCTATAGAACAGTGGGATTTAAGATTCAGAAAACGATGAAATTGATCTGACCTGAAGCTGAAGATAAAACCAATGTTAAGCCTAATGACATTTAAAAAAATGCGGGGATCTCGTGATTTTTTCTACGTCAAAAGACACTAGCCCAGGTATTTCGAGCTATCCTTATATCACGTTGAAGATCTAATCTTCCAATAAAGCTCAATCTCAATATCCCACTCGTGTGAGAATATCAAGCCAGATTGCATTTCGGGGTCTTGGAAATTGGGACTCCCATTCAATATCAACATGCTAATCCGAGGATAAAGTTGAGAATTCTGCTACAAGTTCCATCGTCACCTTCAGATATTTGAAGTAAAATTATCAATCGGTTGTACTCATTTTGCCTCAAAGCTCAATTACATAATTTATGCAATCGCGCCAACTTTTTCGGCTTACCCTATATAACATATTCCGAGCACTTAGAATATATTTCATCTTCTTTTACGTTGCCCTGACACAGAATTCCCTACACAATAATTTTTTTTCTACAAATTTTATATGTAGAATTGTGGATGGCCTTACTGCTGTAAAAAGTCATTTTGACTCTTTCAAATTATCTAAACATTTTATCCTATGTAAATTGAATAGATAATTGACATGTTTTTTTAAAGGATTGAATAATATAGACAGTTTCCTTCGATTTCGTTCATCTTCATCATACTTTCTTAAGATTCAATTTGGTTAGAAAAATGGATACAGGAGAGGTCAAGGATTCTCAAGACGATACCTTCTTAATTACAATTAGTAATTCAATAATGAAAAATCTCTACTTGTGGCTTCAGATTCGAAGAAAAATTAACATTCAAAGCAAAATTGTTCTAATGAAATAGATCTTTAATTAGTGCCAAATAAAATTCGATCGAAGTTTGTTCAAAACGGCGATGTTCTTTGCTTTTTAGGCTGCTTTAAAAAATGTTCTTTTAATGTTGAATTCATGAAAGCTGTTATCACCTATAATTTATAGAGATAGTTGTTTTTCTTAAATATGAAATTTCTTGCTCCACAAGAAACTCATTTCTTTGCTTATAGGAGCATTTTGTGAACTCTTTTATGAAAATAATTAATATGTGAATATAATTAATTGCTTAAATAAGAAGAAAACAAAGTACAAATTGAAAATTCAAAAAGGAAATGAAAGCAACGATCAAGAAAGAAATTTGAATGTCGGAAATCAAAATTTCATCCTGCCCTTCTCAATTTAAAGATATCTGATAATTTGGATAGTCCGATACATATCACTAGTTACTGTCCATAATACCCCTGACAGACGCTACACCCACGCCTTTTGCGCCCCTGCGAAATGATCAATAGAAAGATGGAGGAAGGGAGCGAGCGATGGTTGGTGGAAATATATAGTGATTTCATTGGAAAGCGGATGAGTCAATTGAATCACCGGATCCCGACCAGTTGACTATTGTGCCTACAATATATATATATATATATATATATATATATATATATATATATACATATAATTGTTTGGTTGTCTGAGCCACCGAGTGTATTGTATGACTATATCCATTCGCCTTGATTGATTTCATTAGATCCCCGGGTAATCGGGGCAAATTAAGAGCGTACAGCGAGAGTTTTCTTCCTGATGGGCGGTTCATCGAGCAAATTGTCCTGTTTTGTGTTCCACATACTGGATAACGAATAATCATGCCTCAGAAAGAGAACTGGATAAGGTTCTAATGAAAAATTATAGTGAAAGAGGAAAATAAGTACTGACATTTTTCAATTCCGCGAAGACCGCGGGCTAAACCTTTATTCGAAGCCAGGAAGAATTACAAAATATACAAAAGTAGAATTGCGAGTGTTCAAATTACTGAGCCACGTTGAAATGGTCGACTTTTTAGGAAGCCTCAATTGTCAACTATGCATCCAATTTTCGATTGCATAGGGCCCTGTTACTAAGGGCAGCTTTATCGACTCATTTGCCTTATGTGCTTCAAGATCTAGGCCACTTTGTCACGTTAATTTTGATGTAAATATTATTGCAAATAACGTTAATTAATTATCGTCTTACCTTTTAATTATATATATATATATATATATATATATATATATATATATATATATATATATCTGCTTTAATCTTAAAGTTTCTCCTCTTGCGAAATTCAAAAAAAGCAAAATGTGATTCCGCCGCTACTCGCTGATCTATAACGACTTTAGTCGTTGGATTGCAGGGTAATGATTTTTTTTTTAACGAAACAAAGGCGGCAGCACTTAACAACTTTTCCAGTATATTAAAGCGAACGCCAATGTCTATATATATATATATATATATATATATATATATATATATATATATATATATATATAACGCTTCGATTTTACGGTCGCGCAGCTGCATATTGTTACCAATTCGTTCCGCGGGCGAAAGAGAACAGCGTACGGTCGCCGGGCTCGCAATGTGCGCGCACGAACGGCGCGAAAGTTCCGCCTGCGAATGCGCGCACATCCGCGTTTCGCTTGTACTCTTATTTCATATATATATATATATATATATATATATATATATATATAGATAAGCACACAAACACTCCTACCGGGTCGTTGGATTGAAAGTCCTTTTATATTACATTGGACGATAGTCTTAATCGCTAATCGGAGCTGTCAATTCCATTGGATTGGCGTTTCGCGGATTTCTTTGGTTTTTTTTTTTGCGTTGAAAACTGACACGTGGATAAATTTATCTTTCGGTGCAACAATCGAATGCGTAGAAAAGAGCTTTATTCACTACTGGCTTATATGTAAGTGTAAGTAGGTTTCATGTAATATATATATATATATATATATATATATATATATATATATATATATATATGAAAGCAATTATAAAGAATACATGAAAATGCATTCTACATATTTATTGCTTCTCTTTATATATAAGAAAAAAAATTAAATTATGACTTCTTCTTTTTTTAATAATATCTGCCTAGTTATTTATTTATCGAAGTGTACATTTCAATTACGAAATCTCTACTCCGTGTGATGTAATCCGCTGTCCGTCCTTTCTATAATAGCCAAAGGCGATTTATATATATATATATATATATATATATATATATATATATATATATATATATATATATATTAAAGATAAGAAAATTACCCAAGGTAATGAATATTTTTTGTATGTACAGTGAGCTGCATTACAGAGAGAAATAGATATAGATATAGGATTGGGCTTCATTTACATGTGAATATATATAACCATATTATATATTTTTTGCTCATTGAATAACAAAGAATTATATCGTTTTAATTCTTTTGTGAGTGTAATTTCTTTGTTTACCTCTTCCCCCTCGCAAAAGTAATTCATCAAAAGCGTAAGAGAGAGAGAGAGAGAGAGGGGGGGAGAGAAACGCGCTAGTTATACGTACGTATATAACTGCTGAATTTTCTCCTTCTCGCTCCCGACTATATAAAGAGAAAATCACCCTGTATGAAAATTTTCCATAATCATACATAAAATGCTCGGCTGCATATACAGTCGAAACGAGATCTTTAAATATATTATAGGTACGCCGTACAACCCCCCCCCCACCCACACACATTATTCCTGAAATTTCTCCAGTCGCGCGACTTATAATGACGCCCCTTGTCCGTGCAGTGACGTATATACATCCGAAAGGAGCTTGCGTCAAAAACGACGGTGTGTGTGTGTGTGTGTGTGTGTGTGTGTGAGAAAAAAAGGAGTATTCTAGAGTTAGCGCGAGGCAGCGCCACGAGCGCTGTCCGCCGTATAATATCGACTTATCGAGGCTATATATATATATATATATATATATATATATATATATATATATATATATATATATATATTCGAAGAGTGCAAGAGTCCCGGCTCTATTCGCGACTGCGCGCTCGCGCGCGCGTGTGCCCGGGTGAAACTTTGTAAAAAGAAGGATATTGGAAAGCGAAACTGATGCATATATATAGATTCTTGATCGCGTGCAAGGAGAAGGGGGGTTAGTTGAACTCGTAATGCTCATTGATATCTATACCTATATATAATGTAGATATGTTACGGTTTATTGCTGTTTTATTATGAAAGCTGCGTTGTAGCGTTATATATGTATGTATGTATATAGATAGAAAATTCTGTATAATTTGACGAGGCTATGGTATAGTCGAATATTGAGAGGCAGGTAGGATATTGAATATTTTATAATTGAATCCGAATATTTTTTATTTTCATTGGGTGTTTTTTTTATCGCGAATGTCGACATAATTTACGGTATTCATTGAAACTTACTATATATGATGCAAGATGAGCGTAAAATACGAATTTACACCCGCGCTTACTGACAGACGTGCTCTTATCATCTTGACATCAGCACTGTATTTGAGCTTTTCCGAGAACAGTACTGAGTATAAAATGTAATTTCAACCCCCGTATGTAGGAAGTGAAGTGCTATACTTACTGAATGGTTTGCTGAAAATTTAACTTTACACACTCTGGGCATATTTTATACGCAGCTGGTCTTGATCAAATTTTGAGAAAAATATTTGAAAGAGCAGAATTTTAGTCGCTAAATATGGCGTGTAAAATCGTATTTTATGCCTACTGTTGCATAAAAATGATTTTGTTGTTGAAGATAATAATAAATCACATTCGAGTGGATAATGTTAACAGTTTTGGTTATATTTTATGATAAAATAAACAAAATTACTTAATTTGATGTTTATAATACATGTTTACTTCTCAGTATTTTTCTGGGCCCTAAAATTCAATCCTCTACGTGGAATGTAAATTCCTCGCGGTTGAATAACCGACAAAAATTAAAAGTAGAACTTCATGTGTATACATTATACAGAATAAGTAAATTTTAGAATATCATAGGAAAAATTTAACAAGAGAAAGCGTTAGATTTTAGCTTGATTTTTCGGAGTTTATTGATCATGTCCAATGTACAGATTGCAAATCTTAATTTCAATGTAAATATTCAATTCTTCCTGTTTACAGTTTTGATGGTGACGTTACAAATGAAATTTCGACTGAAAAACCGGCGAAATTTCCCCGTAATTTCAATAAATAATAATTATGCTCAAATAAATTCTGTGTAATTCGGAGAAAACGCGATTTATTAAAATTTTTATGAAAACTATCGGAAAGTAGGAACACAAAATTTCTATCTTACCAGCGCCATTTCTCTATTCTTATTTGACATGTGCATGCGCGAAATAAACGTAATTCCATGTATCAGAGAGGCTGTATATTCGCACACGTACGCAAACGCGCGCGCGAACACAGACAAGCACAAAATTATATATATATATCAAAAAATTCGCATTGCCGTACAGTCGCGAATATTTTAATATATTTGAAAAAAGGCATCGGGAGAGATTGACTTTCCATCCGTTTAAAAGGAATTCTCGAGGTTTCATTCGCCTCTGTATATATATATATATATATATATATATATATATATATTATAATGCTGCAGTAAAGTCGGAAATTGTTTTTAATTAAACGCCTTGTTACTTTACTCTGGGTGTGCGCGCTTACACAAATTGAAACTAATTGCAATTATGCTCTTAAACTAATTTACAAAGAGAATCCCACGTGCTTAATGCGAAAAGTTTTAGCCAATTTGCAATAGAATCTTATAGCGGCAACTTAAAACGTATTCATTGTGAGTAAAAAAGAGAAAAATAATTGAAAAGTAGACGTAGAAAAAATTCCTAATAGAAACTTTTACGAAAGCTCAACATCATAATCGAATTCTTTTTGCCTTTGCGCGCGCGCACATTGTCTATGTATAGATATAACCCTATAAGCGCCCTTTTTCACCTCTAATTTATAGATATTTGTCAGTCACGCAAAAAACTAATATGAAATTCGTGTGTTCTAACTTTGAATATTAATACACAAAAATATCAAATTATTTTGTTAGAACTTTTTAAAACGTCGAATTTCGATTACACATAAATTAAATGTATAAACATTCGACTATAATAATTTACATCGACCATAAAAAATTTAATTATTTCGATTAATAAAAAAAAAATCAGTATACATTTATACATTATTTTAGCTCTTTCAGCGACGCGCGGAATGCGGTTCCTACTCTCTCTCTCTCTCTCTCTCTCTCTCTCTCTCTCTCTCTATCTATATATATATATATATATATATATATATATATATATATATATATACAGACTCGTCGCGCGCTTTAGTGAAAGCTCTTGCTTTATTTTATTGGTTGAAGAAATTTCACACTCAACTGATTGCATTAATGCGCCGCGCGCGAGAATCAGAGGCGAAACCGAAATAAAATTTGTTATTACTTTTTTTCTTCATTTTCTTTTTTTTTTTTTTTTTTTATCTCTAGGAGAAATTTTATTTTCTACCACACAATTCGAATTAATATCGTGTAATTAAGTGAATTCAGATTAGGTTAAGATGATCTACTGACGCTGATATCTTAATAAATAAATAAATAAATAAATAAATAAATATATAGGATGAGGAATTATTGGATTTTAAAATCTCAACGTTGTCTCAACTTGTCGGCGATATTTTCGTAAA
This sequence comes from Sycobia sp. Sy_11, assembly GCA_018907035.1. NCBI lineage: Eukaryota > Metazoa > Arthropoda > Insecta > Hymenoptera > Epichrysomallidae > Sycobia > Sycobia sp. Sy_11. The sequence goes on along the minus strand of JACCIC010000016.1, from coordinate 5,131,988 downwards.
CTCGAGGTATTTTAGCAACGTGCCACTTCTCGCTCCAATGTTTTCAATTGCAATGCAACGGCAGTGTCGTCTTTATAATTAGCGGGGCCCTACGCCCCAAAAAATCTGAGAAACTTTTCGTAAAAATCAAATTTCTTCTAGACATTCTATCTAAACTCGTTGGGAAATTCGACGACCGCGAAAAATATCCGGCACTTCGTCGTTCTCTAACCGATAATCAAAAAAAAAAAAAAAAAATCAAGTCGGTAAATTTATTTAAACGGTGGGGTACGGCATAGGGAGAGGCACGAGAATCAGTCCGTGCCAGTTCGATGCGGAGCGCGCGCGATCGCGTCATCGTCGCCGTGAAAGCCAGAATGCGGTTTATAATATATCCGCGTCCCATTTTTTTCTGCTCAACGACTCTTGCGAGTCCGATGGTAATATGCATTGACGCTCTTCTACGCATTTAGCTCCCTCTCTCTCTCTCTCTCTCTCTCTCTCTCTCTCTCTCTCTCTCTCTCTCTCTCTCTGTGTGCGTGCGTGCACGCGCAAGGCTGCGACATTTCTTCGCGAAATCGCCGAAATTCCTTTGCGTCTACCTATATATATATATATATATATATATATATATATATATATATATATATATATATATATATAACTGCCCGCATTTGTACACATTTCCATATGTACCTTGGAAAAAAAATCTAGGCCGAACTCTAATCTTTTCCGTTTGTTGCGCCCTCGTTGAGTCTGTTTCTTTTTTCTCTCTCTCTCTCTCTCTCTCTCTCTCTTCTTCTTTACCTCCCACTTATGTAGCTCCCACTCTTTAGGATTTCCGCTCGTTCTCGTGTCTCTTGTCTTTTTAGGCCGCTGCGGAGGTTTTATTATTGTTGCAATACATATATACACACTCTGAACGAATTTAGAATATATTTTCGGTAAATAGATAATGTCACTTGTTTATTTTTTCTATATCAATATTGCAAACATGAGTTCTCAAATATTTGAAATACTTTTAAAAATTAATTATGAATAAATAAAGATTCTAAAATTGACTAATACCACTATCAACTGTACGCTTGGTGAAGCATATTCAACAACTCACATTACAATATTCTAAAGTACAATTAATTAATGAATAAATCTTGGATACTTTTTCCAAAAATTATTTTATTAATATACTAACAGCTGTTTGAGCGATGAACATTTTCAGAGCGTTTCAATCATACTTGAGAAATACGTTGAAATTGTATCTATTCATCGAAACAGCTGTAAGTATTATTAAAATAAATTTTTGCGAAACTATCCAAGAGTTATATTATATAGTATAGAACATTAGTATGATGTATGACCTTAACACTATGTATTATATTAGAATAAAAATAAAAAAATTATCCGTCATATAAGACAAGATTATGATTCAGGGTAATAAATAATGCTAATTAATAACTAAGAGTATACTTTCACTGCTATTAACGGCGAGTCAACTAAAATTATAGAGTCTGCATCAATTTAAAAATATCCCTATGACTTTTATTTATTAGTATTTTAATTGACGTATTTTCAGTTGCAATTTTTACCAAGAATAGATACGTTGCTCATTACGTAATTGTCAACTGTATATAAAAGTTTATTTTCATACAGACAACAAAGCATGTATAACCATGAAAATGTATAATTACAATATCGAGGTAATTATTAAAAGAAAGAAAAATGTATTCTTCGTTTTTTGTCTTACTATTTTTTAGCACACGCATTTAAATAAGTTAGATGGCGATAAAGTCGAGGATAATGTATAATGTGCAATCATCAGCGGGCGATAATAGTTTATCGCATCTAATAACGATTGTCCGTAACTGTAAAAGCTGTGCCTTGCCAGCGTAACGAACGTTAGTGGCAGCGCATTCGCGCGCGCGTGCACGCCTGCGCAGACAGAGAGGGGGCGAGCCACCAAGTTGCGAAATAAGTTCTGTATGGTCGTGGATTTTGACGATACAATCCGTACGTATTTATAAACGTACAGATCTATATATATATATATATATATATATATATATATATATATATATATATATATATATAGACATACACGCGGCGTTCGTTACAGCAATAACGCTTGTACATTTTATCAACCCCCCCCCCGCTCCAAGATTTCCGAGTCGTTGTATCGAGAAATCCACCCGTGTACAATTAGCTAGGCGGCTAATTACCAGCTAAGTGCGCGCACTAATCAACTGGCCCGCGCGCGCGCGTATAGCATAGATATATATAGTTAAGTCACACAAAGCCGTTCACGTATATATATATATATAGCGACTGACTTCTATTATATCCCCGGCAAACGGCTTCTTGTATATCTCAGCCAGACAATCTCATAATAATAAATATACTTAGCTGCCAAGGGGAGAGACTGAGAGCTAGAGAAAGAGAAAGAGAGAGAGACAGAGAGAGAGAGAGATTGTAGAGAGAAAAATACAGGAGAAGAGGTATAAAAATAGGAGGAAATGCAAAGGGGAAGGAAACCAAGCCGCAGTCGGGCACACATCCGGTTCCACGCGGATCTCGCGAAATCAATTTTGATATATGGATATACCCTCATCCCAGTCGAGGAGGTACAATCGGGTCCGAAAAATTGAGAGAATACACAAATAAACGTGTATCGCAGATGTAGGTCATTTCATTATCTGCACATTATCTTGTGTAATTTCTATAACGAACAATATTTTATATTTTTACATGTAAAAAAATGCCTGTAAAATTTCATAGTTCTTTGTCGTATATGGAAGACACTGAATATCTATAGACGCATATTCTCTAAGAAACGACTCTGTATTATTATCGTAAGTATTATTGTCATATCCAACCAGTATAGCTCAGAAATCGATGCGTGATCTACGAGCTGGTGATTTAGAATATTTCATGTATATATAAATCTGTACAGAAGCAAAAATTGAGATTCGCCGGTTTGGTATGATGGAAAGTCGCTGAGGATAAAACCTGGGTAAGAATCTTAGATTATATACAGTCGATAAGTGGTTGAGGAGGAGGTTCCGAGTTAAGTAGGAACATCTTTGTTACAAAGGTAAAGGTGATGCAGATGAGTTGAAGGAATCAAGATTTTTTGGGTGGCAGTCAGATTGACATACGGCCTGATATGGAAGAATTATGTGCAGGATAAACTGGAAACTGAGATGTTGCCATTGACAAAGAAGCTTAGAACAGTCATATCAATATCCATTCTTTGAGAAAGAGAATACACAAGGTCCTCACACGGAGAAAGGAGGTTTGAAAGATGAACCTAAACTTCGGAGGTAGCACTTGGTATATCGATATGGATTCTGGTCCATATCGATTCTGGATTTGCTTGACCGCGGATAGAATTAGAAGATGATGTAAAGGTTAAATAACTGCAATTGAAACAAACATATGCAAGCAATTTGATGACAGAGGTGATTAGAGTCAGGCGTATATGGATTGCGAGTGAGGATTTGCTAAATACCTTGGGTCAACTATGCACTACGTGACTATAATTATTGCTCATACAGATCAAATGTACTCTTAAGAATTTACCTAACAAGACTTTTGTTGTGATGGATCCGCAGTCATTCAGGACGAAAAACAAAGACAATGAAAAAGCAGACCTATTGTCAAAACAACAATCGTCTTCAGATCATCGGCGAGATATGGGCAGTTCAAATCTCGTTCCAAGAAGGACGTAACGCGAGAAAAAGAATTCTAGAGAAATTGAATCTTACAGAGTATCTTCCAAGGTTATCGGTTATCTAAGAAATTACTCGACATCAGTCATGATCAGGATCGTGAATGCGTGTAAAAACATAATGCAGAACTGGCACTTTGATTTGAAATAGAATACAATAATTTAGGACAATCTTCAATATGCACAAAACCGTAGGAGGTCATAGTATAACATTTGCTTAGGTGATTAGGGGATTAGGAGAAAACTCCACGATAGTTTTTCTATACGCACCCTAATCTCACGAGTGTATGGTTAGGCTCCGGTTGATTTTTTGATTTAAATGATCATCTGCCTACGGTGTAAGATTTTGAATTTTTGAGACAGCACAGAGGATTTATCATGAAGTAGGAATACAATGACGTTCATTAAATATTTGTAAGTTTATCAATTCAACCTGAATGCCGAAAAATGATTAATATTCTCATTAAACTGACTGACAAGACAAATTGTAACATTTTGAGACATAATCAATGCTGACTCAAAGCTGAATGTGACACAAAGTATTCACATACGCGATCGATGAGAATTAAATAATTTAAAGATAATGGTAACCGGAACGTTTAAGTCAGGGAACAAGGGGGAGAGCGAAAGAGGGAGAGAGAGAGAGAGCGAGAGAGCGAGAAAGAAGAAAAACACCATCGGAGGAAGTCGCCAGGCAGTGTAATCGCGCGCGCGCCCGTGCGCTCGCTATCGCGTTTGCGTTATACTTTTTTTCGGAGAACCCCATCAGCGCGCGTTAATTGGCAGCGCGCGTCGCGCGGCGATAAAGAGCCGAGCAGGTGAGAGCGGATACGCCGAACAATTGAAAAATTTGCGCATCTAAATACGCGTGATATACCAGTCATGTTCCATACTTTTTTTTCTGTGCTCCGATGATCGGAACGTTATCTCTCTCTCTCTCTCTCTCTCTCTCTCTCTCTCTCTCTCTCTCCTCTCTTTCCTTTTTATTTTTCGTAGTTTTTTGCTACTTTCGATTGTTTTGTTTTTTTGTTTCTTCAGATACGAGGTCCGGGAACGACCAACGCGACAGTCGATGTCGATCTTTACTGCAGAGGCAATTTTTTTTTCTTTCTTATTATAGAGCAACAGAACGAATGAATATAAGATCTCATCTATACCTTGATCATTATACGATTGGAATGCTGGTTAAATTGACAATAAATTATGCGCATATGATTGTGGTAATTAAATCAGGTACATAAATTATAGCGAAATTATTGTATTATTAACGAGATTTGCACATTGATTTCATCTTTCGATTTTCTTATTCTTCGATTGCTCTGAGAATTAGTTCGATTTTATTAAGATTTCCTTCATTTCTTCGTTTTATTTTAATTCTATAATTTTTTGTTGGCTTTTTTGTTTTTTTTTTTTTTTTTTTAATTAAATGTATGAACATTTCATTTGAACTAAATTGATTGCAATATTTCTTGCTTGAATTAAATTAAAGACAATTATTTTAATAAGTTTAATACATGATATAATAACTTCGTACAAATACATCCTTATTATGTTTTTAACTTAATTTCCTTTCAGGCTTAATCTCGATTTGTTTTTTTAAACGGACTTACATACTAAATAGGAATTTATATATATTTCTTATGTGAGTAAATAGAGTTTTTTTTTCTAATCCTCGCTAGTATGTACATTAATCGCTAAGCTATATCAACAATAGATAAGTCTTACGTTACCTGAATAACTTGATTATATGTATATAGGTATACATACACGTTTATAGTACTCGAGATAATTGATTATAATGCGTAATGCACTGTATGATAGTAAAAAGCAAACTTGAAATAAGCAACAGCACTGTTTGTGCCTTGAATTTGAAATTAACTACCTTCCTGCGTTGTATTTATATAAATTATAATTGCAATCAATCTATGCTGTTCTATTTTTTTCTTTTGCCCAAAAGTCCTTCGTGTCAAAATCAAGCGAAACAAGACGTTTAGATTTTTTGGCGACAGTCTCTAAGTGTACCTTTTCTGTACCGCGCGCGCGCGTGTGTGTGTATTTACCTCCGCAAACAGCATTCGCATTTATCTTACAGATGTATAATCTCTATAGAATACGTAACTCGACCGTTGGGACCCGATTTGACATTTCTGTCTTTCGCGTGCGCATCCGATTGATCTAGAAATTAGACTATCAATCTTCGAAGGGAGGCGGCAGTGGAATCTCGAATGATCAGCGTTTAAGATCTTGTATTCGTTCTCTATGTGGAAAGGCGCTTTATATGGATAGACTCGAATACATTATGATCTCATCTATACGGGCAGAAAGACAACTATTTATCGTTAAACTGCAAAGTATCCTGCGTTACCGAACATGGTGTGTGTGTGTGTGTGTGTGTGTGTGTGTGTGTGTGTGTGTGTGTGTGTGTGTGTGTGTGTGTGTGTGTGTGTGTGTGCGTGTGTAAACACTAAATCTGTATCTAAAAGACGAAGTAAATTTAATTTAAAAAGCACTTTTACGTTTTGCGAACCACTTGTCCTGCATATTTATGCAAACCAATGCACTCTTTATTCTATATATATATATATACATATATATATATATATATATATATATATATATATATATATATACACGTTTACATCCATTCGTGGTACATTAAGATTTTCAAGAATTTCATTACGACATGAAGTACATGTAGATTGATGTTTTTTTGACATCTAACATATATTTTATGCAAACTCTATCCTCTATGTAGATATATATATATATATATATATATATATATATATATATATATATATATATATATACGTGAAAGGGAAAATCATTGTTTTTCGGCTCTCATTCGTGCGTGGAGTATATAACGAACGATAGCTTTGTCGAAATAAAAAAAAAAAATAGACTGAGAGGGGGAGAGAAAAAAAACGAACAAAATTCGAAGCACAAACTGGCCTCCTTTTTCCTCGCTAGCGTATGTACATACCGGTATTTTTTTCTTTTTTTTTTTTTTTTTATCGTATCGCATAGGCGGATAAATCCCGAAACGCGATACATGTGGCGCATGCATTAGAAAGTGCGAGGAGGTATGTGTGCGCGCGCAATACGTTCTCGGCGACCGCACCCTCTGGACTAATTTTTTATCGTATCGTTCTTGTTTATTTTATTGTTTTTTTTTTTCGTTATTTTTACAGAAATCCAACGACGGGCGCTTGTATTATATATACAAGAATGCTATGAAATATTTAGCAGGACAGCTGTTGGCGGGTGTTGGCGGCGGGGAGGGGGTGGGGCTGGAGACTCGCGCGCGCGCTCGCCACGTCCGACTGATGTAAAATTATTTGTCTAGACTGTGATGAGGCGCGGCGTCGGGGGCAGGGGGCAGACCTCATTGTTTTATTCACGAAGACTTTTTAGCGACGCGTGTGATTCCTTTTTTTTTTGTGCGAGCGAACTTACGTCATCCCGCTGTGTCCTCTGCGATATATACACGGCGTTTACGCTGCTGGTCTCTCTCTCTCTCTCTCTCTCTCTCTCTCTCTCTCTCTCTCTCTCCCCTTCGCTCCCATTTCCTCCTCCCCAGCCCCCTTTTGATTCTTATCGGATTACCGTCCGTTGGGTATATATATAAATATATGAGTGTGCGTGTATGTATGTATGTACACAACAAAAGTAGATAGATCTTTTATTCATCGGTTGCCTTCGACGGGTGTTTTTTTTTTTTTTTTTTTTATTTATGTATATTATTTGCCGGAAAACTTGGATGTATATTCGTAATTGGGGCAGCTCGCGCGCGTAAGGGGAGTATCTCAACCGTGCAGGCGGCGCGCGGATTTGATTCGCCTTAATTATGTTCCCGATATCTCTAAATTTAGAATCGAGCGCCAAGGCGAGTGGTACAGCCATGGGGTCCCATGGAAAAGGGACGAAAATTCCGTTGCCGCGCGTAGACAGCCGCCGTGCTTCGCGTATATATATATATATATATATATATGTCATCGAATGCGGCTGCGGTGCCGTAGTAAGGAGTCGGCAGGCCGGGTACTATCTTGTTGGTTACACCGCCAATCGACGACAAGCTCTTCTTTTTTTCATTGTTTTTTTTTTCAGAAATGTCATTCTAACAATTATGTAAAACACTAACGTAGTTTTTTTTTAATGGCAAAATGATAGTGACGTTGTAGAAATGAATGAAAGCAACGTATTAAAAATAATTTATGATTTACTGAAATTATTAACGAAATATATTTGAAATTCTGATAATTACAGATAAACACACACACGCGCACGCGCGCGCGCGCAATATGGCGATAGAATTATTACGTTCCTCCAGCAATATTTACGATAATTAATTAATGATCAAAACAAAAGCATAACAGTGCATCATCCAAATCAGACCTTTAATGCAAACTTTAATCGAAAATCGAATTCACCTGCACGCAAGCTCCCAATAAAATCCGTCCTAGAATTTCGTTATGACTTAAACGACTACGGCTATTTGTATTCCATCGATGCGATGGCGTTCGTTAAGCGAAATAATGAGTAAATGAGGCGAATATTACATAAAAATTTATCTCTCAATACTCCCAATGAGCGTTGGTCTGCAATGCACATTAAATTATTAAAGTACAGTTATTACGGAGTAAATTCGTTATTTTTATCTAATATTCTTGTGATTTTGACGATTGTTTCATCCGAGCAGACATACATATTGTATTCTGCAAAAATGTATAACAAGCCTCGATGCCATGTATTTTGCATGCCATTGAGAAGCTATGGGAGGTTTTTCCAAAAAAAAAAAAAAAAAAAAAAAAAACGAATTGCGAATCTACAGATCGAAATATTTCAGGAATTTTACAGGATAAATCGCTGGAGATGCGAATCATTTATCATAAACATCAAGAATATAACGGTGAATTAATTAGGATGACTTTCCATATCTGAGATACTTTTATTATCCGTGCGATGATTTTTCTCATTTAATTATACTATATAATTATGTTACAATCCTGCAATAAGTTTATATATATATATATATATATATATATATATATATATATATATATATATGTATAATATTACCTTATATACGACTGTTGGCTTATCCAGTGGTAAATATTCGTTTTTCGCTCGTTCAAATTTTGGAATGTAACATATGATTTATGTATTTATGTATAGGTAAACTATAGCTCTCGATAAAACTTCTCGCAAAACGCGGGATCCGCGTTCCAATTTCATTTGAGCTTTACGCGCAAAAAGGCTGTGGGGGGAACGACACTACTCCGAAGGCGGGCAATCGGCCTGTGGGCAATTTCAAATCACCGGTTGCATCGTTTTGTTTATTTTTTCTTTCAAATAAGGAATTAATTTCGAATCAAGTTTGAAATATATCGCTGGGAGTGTAGTGCACGATTGCATAATTATATGGACATGGTTGCTTCTGTGTTAGAGGAGCGATTGGTACTGTACGTTTACTTCACGATAGTGGTGTATATATATATATATATATATATATATATATATATATATATATATATTAATACTCCTGCATTAAATATGAAATTCGTAGCCTTAAAATTACAAATAAATTACATAAAGCAAAATTTTTAGTCTAATTTTTCAATTTCGTTTCTAATATATAACCATATTTATCCGGCAGGTAAATTAAAATCAATATATGGAACGCGCGCGCGCGCGCGCGCGTGTGTGTGTGTGTGTGTGTGTGTGTGTGTGTGTGTGTGCATATACGTCTTGCCCGTGGTTAAGTTACGTAAGGCACTGATAAATTGTCGAAAATTATATATTATACATATAAAAGATTTCGCGGAATACGAGTATTATAGATATTTTTAATATTTTAATTATCCCGCGATATTCTAAAGAATACGTCTTATGTAATTCCTATAAATATATATATATATATATATATATATATATATATATATATATATATTACCGCAGCAAAATGTGATAATTCGGCTCGGGAGAGAAACTCCTTGCGAAAAATCGCTCGACGCGTGCCGAGCGCGTCTTTTTCTTAACGCGAACTCATTCGCCACGTTTATAACGCTTTATATACGTGGAGTATTTTTTTTTCATTAATTCGATTACGTTCTCCATTGGCAGCGCTGAAACGTTCTTTTTTTTCCGAACCGAGCGGACGGGTCGAACGGTGCGCCCGGTTGACGGCGAAAAAATATCCCGAATCGGTGAATTAATGATTGATTCGGTGTTTTGGGCGGACCGCGAATGGAAGTTCGATGAAAAATTCTACCGAATTTACATGGCAATTGAGTACATAAGTGCGAAAGAAATCGTGAACTTGCCGATCCGTTATCGCACATTAATCCAGCAAATCCGGAAAATGTGTATCCGTGTCACGTTATGTGTCTCCAGTTGCCGGGGCACGAATCTCGTTCCGGCTCTCAGACGCCGACCCTAATGACGACGTCATTGCTCTCTGCAAAACCCGTGCCTCGCGCAAGCGTCTGTCCGCGTCACCGCCGCGCAAGCAAGCCCTACGTGATTCCGATCTCACCGGATTCGATCGCCGCGCTATTTCGCTGAAAAATCGGGCGCGGCTCGTTGCCACCGGCGCTCTGGGCGCACGATTGCGCTTATTGCGCGTAAACGGGCGCGTGCTCGAGCTGGCGCAAGAGCAAAGCGACCCGTCATTTCCGAGTCGGTGCGGCCCTGCCGCGCATTTAGGTCGCGCTGTACAGTACGCGACCCATGTTATTCTTTCCTCCAATTAACGCTCTATGTGGCGTTAGTCGTCAGTTTCTTCGCATGGCTTGTCCGAGGGCGAAGCAGGGTCGGAACAAAATTACGGGGGGGGCGGGGGCGGGGGGCGGTGAATATCTGTAGACACGACTGGTCTCTAACCAAATCACTGTATATATAAAAATCTATATACATGCGAGATTCGAAATAATTAACGAAAATCTCTTCTTTTTTTTTGATAGGAAAATTCAATTTTTTTTTGACAACAAATTGTAAGACTATTTGCCGTATCATCTCTCTGACATAATTAGATGTAGTCGTATGAAATCTGAACAAATTAACTTTTACAATGGTCTCCATTATGACAGTGCCATTTCGATGATGTGCAAAAAATTACATAAAGCATTTCGTGCACTCTTCAGTCAGCAATACCACTTTTTATGCTTCATTTTTATTTATTTCGATAATTCTCGATTTTCATTTTTTTTTTACAAATTTTTAAAGAACTACGAAATTTTACCAACGCTAGCGTGCTTATTGTACAATCGTTTCGGCCATAATTTTTAGTTCTGCCCCCCCCCCCCCACGCCGCTAATTGCGGCGCCTATTACGTTTAAACCGCCGATGTACGCCGTTCGCCGCTGTTCGCGAGCCGCGTTTCGAATCGCGCGAGCTTCCGCAGCGAAACGTAAATTCGCCATACGGACTTCTATTGTGGCTATGCGAAAGTGGTCCGCGCGCTAATCCCAAAGGTTGACGGGTCGGGCGCCCGGCGCGCAACGAATCGTAATCCGCGACAAATCGCCGGGCGATGTGCGCGAGCGTTGCGTGTACTACTGTGCGTCCAGTTAACACCCATTGGACACGGCGACGCGCGCACCCTCTCTCGTTGGTTTTCTTTTTTTTTTTTTTTGGTTTCTTCGTTACGCGTTATCTCGGCGTACGTATACGAAATTAATGCGCTGGTAGCGCGTTTATACGCTCGGCGAAGCCTTGCCGAAAATTGCGGAGAGCGGCGACCTTTCCGATACGCCGCGTCGCCCGCGTAATGCATAAGTTTCCCGGCCCAATTGCGATGTGTATAGACGGGAGGGCGTAGCAGATGATTATAGAGCTGCCCGCTGTATATGTACATATATAGAGGCCGATCTCGTTCCGCAAGCTCGCCCAGAGGGCAGAGCCGGGCCGCCTAGATTGCGGAAGAGCTCTCGACGAATTTCGTGGGTCGAGGGAGCGCATTGTTTCGTCGCGGCTAGACGGGAGTGGGGGGAGGGAGAGGGGGTTCGGATTGGAATCGAGGGAATCGGTGCGTAAAAAAACGAAAACTTCGTCCGACGCGACGTTTGCGATTAGTGTTTTGTTATTCTTAATGCTCTGTACGTGTGGTGAAAAGCGTGGTAATCCAATTTTTTGAACGTGTTCTTTGATTGGTGGAAAAAGAAAATCTGGCGCGTAACAGGTGAAAGATCGAACGTGTTTCAAAAAAAAAAAAAAAAAAAACGCTACAATGCGTCCATGTTTATTTACGCATCGGACTACATAGATGTCGGACTCTTATGAGAGATATACACAGATCATACACTCCTAATGAAAATCGCAAATGTATTTCACGAAAACGTATCAAAAGATATTATAATGCATTAAAATCTATATTAAGCAGTATTAAGCAGCTTCGTTTTGAACGACGTTTGAAATCTTTGTTGGACACCGTTTCGTTAGAGTTCCATGATACTTTTATATACATTTGCCACATGAAAACGCGTTCAAATTATATCCCACAGAGTACTGAAGTGTAACGTATTCCAATATACGTAGTTTACCTCGTAATGTGCATAAAGCTTTTCATTATTGAAATCAATTTTATTTCAATGGATAAGTGAAATATCACAAATTCTGATAGAATTCAACGTTTTCACCAACACGCTTTGATGAATTTTTATATCTTTTGTTACATTTTCGCATACCTTAATATACGTTTTAAAATTACCGCCATTTCCTCGCATCGATTATTATATCATTCGTCGACGGTCGGAGTTCGTGATCGAAGATAGAAACAGAGCTCTATACTATATATATATATCCATGATTGAACCAATCACGATCGAGCGGGGACGTATTCATGCGTCTTTCGCCGTTTTCTCATTCGTCCAGTTGCCGCTTGGCACCACCACTGTCTTCCATGCATCCGTACGCGGCATCGATGAGCTTATTTTATAATATATGCCCATATACGCGTAACTTGCGTGCACCAACGCGATTTCCATTGGGTTCAATCCGGCTTAATTAAAGGAAGTCGCCGCGGCGTCACGGCTCCCATCGTCCCGCAATGTGATCTTACTCTCGTCAATAAATACAACGCCCATTATCAAGAGGCGCGTGGGATTTTTCCCTCTCACTAGGGGGGGGGGGGACGTTGGCCTGGCGAGCTCTTGGGAGTGCTGTTTGCGAGTGTACTGCTCGGCGCGCCCCCTGGCTCTGTGACGGTTTCTATTCTAGATCCACGTTCTTTGCGCACGACGCATGCCGCTGGCAAATTCTCGTCGAACTCGAGCGTTTTCGTCAATGGAGCGCGCTCGCGTCGATTGCGCATCGTGTCCTTTAACTTTTGGGAACGGGGAGAGGAAGCTATTTTTCCCGTCTTAGTGTGTGTGCGCGCGTGCCTGCATGTAAATTATTTCTAATTAATTTTCTAATGTGCGCGATAGATTTCAAGGAAGCACGCGTGCAGTTGCAAATTGCGCGCAAAAACTAATGTAAATTTTCCCTATTGCAAAGTACACGGGGCTCGCCGTATATTTGATTACGAAATTCGTCTTGCAGGCGTGCGCGAATCCCCTTTGAACTAATGTTTCGCGTAAGATTTAATTATATGCCACATACTTAATAGTTACTCGAGTCCCCTATAAATCTGTATTGATTTATTTGGAACCCTTTGTGTCTGGCTTTGTGTGCTGCTTAATCATACAGATTTACGCGCATGGAATAAACGATGAAAATTGTTTTTTTTTTTCATTATTATTACATGAACAACAGCTTTATATGAAAAATAATGGCTATTTGAAGAAAAACAAGAGAAATCCGTTAAAAAAGTTGAACTCATATTTGATTATTTATTATTTTTTCATTTTAATCGTGCAAAGTTTAGACAATCTTACGAGTCGGGATGACAATCGAACCTGGTAAAAATTATACATTAATATTCGTTTGCCCATACACACCGTTATCTGATCAAGTACGTTGATTTTTTTTTTTTTTTTTGGTAGATCGCTGCAATAATGTTTGCTATCCGAATAGCGACGTGTACATCCTCAATATCCGTAAACAAGCATCGATAAGCGGAAAAAAAAGCTGCTTAGCCATAAAATCATTGCACAGCCGCGTTTGATCGGGGAAAATTTGCTGGCCTGTAAGAGACCGCCGGGTGTTTCGAACCCGTGGCGGCCGCACAGAAGAACGTCGAGCCGGCAATAATAGCCGTTTGAAAATTCGGATGAGCACAGCGCGCGCAACGGTGGTGGCGAATGCGTGTCAACGCGACAGAAGCAACGATGCCCTGTTTATGATTAATCGTGCCCGGCCTCCAAGGACCGCTCGTGAAGCGAGATTTTTTTTTCCTTTAGCGGAGTTAAATTTAATACATTTAAGTATACGTATCGCGAATTTATCAACTGGATCTGAACTGAAAAGATTCTTTTATCCCACGAGAATTAAAAACCTTTTCGGGCACAACGTAAGAGGAAATTTAAAGTGGCTAATATATGTATATATATATATATATATATATATATATGTGTGTGTGTATATATATATATTCTCGAGATTCATCAGGTGTGTTTACAATCGTCCAATATATGCAATTAAGCTTATTACAATTTTTATTACATATTTACAATAAGTCAGTTGTGTACTGAAGAATTTTGGTAAAACGTTGAGAATGTGTGCCATATATGCTATATAGATTCAGATATTTCTCAAAAATTGGCAAATATTTACAGAATTTCCATGAAACTATATATAATAATGTTCCTACTTATATACAGTAGTTAGATACGCCATTCTATAAATAAAGTATTTCTACATTCTACAATTAAACATCACACTTCAATTTCACAGAAAAATCCATCAAAAACATAAAGGAAAAAAATTATTCAAATAATAGAGAGACAGAGAGAGACAGAGAGAGCGAAAAAAACACGAAAATATAACCACGATCTAGTGCGACTTATCTGGGTACTTAGCAAGTGCGCGCTCTGGCGTAGTGCAATAAATTTCATCCCACGCGAATCCGCGAGCGGTTATTGTACTATAGCGGCTGAAAAAAGTCGCCGGCAGTGTGAGGCGGCAGGGGTAGGGGACGGGGGAAGACATTAAGACCGGACTCGAGTATAATCAGTGCGCCGAGATTATCCGCTCGTCGCGGGGTATTTTAGCTAGTAATATATATATATATATATATATATATATATATATATATATATATATATATATATATATATATATATACGTATACGTATATAATGGAATCTTGCGGGCAAAAAGAAACTTGGCGAATAGCTATATTTCTGTGTGTGTGTGTGTGTGTGTGTGTGTGTGTGTGTGTGTGTGTGTGTGTGTGTGTGTGTGTGTGTGTGTGTGTGTGTGTGTGTGTGTGTGTGTACATAAGATGGCTAATTTGAGAGCTAAATTGCAGTTATGAACGGATGCTGGAATATTATATATCAGCTAATAGCTCGGAAAATTGACTATTCTATATTTAGTTCATAAATATATACATATCCATTTCTAATTCGAAGAATTGTGTGCGTGCGCGCGCGCGCATATATATATATATATATATATATATATATATATATACTATGCATTGTCCCGTGTCGTTAACATCGGGCGCGCCAAAAAAAAAAACCCTCGAAATGCCGAAGGTGCGAAAAAGGGGCGGCGCGTTCGTAAAAAGGCCCGTCCCATAGAGCCTGCACAGGTACATAAGGGCGTTATGCAAGTAAAGGAGCGAGATTAAGAGAAGAGGCTGTTGGGGTTGGAGGATGAGAGTGGGGGGAGGGGACAGAAAGCGCGCGCGCGCGCGAGCGACGATGAAGAAAGAAAAAGACGCGCACGAGAGGTTAGAGGCGAAAGAGCGCGTCGCATCGGCGCAAGGTGGATCCTCGACTTTATAACACCGTGTATATAACGCGAACGAGACCGAGGGAAAGATTATCCGCCCCTGACCCCCCCCCCCCGACCCTTCCTGCCGTGCGCACGGGCGACACGAGCGCTGAGGCCAAAAACGAGGAGAAGAAGATGTGCGTAAGAAAGATAGAGCGCGAGTACGTAAGCGGTGGCGGGTGAAGTGGGGGGGGGGGTTTAGCGCGCTAGGGGTGGGTAAGATAAAAAGAGAGCAACAAAAGACGTGGGTAGAGAAGAATCTCGTCGCCTTGCGCGCATACGCGCGCAGCACGCGCTCGTCCGCGCATATGCAGCATACCCAAGGCTTACGTGCCCCGAGATAATGCCGTCGGCTGCTCGGCGCTTCCAGTCGAATCCGAGAGATGCCGCTGGCGTGCGCGCGCGGGCGCCGGTGCCAAACGCCTGGGAAATGTGTAAATGGTAAGGAATGGGTGCGCGCGTGTATTTATAATAATGTAAATATTGCGCTATATATTCATCGGGGAACGTCGACCCTATCGAATTGTCTTGTTTATATATATATATATATATATATATATATATATATATATATATATATATATATATATATATATTAATTTACGTGAATCCGTCTCTCGCGAATAATTGCCGTGCGCGTGAGAAATTTTGACCGATAATCAGTTTGTCATTGTGGATGTTCAGGATGAATATCATGAAAGAGAAATCTAATAATCTACATACATATATGTGCATATTTGGCGATCGACGACGTCCCATCGGTTTGTTGACCTTCCCCATTGATGCCTTATTGTATCGTGAATAACAGAAATCCGAAATTCCGAATGAAGGTGGCCGTGTAATTGAAAAAAATTCACGGAATGCGGTCGATTCGTACACAATGCCTATAAATACGTCTTTAATATAATATAGTTTAATATAAATATTTACTTTGAATTCCTATTTGTATATTATTTGTCGGGCTGGTAGTTTAATTTCGCGTTTCAGGCTCTATTATTATTTTATTAATATGTAATGTCCACTATATCCCTTACTACTTCATTAAATACTTTGTTCGTCAATCTTATTACGTTATTCTGTATGCATATAGACTATATATATATATATATATATATATATATATATATATATATATATATATATATATATTGTTGAGTGGTATATAACAGTATATAACGTTATATATAGAATGCTGGACTTTACCTAATGACAATGATACAACATGAAAAAGTTTAATAAAATATAATTTTCGTATTCAAAATGATCTACCAAAGTTTTATTGCATAAAAACTTCGATATTGTTTCTGTGACTGTTTCGTTAATGAAGATCGGACCGGGATTATTCTCAAGCATTTATACATTTTCAAGCTCGATGTATCAAAAAGAAAAAAAAAGGATAAATTAAAAAGAAACAAATTAAATCCCTATCTAATACGAAGTAGGAAGTAAGTAATTTGTGAACTTGTATTGCGCAAAACGCTAATGTACTGTGCAAAAATCGGGAAAAAAATAAAAGCAGGAACAACTGCTCTTTCTCTCTCTTTTACTTACGTTACTGTGATACATAATACGTTACGGGAACTTTTATTTATTAACGTTGTATCCACTCGTGTATCTAACGTAGCTATTTATTGTTTATATTATGTAAGATTATAGATTACAAATTAATAGACATCTATCTGTATACATATATACACATACGGCGTATGTATATATATACATATATACTTATATGCATATAAATATATACAATCGACTGTGCCGTCGCGTTGCCGCGCACGTGGTAATGGCGATGGAACGGAACCCATACTATGTTTCAATGCTGAAATAACAAGGACGCGTTCTATTTTGGTATCGAGTCATTGATGCGCGATCGCCGTATTTGCGGAGAGCGCGTGCTATAATATAAATACTTGCGCCGAGATGGGGCGATTCCGATTCCGGCTCTCGCAATTTTCTCCCCCTCCAATATGTATGTGTAGGTATATATATATATATATATACGAATTCGATTTTTCCAAGGCAATTGTTACCAATGTTGACATTTTTTTCCACAACGGGAACATCATTTTTGGACCAAATTTTTTTTTAATAAAATGTAATAAGGTTTATATACATTTTTTATTATTATTCTGTTTGATATCTTTTTAAAGTAGACAGGGTGTGTGAATCGATTTTGAATATATTCGAATTAACTAATCGAATGATCGTTGCGTCTGCATGCAGATATGGTGCGCGAGAAAAGAACGTCGATAATCTTCGTCATTAAGCGGGGCATATTTACGACGATTGCTTTACGGAAAGCCGAGGGTAACAGAAGCGAGATTCGAAATAAGACCGAACATACCAGGTGCTATTTACATGCGACTAAATAATAAGAAAACACAAAAAATTGTCAAAGAATGGATATAGATGTTACATTGCCAATCGTCGACCAAGTCTCTATTATTTATCGAGGTTTCCGAAGGCCGCTGTACCTTTATAATGTCGTTTAAAGTCAACGTCACCTTCGGCAAATTTGACTTATATAATGGGACGATACGAGTGCGACGCCCATGTATGATTATATATATGTATATATTATACGAGGAATTTAAAGAACGGTTAGCGTCGACCGGCGAACAATTGAATATTTATATTACGTATACAAACATACAACGGTACGCGCCCGTTACATTCTTATAACGAAAATTAACTAACTAGCGGCGACTTGTTTATAATATTGGTGAAAAGCCAGGACTTGGAAAACTCGCTCGTTATTGGTGGGTATCCGAATTGTGACACGTGACGTTCTCGTATAAGACAGTATTAGGAACTGAAATCATTAGCGTGACCTCTTGCGGCGAGATTTGAAATTAGCATGAGCCAACCGTACACGGTTAGGTATAGCATGTGGTACCGTTGTATTCGAGTAGTTTCATTTTTAAAACAATTACAATGGATGTCGAGAATTTCGCAATACGTTGCACAAAGTGTTAGAAGTAATGTAATGTGCAGTTCATTCGTCATTCGTTATGATGACAAAGCATTCGAGCGACATTCAAGATTTCTAGCAATTTGTTTGCAATGTTTCTCGAGACCAGTCGGGACCATATGACGTTATACGACGGACCTGTGACGTTTGCGCGCTCGTCTGATCGCCCTTTTATCGCATTTAATAATGAAAATCGGCTTCGAATAACCTCTACCATTGATTTTAATTGTTATCACTTTAATTACGCGTATTTTTTTAAGGAATTAATTTCTTTGACATAAATGAGTGACGGTGCGATATAAACATTATATAAATTATTTCTCTACGAAGATATATTGGTGTACTGTTACACACACACGCGCGCGCATTATATATATATATATATATATATATATATATATATATATATATATATATATAAAACAAAATTCACGTTAGAGGTGGAAGATTTCCAGCGTCGATAAGTAACTTTAGTAAGTAGCTGTTATACATATATATATAATCTCCGTGCATAAGGGGAAGTGCTCCGAGGCCAAATTTCGTCGGGGTTTATCATAAGAGCAGTAATAAAACTACGGCGCCCCGATAATTAAGCGTCGAATTATGCTGCCAATATATATATAGTATACACACACCCACACACACACACATATATATATATATATATATATATATATATATATATATATGACAGAGTTAAATATCCAGAATGTACCCGGCCATCACTGTATCCGGGTTAAGGAACCGTGCTTCCGAGAGACCCCGAGGAGTTTTCGACGTGACTCGGCGCTGCGGCGGGGGGATAAGTATATCAATGAGCCGTTATGCCCCCGTAAACAGATTACGACCTCGCTCTCTGCCCCCTCTCAATCCTTCGCCTCTCGTGCTTATAGGTATATTCTGTATACGGAATAACGCATAGACCAGTAATTTGAGATATTCGACAAGACGCCCGCCCGACAGATCCACCGTATAGCCGCAGCGCACTGCAGATCGAGACCCGAAGGAGCTCCTGCCATCGAGACCTCGTTTTCGAAACTCTTCATTTATCTCTCTCACGCTCTCTCTCTCTCTCTTCTCTCTCTCTCTCTCTGACAATATATCATATATCGTATCGTATTAATAGTCACTTTACTAGGCATCATAGTTCGTAATTACTAATTATGTTGTCGCATCTGGCGCGATTGGGAATCAATTTTTCTAATCAGTCACTCTTTCTAATGGGCATCTTTACAAACCAGTACACAAATAATGTATAATTAGTAAAATTTGAGCATTAATTACGAATAGAAACTTTGAAAATGTTACACACTTATTGTAGATTTTAAATTTTGCTAAATGT
This sequence comes from Sycobia sp. Sy_11, assembly GCA_018907035.1. Classification (NCBI taxonomy): domain Eukaryota; kingdom Metazoa; phylum Arthropoda; class Insecta; order Hymenoptera; family Epichrysomallidae; genus Sycobia; species Sycobia sp. Sy_11. The sequence goes on along the minus strand of JACCIC010000016.1, from coordinate 5,112,089 downwards.
AAATGTCTGAATTGATATATTGTTATTCTTTCAATTTACAACTATTGTTAGAATTTTTGACTCTTACAAGAGCAGCAATATTATCAATTACATAGGTTACAATTTTTATTTAAAACTATTTTTTTTTATTCCACTATATAGTAGTATAGTAGTTGTATATTAGTATAGTAGAAGTACTATTCACCCTCTCTTTTTCTTCGCTTTTACCGTCCTTGTCTTTCCCGACACGCCGTATTATACGGTGGCCGAGCAACGGCAAAGATCGTAAACGTGTTCCCATGTATAATTACGGGGGATCCTTCTTCCGGGGTGGGTTTTTCCCGCGCGCCTCTGTCTTGGCCACTGCCTCCCCGTAACTTCTATACCGAACACGGGAATTCATCATACCTTTCTCGTCTTACAAATGTATATTGCACAAGTAGAAAATAATAACGATAATTAGAACAATAATAATAATAATAACAATAATAATAATAAATCAATATATAAACATGCAAAATTAGGAGAACTGATAAATAAAAATGTTACTATTAATAATTATTCCATAAATTATTAATAGTAATTTATATTATAATAGTAATTGATTATTGTATAATTTGAATTCTTATTATAATTTAAATTATATTTGTAATTTATCCATAAACTATCGTTATTAATTTATTCCATAAATTTTATTAAATCATATACATACAGTAACGAGATATTTACTCATAATAGTTATAACTAAAACAATATCTATTGACGTTAAATCTCGACTTCGTCTATCTCGCTTATCTCATCAAACAGAACCTCGCCTCCTATGTGAACATAATATACGTACCGTCCGCATACTGCTCCTAATCCGAAAACCATACACAAATGTCTTGTCGCCGTATTATCTGGTTTACCGGACAATGTCGATTTTTATCCGTATCTCACGCGTCGTAATCTTACGCGTTACTCGTTGAGCGCAGATTCTTCTCCGACAGAACGACAATCCGATCGGATCGCCAGGCTCGGCAACGACGACAAAATATGCAAAAATAAAAAAAAAAAAAAAAAAGGAACGAAAAATGCTCGTACAAAGCGAATCCAACGCCAAAGTGCCGCGCGCAGCACGGCAGCTCGTCCCTTCGTCATCTCCGTGGCACGCTTGTAACATCCGTACGTCTCCCACACCGTGGAGCGCCCCGGTCGTCAAGGGACTCGATGGACCCTCTTCGCCTGCCTTCGCCTTCTGTATACACCGGTGACTAAGCCCATCGTCACTTCCGCCGCGGACGCATGGGAGGGCGTACACGGACGCGCGGGCGCGCGCGCGCGCACGCACAGAAATTTTTGTGCGCGAGCTCTCTCTCTCTCTCTCACCCTCTCTCTCTCTCTCTCTCTCGCTCGCATAATCCATGGTGTCTCTATATGAGTTCGCGGCTCGCGACGGAAGGAGGTGCTCCGAGGACCGGATAGAGGGAGATGGAGTGTGGAGTCCCATAGGTGTGCGCTTGGGGCCGGGACATCAACCCGCAATCGCCGGTCGGTCGGGCTAATTGAACTTTGGAACTTTTTCGCTCTCCGGTCCCAAAGGAGGCGCACGTATATGCGTGTACATATATATATATATATATATATATATATATATATATATATATATATATACATGAACATCCAGTAGGGGAAAAACTTATAGGAAAACACTGGGGGGAGAGAGAACGACAAAATGCTGGGGCGGGGAATTTTCGGGGGCGTGGGTACGCTGATGGGAGAAAGTGTTCTCGGAAACGCTTTGCCCTAGGTTTGGCCGGTACGCACACAATCATCTATATATATATATATATATATATATATATATATATATATATATATATATATATATATATATAAACCCGCAGGGAGAAGAAGAGGCCGTAACGAGAGGTTGGAAAATACGCCGCACATTATATTACACGCAGTATATATATATATACGGTGCGGCCAGTTTTGTCGCCCCTTTGCGTGAATGGCGGGGACCCTCTTCCTCATGGCCTTGAAATAGACCAGGGAATGAGTTACGAGCCTATATAGTATATAACTTTTTTAACGTACGAAATTTTTTACGGACTTTGCTTTTACGCTTCGGTAATATACGTAAACAAGTTTATAAATGTTTTTTTTCTCTCTTTTCTGATCTTTTCTTTCGCGGGATTCGAATCCGGACATACGGTTAAGAAAGTATAGATTTAACTTACATCTCTAATTGTAGATATTAAGACGTGTCTGATTTTTTTCTTAACACTGTGTTATTATGGCCGCGCCCTGATAAAACGAAAAATAAATAAATAAATATTTAAACGAACGCACAATCAGACGATACGGCGCAGCAGCTGGCGAGAAGTCGCCAAGGTGAAAAAGGGTCGCGGAATTTTAATGCCAAACTGTAATGTTCGATTTAACTACAATTTCGCTACTGAACGAAAAATTACGATCATTTTTACTGACCAATTTTGGCTCCATATATTACGGCAAAACTGATCGCGAATCGGCCAATCAAAGCGCATAATAACTCCACCCTCCGCTCTCTCTCTTTTTTTTTTTTTTTGGCGCCGTAATTTTTAATCGTCCTAAACAGATACGAAACGGTGTTTTATCGCGGTACACAAAGCTCGTCCGGGATTAATGGCCAATTGTTGCTCGGTTGACCGTTAAATTCGCCGAAATAGCGGGCCTGGGATCGATGGTCTACATAGTATGTAATTATACCCTCAATGTCGTTATGCGTTAACGCTGGAAGTTCGTTGTCGGCGAACTGAAGGGGGCTGTGTTTAAATTGAAATTTGGGATAATTCGGAATTTGCAGCTCATTGTAGTTTTGCTCTTCTTTATCGATCGATAAAAATGGACGGTCGTTTCTGAGGCCCTGAATCATTTGACACACCCTCGAATTTTAAAAAACAATCATCAATTATTAGCATAGTAATGGACAAATTTCACAGTGAATTTAGACGGTAAATTACGTTCAATCGTTCATTCGAACAAGCTGTCAATAATAATCGTAAAAACATTCTGTGCATACTGTCGATATATAGTCAGTGTATATATAATATAGACCTCATTGAACACGAAGATATCCTGTAGATTTGAATTATTTCAAAAGGAATTACTAATCGCCTTCAAGTTGAATGATTAAAAAAAAAAAAAAAAAAAATGGATTCCTTGGTGACAATTCTAGAAAAATATATTCTACGATTATGTGACTGACATCGCTAGGATTGATATTAGGTAAATTCTTATGTAAGAGCGAATTACATATACAGTGTATGTATATTGTTTATATAACTGTATGTATATATACATATACATATATATGGCGTTTTATAAGTTCATTTATTCTAAATTACGTAATGGATGCAGCATAAACACGCAATAAGCTATACACATATGTTGATCATTTCAAAATTGCACGATTTGTAATATTGTAAATTTTTCGCGCATATATTGACGATAATAATATTATATCGGATGATAATTTATAAATTTTTGTGAAATATAAACATTGTAAGATCGTTTGATCATCGATCGTATATAGAAACGAATTCCCCAAGTCAAATAATAAATGCCTCGAAGGATGAAAGTTATGCACCAATATGATATTATATAATGGGATAAGAATCGATTCTTCTTCTCACATACTTTAAATAATACATAAAAATTAAGGTAATGATTTTTGTCAATTCCGCTCGTTGTCCAAGTCTCGGAATTATATACAAAATATTTTTCGATGACAATCAAAGTTAGCTTGAAAGTATGAAAATAATTTAATTTCTAACAGAGGTAATTAATATATATTGTATGAAATTACTCCATTTGGTTGGGGATCAATTTTTTCCGGATTCGTTTTTTTCTTCTTCAAAAGTCTTCTTCTACATCGAATGATACCATTTTTTCCGACGAACGTGTATGAATCATAGTACGTTGGTATCAATAATAAATATAAATTTTGAATGAAGGTATATATTATATAGATTATTAATTTTATTATATATATATATATATATATATATATATATATATATATTATCAGAATGTTTACATTTTTGTGTTTACCTTTTTTTCTTAATTTTTTGCCAGTTAATTTAATTATTGTAAATTTTACAATGTAAATTACGTTATTCTGACCTACAGTGTGTATTCCATGATATATTATACATTTTATTCAAAACTTATGATAATATGTATTATGAGTACATTTTCTTAATGTGATTAATTACATACGATATGGTTGGTTTTTATTGTAAAATATTCGTGCCCTCTTAGTGCAGTAATAGTGAATACTGCTTTAGAAAACTTGACCCCAACCCCAGCAACGTAAACGGATCATATAGAAAGCAGATTAATAGTAAATTCTTCTAAAAACTTCTAGTGCACCATTTTGTAAGAAAAAAAAAATTGAAATTTCGCGTAAATGTTTTACATACGCGGGTCCTTTAAAAGTATTATTTCCAGATTTTTTTTTATTTTTTTGGATCAAAATTTAAACTAATTTTAGATTAGTTGCATGCGAATTGCATCGTCCTTGAATCAATTTCTGTCAAAATGTATTAGTTCCCGTATTCTTAATGTATCAGAGCAACGACGATTTTAACGTTACATTATTCTGGTAATTTTCATTCGGTATCTTTGAGAAACAACCTTTACCACATACTTTTATAAAACATCTACTCGCACAATACGTATTTTCCACAGAATTATTCTGATCTAATTGTCACGAATAAAATAATATTTTCTTTCTTTCAATTTTTATGTTATTTTATTTTTTTTTTTTTTTTGCTCAACAATACAGAAACAGTTCGAAACACGACTGGAGTAACGATCGATGAGCGTCGATGTGGGTCGTTCCGTGTCGACGAGCGACACAAATCCGCCGGTAAACGAGGTTTCGTGCCACCCCCCCCCCCACCCAACCCCAGATAAGTCGGCTGTCTCATCCCGTGTGTCGGAGTCAGAGAAACGCGCCGCGCGGGTCGAGAGATGTAAATCCGCGGCGGGCAGCCTAATTCGCGTATTATGCCGCGGTTCCCTATTATCTCTCTCTCTCTCTCTCTCTTTTCTCTATACGCCTCGATCTTATAAACATCATAAATCGGAACGAACGTGAATTAATAATAATGCAGCCCAGAAGCGGACTATGATAAAGAGAAATAGACAGACACATAATCATTTGGGCGGACGTTGTACCCCCGATTGGCTGTATATGTTCAATGTATCCATCTTCCCCTCGCCCCACGAGTAGTTTTCCCTACCTGTGCGGTGCGTGCACTAAACGTATTATATATATATATATATATATATATATATATATATATATATAGCGGAAAAGAAGTCGAGTCGACGATTTGTAGAAATACTGAGCCAGCCGCGTGTGTAAATAATTACAGTCGCACGCACAAGATCCGCTCTCTACGTTGCCCCTCTAATATACTCCAATCCGTTGCCGCGTGTGCGCTGCACCAGCAGCCGGCGCATTCGCGAATGGGATGCGAGCGTCGCTCCTCCTGGCGACGACAGCTCGAACGATCATCCGCTGCCGTGGCGGGGCGGGGGGGGGGGAGGGAAAGGATCGCCCGTCTCCGTCGCACTGACTGGGCGTTAGGCGCGCGGTCGCCAACCAGCCGGCCGCGCATTTAGTGCGAACGGTATAATACACGGTTGCGCTCGCGAGCGGCGCGCGGGTTCGACGCGACGCGGCGCCACGCGACGCCCGAGAGAGCAACGAGGACGGATAGTCAGCTGATAGTATGTACACTTACATGTGTATGCTTCTATAGATATGAAATAGCCCCACGGACCGCGGTATATGCAATATTCGCGGGATCGCGCGCGTGCTGCCGCTCGTAAGCTCGCGCGTGTTATGCACGTATATAGGATCATTGGCAATATGGCTTCCGCGAGGCATTGGTAGTGGTGCGCGGATTGCCCTATTGCTATGCAAGCGGCGTCCGTGTATGCGTGTTTTACCTCTCTCGTTTACTCTGCTATGCCGCATCGCTCTTTTAAATGTAATTCCAATACACAGGATGATTGTATGTGCGGGAGGGGGAAGAGGATGACATTACGGACGATATGCGCGATAGATTTCGTTAATGCAATTTCAGGCGCACATCTGACGAAAGAAAACCTCTACGGAAACGCACCAGGTGATAGAAAGAGAGAGAGAGAGAGAGAGAGAGAGAGAGAGGGAGAGAGGTATAGATAAAGAGAAATCCGACAGACGTCCTGAATTCTGAACTCCCGGTCGCTCGGATTCTAGGTAGGGAGGAGTGGAAGAGAGAGGTAGAGAGTTGAATGAGAAGTCAAAGAGAGCGCGCTGATCGAGGCGCTGTTGCACCGGACGAGGACGCGGGAGGTGTAAACATAAAGTGATAGCCAGAAAAAGAAAGAGACAAAGCGAGGGGGGGAGAGAGAGAAATTAGTGTCAGCAGTCCTTGGGGGTTAGGCCAGAAGGTGCGAGCCTATATATATATATATATATATATATATATATATATATATATATTATATATATAAATATAGATATATAGCTAATATATGTCATATATCATATGTGGTGACGATCAAGTCGGAGAGAAAATATAAATGCGCTTATATTCGCGCGAGGCCTTCGTTTAACGTACAGCGAGCACCTAACCTGTCCCGCGGACGAATAAACAAACACGTCCACAGCTGTCGGGCGCACAACGCGCATTTTATTATTGTGCAATGAGATCGCCCCGCAACAACACGACGCGAGATTATGATATTGTAGCGCAGCGCGAATCAAAACAATAATTTGATATATATATATATATATATATATATATATATATATATATATACACCGCGACGAGGACACGGTCTTGTATTCATTGTTTTCTTTTTGTGTTTCGCTACATCTATATATCTAATAGCGTAACAGCGTTAGATATTAGATATAGTTATATTTCGTCTGTTTGTTCGGACGCGTATAAGGAGCCGTGTCACCGCGGGGAGTTTAAAAGGTTCCCGTCACACATTTTTCTATCTAGCCTTCTCTCCCTCTTTCTCGAGGTGCTGCTTTTTATTTCTACTTCTATCTCTGTCTTTCTCCCGCTTGTTCTCCTGCGAGAACGTGCGCGCGCGCGCGCCATCCGTCGTCGTCGTGTGTTGCACGTGTGCGCGCCGGAGGAGAACGCGAAACTCCCCCCCTCCCCTCTGCCGCCGCTCGTCGAAACACGGACTAGAGTATAGACGAGGGCAGTATGTGTGGCACACGCAGGCATCAACACGCGCAAACACTCACGGATATTGTGTAGAGGGGGCAGAGGTGCGTAGCAGTACAAAGTAGCGGGTTCGACTCTACGGGAGAGAGAGAGAGAGAAGCCAAGTGTGTAAGAGCTGGTAAGAGAGAAAGAGAGGGAAGAACCGGAGCGGAGGTGCGCGCGGCGACTACTACGCGACGACGGCGACGACGACGACGGCGGCGGCGGCGACGACGCGCTGGGGCGCTGCTGCGCGCTGGCTGCTTCTGCTGTGCTCTCCGCTGCTCTGCTGATGCGGCGTTGCCGCGTCTCGGGCTGCTCGCGCACTTGCACGTCGCACGCTCTCTCTCGCTCGCTCTCTAGCGGGGACTTTCGCTTTAATACTGTAGGAGGTGCCACGGTAGTACGGACAGGCACTCACACACGGGCGGACGACTGGCGAGCTGCGCGCGATGGGTTCGGTTCGCTGCTGCTACTGCTGCCGATGTGCTGCCGTTGCGTGCACGGCACGGGCCGCTTGAAGTCGCGAACGCAAACGTATTTTATATATATATATATATATACATCTCTCTGTCTATCCATCTATCTGTGTGTTTGTGTATATCTATATAGTGTACAGTCGCAGTGAGGCACGGCCAAGAGGTTATATGGATAATACGAGCGAGTAGAGAAGGAGGTGAGGAGGTATCTTATAGAGAACGGAGAGAAAAGCTGCTCCGATTTCAGGCGACGACGATAATTTCGCGAGTTACCTCCGTGCCAGTGTGTGTATGTGTGTGCAGTGCAATACAGATATAAAAATTAATAAGGAAAGTGCGTTCGTGCCCCCTTGCAGGAGGTGGTAGAAAAGTGGGAGAAAACGGAGGAGAGAGAGAGAGAGAGAGAGAGAAAAAAAACGGCGTCCTCCGCTCGGACGTCCGTGTGTTTTGTGCGTGTTGTACAGGTTGTGCGCGAGTGAGAGAGTGAGAGAAAGAGGGACAGACTGTAACTGTGTACTCTACTTACGACCGCGGCTGGTGGTGCTGCTGCTGCTGCTGGCTGCTGTGCTACCACCGCTCCTGCAGCATCTGCATGCCTTTCATGCGGATACGGCTGACGTCTTGCAATACATAGTGTATTATTATTATTATTGTTGTTGTTTCTCGGCGGACCGCAGTGCTGTATACTGCGGTGGTATGCCCCCTTCGAATCATCGGTATAAATAACGGACAGACGGGAGTATTTGGTGCGTTTCAAAAATCTCTGTGTATGTGTATATATTTATATGTGTGTTGGTGTGTGTCGTTTTAATTCACGTTTCTCCAGACCGTGTTGCATGCACGCGTGTGCGTGCGCGCTATCCAGGCCCCCGATCGTGAGGGATATATATAATTGTCCTACATAGATATATTTGTGTAAAAGGAGAAAAATAGAACGTGAAAGGATCGTGGAGAGAGACATCGCAAGGCGCATGCCATGAGGATCCGTAGACAGGTGGACACGTGACAACACGGGAGTCTAAGAAAGCCGTCCGCGTCATGAAGAAAAAAAGGTAAGCTCTATGGATGGTAAAGCGCTTTACCATATGATGCGTGTGGGCGCCTCGCGGGCGCACTTGTTGTTAATTGATCCGATTTTTAAAAGGGGGAGGAGGGGGAATTTAAAATCTCCTCAAGCATATGCAACTGGCGCCGCCGATGTACTGTCGTTATGCGACTCCGCTCTGTTTCTCGTCTGCAGTTTGTCTCTCTGTGTATCTCTATCCCTGTCTCTCTTTCTTTCTGCTCAACATTTACGTATGCGCTATCGAGGTAATTATTATACACTTAGGAATACGTTTTTCTATCTTCTCTCTCGCTCTCTTCCCCTCTCTGTCGATACATTTATAATAGACCCCGAATTGAGATAATTTATACAAGAACGGTGAACAATCTGTCTGTATCAGAACGGTCTCTAGTGAATAAAGGGGAGGGGGTAAAGAAGAAAATTATAAAATAATGCCCGCAAGTATTTCCTGTTTCTGACGTATACTGGCTCGTGCGCACGCACGCACTCACACACATTGGTAGAGACGGGCGATCCGTCACACGTTCTCGTACATACATATAGATATAATACTTATACACGTAAGCGGGCGGCTCGCGAGCAAGCAAGCAAAGCACGCCAGAAGGCGCACCTGAAGGTTAGGTCGCCCCACGAAGCATATTATATGTATATACATGCATACATACATATATATATATATATATATATATATATATATATATATATATATATATATATATAAGAGGACTCGCGTTCGTTCGCGCACATTGCGATGCCTTGCACCTGGTGAGCACAATAGAGAGAGGGAGGGACAGAGAGCGAGAGAGAGCGAGAGAGAGAGAGAGAGAGAGAGAGAGAGGTCAGAGAGACGGATCAGGTTGTGGAAGGCGAACGACGCGACCGGGGTTCTCCCGCTGCCTGTTATAGCTGGCAGTTGCAGCGAACGGCTGTGCTATGTGTATCTTCTCCCCCCCCCCTCGCTCTTCCTGGTGTTCTGCAGAATATTTTAATGGTTCTCCTTTACGCTCTCTCCCTGTCTCTCTCGCTCGCTCCTCCGCCCCTTCCTCCTGTCTCCCTTCGGCGCTCTTTCTAGCGTGCGCGACGTTCTTTACCCGATTATATGTATATATAGTTGGAATTTAGGGAGGTCGATCTCTCTCTCTCTTTCTCTCTCTCTCTTTCTCTGTGTAATCTGTTGTATATATATACTAGAATATAAGACACTAATGTCCTCAGCACTGCTTGGGTGAACGACATTTACGATTTGAATTTTCGTTTCTCTTTTTGCCCCTTTTGATATATTTTATTGTATTCCCTTTTTACCTCTCTTGAGGCTTTTATTCTCCTTCGTATATATATACATACAAACATACAAACAATGTAGAAGTTCGCAGATATAATTTATGTATTATAGCTTATGCATGGATTGGGCAGTAATATTATTTTAACTATATACTCTCGTATAGACACACATACACGTATGCAGTTCGACCGATTGAAAAACCAGTTGCTTCGAGAACTGACCCACACGCGCATACAAATACACGCTGAGAGAGAATGAGAGAGAGAGCAGCGGTCTTCGCCATCCTTTGCAAAGTTGGCCTATACGCACGCGCTTGAATTCAAATAAATAATCTAGCGGTTGGCATTTGCAATATTGCTCTCTCTCTCTCTCTCTCTCTCTCTCTCTCTCTCTCTCTCTCTCTCTCTCTCTCGCTCTCTCGCTCTCTCGCTCTCTGTCCCTCCCTCTCTCCCAACGACGGTATTATAACGACAAAACGTCGTCGTTATTTATTCAATGCCTGCGTTATTTAACCATCCATTATTCTTAATGCGCAATGCATGCATTGATGTTAATGCGCGCGCGATGATCGTCGTCGTCTGTAATAACACGGCGATAAAATATTTAGCTTATTAAAAGGAGAAAAAAAAGTTAAAAAAGAAAAAGAAAAACTTTGAGAACGCAAGCACGAGCAAATCGAGCACGAACGAGGCGCATGTGAACGGAACAAAAAAAAAAAAAAATAGAACAGAACGAAAAAACAAATCTGCATTTTTTCGGTGACTCAGGGCGCACGCGCATTACAAAACTATCGATTGCATTTTCGAAGACTTATCGGGCAAACAGCTGACGGGGATCAGTCGAAAATTTAGTGATCTATCGACAACCAAAGGTATCCGATGATCCTGGCACGAATCCATTGTGTCGGTAACATGAACTTAATAATCGAAAGAATCTGTCGATAATGGAGATGTAAAATAAAATCGTGTAATAATAAATATAATATAATCATTAGTAATTATTAGTAAATAACAATACTGATAAATATTTAATGATTCCTTACTCTATTACGTTCGTTACTCAGACATCGTTGGATTTCCATTTAATTTTATCGTCACTTACAGATTGTTTCTTTCGCCGGATGTATCGGAACTGGTGCAAAAACAAGCAGAACCAAATGGAATAAATATATAGTCACACGCGTGTCATTGATGAACAGTTCTGTAACAGTGTGTCAAAACACGGTCACGAGCTGTGATAACGAAACAAATCCGTAATTCGTATAATTGGGACGCTCTCCTTCGTCGGGAAATACTGCAAAGCATATGTTAACCTGTCGACTAATTTGCCTATTTATACCATGCATTTAGAATATATGGTTCGGAGCGGGGCGGGGTGTAATATTCGCTTTAAACCCCTCGTGATTTTTACAAATCGTTAAAATATTTAATTATGTACTCATTTGGTGCGGCGATTCAAAAGAGAGCGTTTATTTATTATACGCCAGGCTTTAACTGCGTATATTTTTCAAAGAGCGCTATTTCACGGATATTGAATGGATTTTGCAACTATTTCGAACGTTTCGCGATACTTTGCGTGAAAATACTGTAATGGTCGTAAAAAAAAGGTGATATAAATCTGTCTTATTATTAGTTATTTAAAGTAAAAATAAAATCGTTTTGCGTAAAATGTCGTAATTCGATATTAATTAATTGCAAAAGTACTTTATTAACTGTACCCTTGGATCTCGATGTGTAAATCAACTGACGAAGACGAGAATTCTTCATCTCCCCCTTTCTTCATATTTTTAATATAAAAATCAAATGTTAACGTCAATGTGGTATATTTTCCGTGAGTAGTACTAGTAGCATATATACTTTTTCGAGGATTACATTATATATCAGATTTTTCACCCGAATTAGAGGCAGATGTTCTTTACCGTTTATTATATCGATCGCAAGCTAATGCTGATGAATTAACTCTCGATGGTTTCTAGGTTAGGTTTCAGACGTATTTTAAAACTGCTGGAAATTCTCGTCACATGAGTGCGACACTTCCGCAGGGAATGTATGTGCATGTGTGTATGCGTCTGTAGGTGCGTAGAAAAATCGATACTGCGGATGAGCTTTATTTGTTTTAGCGACTTTGACTAAGCAGCCGTTAACAATCAGATCTATCAATCTCACAGCTGTATTACTAATGCAATGTTCGTCATTGCATGAAGTAACGGGACGAATTGTTTAAGATAACGTTCGGAAAAATTAATTAAGCATAAATCGTACAAGGTGAACGTAATTATCGGCCGTATGTAAATATCGGATGTCTTTCCGACGATAATTGCATAATCCTGTACACTTCCCCTTACATTTGACCACAATTCAATTGGATTTTGAATATCGCCGAACGAAATTAACCGGGGCAGATTGTTAAACGCAGAAAGGCAGTCGATATGGGATAAACCGTCGGAAGAAAAAAAAAATTGATATGGTTAGAGCGAGAGACAAAAACCAGCGCACTAGTGCAAATAAAGAGGAAGGGGGATCTTTGGACGAGCTACGGCGTTGCGAGGTAGACAGTAGGATTGGCGAGGGAGAGAAGGCGGGGAGAATAGAATTCCCCGAGACACGGGCAAATTAGATTTAAGTATACTCCTCGGTCGACTCTCGGACTGGGGCGAGGAGGGGGGCGCAGAATTTCCGGAATTTGTTTGTATGATTAATGCGGCGGTATTGGAATTCTGTTAAATGCCGGCCCGATCTTTAAAATAAAGCACATTTTGACCGCCGCCGCCGCCGCCGCCGCCGCCGCTGTAATTCATTTATCATCGATTTTCAGAATTCGAGGCCATTGACGAGATTGGCCATACCTCTACCCCCGTGCCAACCGGGACCTCGTCGTTCCGGCTGAATTTCTTTCGCACGTATGCGCACGTACCGACAAGAGTATTACGTACAGCCTCTGTCTAAGCCCTATATATATATACTGAATAAAATAAAACAATTTCTGGATAAACCGAAATTTCTTTTTAAACGAATATTAAGATATTTTGAGAATGGTTCAGGTTTGCTGCTGTTGAGGTGGCTATAGTGCGCGAACCTACTGTAGACAAACGAGGGCGCGTGAAGATAATTTCCAATGTAGACATATTGGGTCTGCTTTAAAAAAAATTGGATATTTATTATGATTTTTGTGACATAACTATTACTGAGATTAGATTTTATTGGCAACAATACAGTAGTATTAAAAAACCTAATTATATAAATACTACTATACAACGAGACTATCGTGGCATTAAATACACTATGCGCTACTAGCGGTGGGGAGCTGAACTAAGAAATATTCGTGTACAATAGATAGGCGGAATTATCGCTTGCATACTTACAAAAGAAATTAAAAATTTCCGAATTAAATCAAAATAAAGCATTAAAAGTGCTCTAATACAGTGAAGAGTGCAAAAGATGTAAAATGAAATTCTGTTCACATCATCGAAAGGGTCTTTCATGAGGCAGACTGTTAAAGAACTTCACTTTTCGAAGAAGTATTAATATGAATTTAAGTTTCCATTATATTTCCGAACCTGAAGCTCCATAAATTTAATTTACTATATGATATTGAAATATTGAACATTCGTAAAGATTGGCCCAAAATAATAAAAATTAAATGCAACAAGTGAAGAGTCATTTATCGATGATATGTTTCTATAAAAAATACATATATTTCAAATATGAATAAAAATTAATCTACTTGAAAAATTATTTTTATTACATTATGTGCTTAATTAAAATGCAAAGAAAACAAATATATCACATACATTCTTTTGTAATAGTTTACATTTCAACATCTATTTTTTCATCAAAATGACAGTTTTCGTTATTTAATAAGTGCATTATTTGCGTATTCATGTCGGCCATTTTTGTTATTATTCAGCCGGGCCCCTCGTACACATGGTGTACGTTTTCTTCAACAATAAGGATTAATTTTAATTCGATGGGGCGCGTTCTTCGACACCTCCAGATCTTGTGGATCATTTCTACACTAAATATTGTTTTAATTAAGACAGCAAGGACTATGATTGTCGCTATAGTTACAAAGTTCACCAAAAGTTGATTTTTATGGATACTTATTGCACTTTTTAATTAAAATATTAATTTTTTTGCATTTTAGTTTAATTTAAATAAATACACCAATTATTTCATATCGATGGCCAACAGTTGCGACAATTGTGCACAGCAACGACCATAAAACTACAATAATTTTTTCTTCCTCTCCCTACTGTTTTTGCGCGTAACTTTCCCATATATATATATTGATTTTAACTTTTTCCCTGTATTATATATATATATATCAAGGAAGCTACGTACATATATAATATAGAGTATTCTGAACAAAAAAATTGCACATCCAACCTCTGATCGATATGTAGACAATGTCGCACCTCCCTACTTCCCCCGATTAATCTCTCGCTCCGGCGCGCGCGATCGCGCCGTCCCTTGCGCAAATTTATTATTGAACGTTAGCGCGTAATTCCGTAGCATCTCGCGCGCGGCTTCTTCCAATCCCTCTCCTCCGTTCGCGAGTCCCGTGCGCCCGCTTTATTTACGTCTCGTGAGAAGGAGGGTGAGGCGTGGATGAGCGGGGAGGGGGGGGGTCGATCGACGAGGGCTCGGCTGAGGAAGACGAGCGAGGGAGAGGGGGTGAGAACGGGGTTTTTTTTCGCACGCGCCTCGGGACGGCGATGGATATTATTGTACCAAAGACCGGCTCTCTCCGGGTTTATCGATCGCCGTGTGCGGCTGCTATGTGTGCATTGTGGCGTGTGTGTGTGTGTATGAATATATATGTATATATGTGTATATGTAATCCACGTACGGATATAAAGTGCAGCAAGAAGGAAAAAAAAGAAAGAAAAAAACGTGGACTCGCGCACGCTCCTCGAGAAATATAATAGGGCACGTTGCGCGGCACGGGTGCGCGCGCGCGTTCGTCGGGATCACATTTGCCTCGTGAGACAATTTAGATTTTACCCTCCGCGAGCGAAGACGGGCGGGAATTCGTGTAAATCTCACGGGGTGGAAATCAATGTTTGCGTCGGCGCGGGGTAAAGATTCTTGATTATCTCTAGATTTTTCAGTTTTATATCTTTGCATTTTCGTGAACAATTTTCACTTGTTCAACAGAGTGAAACTGTTTAAAGCGAGTTTTTTTTTTTTTTTTTTTGAAAGCAAGACTTTTGAGACAAGACGAACAAAAATATTGCAGTGACAGTTTGTAAGTTAAAGTCGTAAGCAGCCAAAACAGAAATTACTGATATTAAAAACGAAAATAACACGAAATAATAGGATTCCATGCGTTATGTTTTTCGCGACCTTGATAATAAAAATAAATATTGTATTTCATGGCAATTTTAATTCTGGTTATAATTTTAATAACAGTTTTAATTCTGGTTATAATTTTGTTTTACTTGTAATTGAAAATTATATTTAGAAGCTGTGAAAGATTTTTTAAAATCGCACTCGATTATAGTTTTCTTCAGGAAGCAAAGTACCTTAAATTGTGATTTATTGGGTTATTAAAGACAACATTGTTTCTATGAATTCTTGGCACAATCGATCGAATCATTAGTTTCTATGGTCATAAAAAAAAGATAGGTTGGCTTTATTCACAGCTATTGTGTTGTCAATATACACAATATACTGTTACGTTAGTTGCTCTATATAACAAGTTCATTTATAAAATATTTTCTATAGTTGGCAGTACTTAATCTTCGATTCCCGGTTATAACAAAACGATAACGAAAGAGGGGGCTGGAATTAATTTGCAATAACAAGGCTGAATGTCCGCATTGGTCATATACAAGTTTCTGCAATGTTCCGAGTAAAATTTCCAAGAAGTTTCTTTTTGGAATTATGAATTTATGAAGTGGCCCCAGTTAATTTATATGCATATATATATATATATATATATATATATATATATATATATATATATTTAAAAAAAAGAAAAAAGTTTCTGAGGAAAGAAACTTTGTTTCCGACAGACCAGGACGCCGTCCGACACACAAAGTCGACCTGTGCCTTTTTCTCGCAATATTTTCAAAAGACAACTTTTGTTTCGAACAACGTATATATATAATTAATAGAGGACGATACGTAATTACGTACAAACGATATTGTTAAATCGTAACTTTTGCCATTGGCTAAGGCAGCTAGTTGCGAAGATCTTTTTTTATTGGATCGACCACGTGATAGCGTGCACGCGTTGAAATCATTAAATAAATAAATAGCAAACAAAAAAGAATTGAGAAATATAGAACGAGGAATCTAGTAATGAAAGTAAGCAATTGCTCTAGGTAGTCCGCAACGCCTCGTTTGCAAAAAGCACAAATGAACTAATATATAAGAGAAAAGAATCGTCTAATATTGTGAGAAAGATGACACCCCCTCCCTTCTACGCCTAGTTAATATTCCCAAATAAATTGGAGGCAGATTCGTGCCAGGAGTGAACTTATACATACAGACACACGTACACATAGACAGACACCCACCTTTCGAACACACATACGAGCGCACAATCTCTTATCACGGTCGGCAGTGCCGATCATGCGCCTGCGAGGCGCGTGCTTGCTCGCACGTCGCGCGCACGTAAGAGGGAAAGGCAGCGACGGCCGCCCCGCGCGAGCATAGCAGCATTTCTCTTGCACAATATGTATATATATATATAATGCCGCGAGAGTTCGATTTTTGTTAATGAGACGTCGCCCGCCGCGCGTCCCTCCCAAGGCACCGGCGTGCGCGAGCCGCCTTCACTTCTCTCTACCTCTCTCCCGCTTTCGCCCAAGCGGTCGCGCAGCCGCGGCGTGTCGACGCTGCAGGCGAGCGCGGCCGCGGAGCCATGCCTATAGATATATTGGCGTGTAGAATTGTGCAGGCGTGCATGTGCGCGTATATGCCTATGAATGTGCGGCATGAAAAAGAAGGAGAAAAAAAGGCCTCGCGT
Organism: Sycobia sp. Sy_11; assembly: GCA_018907035.1. Taxonomy (NCBI): domain Eukaryota; kingdom Metazoa; phylum Arthropoda; class Insecta; order Hymenoptera; family Epichrysomallidae; genus Sycobia; species Sycobia sp. Sy_11. Next base: position 5,095,061 of record JACCIC010000016.1, on the reverse strand, counting down.
GCGCGGAAAAGTCGCCCCGCTTGTAACTCGCTGTGCGTTCTTTGCACGACATACGGCGCGCACACACACACGGCCCGTCTGTGGTTTTCGCAGTATTTCTGTGTATTCCTTCTTTCATTTTTTCGCATTTCCTTATTTCTTTTTCACACACACACACACACACACACACACACATATTGGCGTTGTTTCGAAGAAAGTTTTTTGCCCGCTCTTTAAGAGAGCGAAACTGCCGGTGTATAAAGGTCTCTCGTTGATTTTTCAGAAAATGCCATAAATTTTGGTGGTTACGCCCTCTTGAACAGAGAGTGAGAGAGGGGGGGCAAGGAGGTCTTTAATATTTAGCAAAGCAGTAATTTGCAAACAGTGCTAAGTTTTTTGTTCGAGCGAAAGTACGAGCGAGACTTAATTTATTTTTATTTCCTTCCGTAACGACCAAATCTCTCGCGTGGAAATATGAAATCGAATTTGTCTCGAATTACTGACACCCCCTCGCTCGAGCATACGCGAGATAAGGGAACAGCGAGGAGAACAGATGCGACGAAACGCGTAGACACGCGCATGAGTGGTTGAGTGAGCGAGTGTGCGTAAAAATTGTAAGTAGTTAGTAAAATTCAAGAAGAAAAGCTCACCCACGGTAACTTGCCCAATTGAAAATCTGGAAAGAATTCAATCTATCCGATATGAATTCATCGCACGCTGTTATCGATGGATCGATAAAGCTGTTGAGAACGAGAAAAAAAAATTTGGTTTCATTTATCTGTGTAAAAAAAACTCTCATTTATTTATGCGACAATCATATTAATCACAGTAGATTATATGTGATTAATATAAAATGATTTTCCAAAAAATTATCTTCACCCCCCGGCTATTATGAAAACTCGAGGCTCGCCGATACAGAAGAAATCCTTGTGTAACGCCGACATGTAATATCGAAAAATAAACTGCTTGTAATATTTATACCGGCGTTAGTAATCGGGAAGACCTTTAGTTTATTATTAGATTCCTCAAAATCTAATTTCTCCGTCGTCGCGCCGCTCGGCTCGATACTACAGCTTACTTTCTCTGAAAGGCAATTTTTTTTTTCTTCCACCGATTCCGTATTAATTTCGAGAATCGAGAGTAATGCGGCGCGCGCGCCGCGCGCCATCGGAATAATGAATTGGGAACGGGCTTAATAACTTTCTACACGGAGTCTGCAACGCTCACTTAACTTAATATACGGAATTGAATTTTTCTATTTGCTCCCGAGGAAAAAAGGGGGAGGAGGGGTAATAAGCTGATTTCTTTTTGTAATCGATGAATTTTCGTACTTCGATAGTTTTTTTTTTTTTTTTTTACACGAGCTTCGTTCCACGTTGAAGTGTAGCTTTACAAAGAGGGGAAAGCACGATTGCTGTACTGCTTTTGTTAACATCTTTTATGTTAATTATTTTAATTATTGATTATTATATCTAACGTACGGGGTCTGAACAACTGACACGTAATATCATTTAAAAACATGTAAAATGAACATTAGATGTAAATGATTACTATAGACGACACTGCCACAAGGAATTTCGAAATAACAGGGTCTATTGGTTTCTTTTGCCTGTTAATTATATATATATATATTCAAACTGAACAATTTTGATGAATTGCATGTCAGTAATTGACGCTTATTTTTGCGTTATTTAAATTTTTCCCCGAAAACGGTTAATTGAGACTAATGAATATTGAAAAAAATAGCACAGATAATAGAAAAAAGCTTTTTTCTCATTACTACATTAATATATATATATATATATATATATATATATATATATATATATATATATACACAATATACATACATACATACACACGCCCACACACTAGCATACTACATCCCTAAAGTGGCGCTATAAAGCTCTTACTAGTTCTCTCCTATCTCTGCAATGTATCGGCGTGGTTTAATCCAATTCGCACCCTCTTTTCGTGTCCCGTCTCGGCCGCGCGAGTGTCAAACTCTACGTACATATATACATATATATATATATATATATATATATATATATATATATATATACGTGTTACAGTATACCGCTGCCTCTTTCTCGATTCGATATGTATGATAGTCGAATGAAAAGCACCGTAGCGCGCGGTACGGGGGGCAGAGAGAGAGAGAGAGAGAGAGAGAGAGAGAGAGAGAGAGATCAAAGACGGGACCGACTACTTGCAGGCAACAAATCCTGTTTATATGTGTAAAATCCATCCCCATATACGGGAACGTGGGTGCCGATTTTTTTCGTATAGTCGAAAAGTAGTGTCGACGGCAATCTCCTTTTCTTTTCATCTCGTTTCTTTAATATAAATGTGCGTGTATGCGTGCGTATGCGTGTGCGTGTGCTCGCGCTTTCGGCCTCTGTCTTCACCCGCTGGTTTTGTCAAAGTAGGCGTGGAGAGCATATAGCGCAGCGGCAGCTAAAATAAGAGAAAAGCAGAGCGCCCCGTGCGCTCGTCCTCTCTCACTCTCTCTCTCTCTCCTCTCTCGCTCGAGGGTTCGAAGAACTCTTCCCTCCATCTCCTCTATTCTGTACGCACTCCTTCCTTCTCTCTCCCTCTTGTTGCTTCGGTTGCGCATTCCCCGTTGTCGTTCCCTCTATCTCCTCTCCTGTCCTCCCTTCCTCTCTATATCTATTTATCTCTCTCTCTCTCTCTCTCTCTCTCTCTCTCTCTCTCTCTCTCTCTCTCTCTCTCTCCGCAGCCTCCCGACCGGCACGGCGTTTCGAGCGATGTTATATCCGAGGCACGCGACGAAGAAGAAGAAGACGAAAGCGAGAGGGGACGAGAAAGAGAGACAGCGCGAGAGGGAGAGGAAGAGGGAGAACGAGAACGAGACAGATTGCAAGTGAGCGAGAGACCATGGAGCCCCCGGGGAAGGCAGGGGGTGGAAGTAGTCGAAGTTTCGAGACGCCCGCGCGCCGCGTGTTAGCCGCTCGCGCAGCGCGAAGTTTCGTCCTTGTTGCCGCCGCCGCCGCCGCCACCGCCTCGCCGATGCTTCTGTTCCTTTTCCTTTATATACACGCACACACGTACACACATACGCCACCGCACGGGAGAATTCGTGTATTGCCCGCGCGCTCTCGCCCTCTTATTCTCGGGAGGGGTGAGGGGGATTGGAGGAGGACTCTTTTTCCGGGCGAGAAAGCGCTCTCGCTTAAGCAGATGAGGCTCTTCTGTATTTTTTCTCCCCTCCCATCCCCCTGTCGGACCAACTTTTCAGCTTGGATAAATTAAGAAAGCTCTGACGAGACGTTTCTTCTCTCTCTCTCTCTCTCTCTCTCTGTTTCGCTTTTTGGAAACGACTTTTTCGAAGTTACGGCAGTGCCGCGGGTGGTTGCTTTTGTAAGTATATATAAGAAGGACGGAAATTGCATATATATATATATATATATATATATATATATATATATATATGTATATATGTATGTATGTAAGTATGTATGTATGTATGTATATATGTAGGGTTAAGGGTGTAAGTGGAATGGTGTAGAAAACGAGACGCCCCGTGGCGTCGAAGAGCGCATTATGGTCTAACATTTCCTAATTGAAAGATTCTCATTAAATCTGAGAAGAACTTGGCTGCGTCAAGTTATATTTACAAAAACTGCGGATCGTCCGGATTACTTTTCGTCGCGCATGAGTACAGAGACAGGCGTAATACGTTACAAAGAAACGTAGCTTAATTTCGTTATCCTGCGCTAAATCTCGAGGCATTTCTTTTCGTAAGAAGATCGGCGCGATCGATGCGGCGTCAAGCGCGACGGCGCCCCTACGTAGCAATATGTGTAATAATTCAATTGGGAAGAAAATAGACAGTTTGGTGGCGTACGTGACATTGCAAATCGTAACACATTTGTATTACAGACGAAGTAGACCTCGATTGTATAGTATTTGTGATGAAAGTTCGATGTAGTATTTTTTAAAACGAACCCTTAATTTTTAGCGGTATCGTTAACCCAACGTGTCTATCGATAATGTTAGGTGAGATCGCCATTTGAAAAAAAAAACGATGCGCATAAGTCGCTCTTTTGAACACAACATATAACACTTATAACAATAGTAGCGCCTCACAGGCATACGCCGCAGAAAATTGAATGCCAAAGCCCGGGCAATGATTGTCACTACACAAGCAAATAATTAAGCTCTCAAAAATACAAATCTCTTTGAAATGTCTTGATTCTAGATAACTTCCATCATACTAGCTTTTATATATATATATATATAATCTGTGCTTACGTTCGATGACTCTTTTAATATACATTGACCAAGATGGCGCGCGAATCAAACGTGTAGTTTAAGAAAATTACCACTAATGGAACACAATACGAGACTAATGCAACGGGACATTGTCTCCCATTCATTGTACTTTATCTCGTGTATATCTGACTATTTGCGCTCTAACCTTCATCTAGCGAAACTTCAAAAGCTATTTATATACATAGATAATGACGTTGAGATTATGACAGATTAGGTCTCGGATAATCGGAGATAAATTCAGAACGAGGATCAGCGTCCCTTTGTGCTTCATTGCGCTGCTATTTAATAAACAATGTGTCAATTACGAAAACGTAAGACTGTTAACCTCATTCTCTCGCTGCCTCTCTCTCTTTCTCTCTCTCTCTCTCTCTTGCCCACCAGGGCACGCGAGAGAGAAAAATAAGAGTAAAAGTAAAATGACGGAAAATGGCACGCGAGAGATAAACGTCGCCCTCCCCCCGTCACTGTTGCCGACATCCCCGCATTACCGCTTTTTCTGTCATTCCTCTCATAATCGCGGGCTTTTTAAACTTTGTGAAAGAGAAGTCCAGGCTCTTTGGGATATTTGCCGCGAACCACGAATAGGTAGTATGAAAGAGAGAGGGAGAGAGAGAGAGAGAGAGACAGAAGAGAGAGCAAACAAGATCGCTAATCTGTTATTGTGGTGGATATATGTTTCCGGTTTGTATGAGAGCGCGTGCAGCGATGAGATTACGGAACAGCTCTCACAATTGTCGTTGATTGTGTTTGGGCAACTTAGACGTGCAACGCGAGTCAACATGCCCGGTGTGTATTCTTTAATCTAGGAAATTCTGTTAGTTTACCTTTTTGGCGACATGTGCCAGTGAAAAGGAAAACAACTTGTATATTTCGATCTTACAAAACTGTATGTTTCAGTTTTTCAGACCACTCGTGATTTATGGCAATGAAATTTCGGAATGAAGTATACGTAAAGAACAAGTGAAATTTACATAACTTAACTTAATGCGTACGTAATAGCCAGGTACTGGAACTGAAAAAGAGATTTTTTGAATATGTTTTTTGGCCTTGAATCTAATAACGTCGTAAACTATTTTTATTAATAATGGCACAATAAACTTCACCAACTGAACATATTAAACTAATTGTAAGTTGCAGATATAATTGTTCTTTACGCCAACAACTGGTTGGTCAATGTAAATAATCTAGAATATTTAGATCCAAGTGGCGTAGGTGGCGGGTGAGAGGGGGGAGGGGTAATTTATTCAAGTTACGTGAGCATAAACGTTAGAAATAGATAATTTTCATATGCCATATTTTTTTACGTATCTATATATAGTCACTTGAATAAATGACAAGTGATCGATGAGTATTGAAGAGCGAATGTGAAAACATGCTAAAGTTATTATGAATTTTATAGCCGGTTAATTCAGCGTCGAAGCCGGAACACAGGCTGTGTTGCATGGCGCTTATCATTATACAAATAGATTCTGTATTACATGCCTCGGTCTTCTGCGTATTAAAATATATTCACGCCGCTGGAACATTAGTATTGAGCCACGAACCATTATCTAGTACAAAGACGATTATGTAAAAGAGAGAAAAAGAAAAAGAAAAATAGTTTGGAATTCATATTGATATATAGTGTTTGGAAAAATACCGTTCTATACTGTATATGTATATCGTCGTGTTCAGGAAAATGTGCCGAAGAGAATGATAACTTGATTACAAACACGGTAAATAATCTGACAATGAATTTTCTTTTTGCTAATATTAACAACCTTGATAATCGCGCATTACATAGTTCTGATAAAAAAAAATACATAAATCAAATAAATTTGGATGTTATTCCAGGCAGTGGAATGTACAATCTAAATCCGTTCAGGGTATTGGCCAATCACGTTTAAATTCCTCGCTGTTCGAGGTTATGAACTAAAAATAAAATATATGGAATTTTCGATCAGTTTCGAGATGGTGTATTACGTTCTATCGAATAATATAGGTCTATTTCATCGATAAGTTTCATGCAGCACGACACGTGTATAATTAATATGGCAAATGTCTTAATGGGACACGTTCAAGAAACTGTGCTATTTGCTATAGAGACTCTCAGGATCCGAAGGAAAATGTTTCAATTTGCCGTAGTTGAAGAAATCTTGACACCACTCGTTGAATTTCAATATCGCCAGTTAACTCGCCTGAATAAAATTCAATCCTCGTCGCAATAGGTTCGCCATTTTGATTTTTTTTTTTTTTTTTAATTTACGTCCAACTTCGTGACTCGGCACAAAAGCATTTCTGTGCAACATTAGGGGTAAAACCTATATTTCATTATTATATCTGTGGGAATGGATCGTCGTTAAAAACACGCCATTCAAACATACTGCATAACGCTACGTAGAAAAATTAATAGATTATACAATTGTAAAAATAACATTATGAAATTCTATAACACTGGTGCACAATGTCAATAGAAGCTAAGAATATTAGCTTTTGTAACACACAAGCCGAAATATCCTAGGATCTCGACTTCATTAGCCAATTCTGAGACGAGAATTATTCGAGAAATATGTCTTCCAGTTTTTACAAAACAAAACTATAGGTTATTTTTAGATTGATTTGATTGGACTGTAAGACCAATGAAAAAATATTTATTAATTTGTATATGGGCAGTCGACATAAGTACAATTGAATGATTTTCAAACTATACGTGTTTTTTTTTGGAAATATCTGTTCTCGTATGGTTTGCGGAGTTAATCGGAGCTGTTAAATCTCTTCAGAAAAATCATTACTTAGTATCTGTGTAGTTTCACGGTATTCTTCAAACGCGTGTCTGGACACAAATATATTGAAAAAGTGTTCTTGACGGAGATTTAAGAAAAAAAAACGAATGAATGAAAATCAATAACACATCCAATACGCGCTGTACAAGGCGCAACGACACTTTGCTGAAGAATCCTCGAAACGGGCGGTGGAGCGCCATCCCATAAGGGCGGATCACAGATCGGGGCGGCGTTTTTCTTTTAGCTCCCGCATTCAAAAATGAGGAGCAGAGAGCGAGCAGAAAGGGAGGGAGAGAGAGAGAGAGAGAGAGAGAGAGAGAGAGAGAGAGAGAGAGAGAGAGAGAGATAGACAGAGGGAAAGGGAAACCCTGCGACTCTCCACTCGGCGGCCATCCACCGCAGGGACTGTCGATTCACATCCGTCCCCCCCCCCCCCTCCCAACGCCGTTCCACATTATAGCCGCCGAGCATGTATAGAAGGGCAAGAAACCGATGGAGGAGAGGGCAGCACGCAACACACACACGCGCACACACATACACAAATATGCAAGGGCATCCCAAAGGCTATATACGGTCCGTCTGTGTCTCGCGGACTGGCGTTCCTCCTGTTTCCTCTCCCCCTCCCCTTCAACGTCTATATACATATCTATACCTGGCGGACCAGGTGCGCGCTCTGCAACACCATTCCCCCACCAATGCAACTATATATATATATATATATATATATATATATATATACCATCGCGCACCATGCGCAGCCGTCGCGAGCCGTTGGGGGGGGGGGGCGGTAGCGGACCGATTTTGGGCGGGAGCCCTTTAAAAACTGCCGCGTCTACTTGTATGCAAGGTTACCGCTTCTTGGGAGATTTAACGTGTGCCCTGCGTCATCCCCCCTTTCCCTCGTTCATATACAGTAGACAAAAGTCTAAACGGAAAATTCGTATACGCGTATTATTCGTTTTATCCCCCTCCCACATACAAAAAAAAAAACCCCGCACCTCTATATACAGGTTCGACGAGAAATAACGTTCGAATATAACGACGTACCGTCTCTCTATACGTTGGCCACCCCCCCCCCCCCATAATTTATACCGAATGTAATATGGAAAAAATGCTGGCCGTGCTTTAAAATTCCAAAAACGTGCCGAATGTATAAGTTATTACCCGGCCGCACAGGGGCGCAACAACCTTAGGGTGTCTCCGATCTTCGGGACAGACACTGGCGATTTATGCGCGAGTACATTATAGATTGCGCTGAGAATGAAAAGAGTTTTTTTCTCTTTAATTTTTCATCCATAATCTTTTCTTCCTTATCTCAGCTATTGGTCAGATACTTTTGCGCGAGATTAAAGTGTATCGGTAGCGAGAAATTCGAAAATTAAGAATGATCGATTCACGAATTACGTGTTAGTTTTCATTTCGAAAGAGAGAAAAAATATCGCTAGGTTTATATTGTTTTTTGCAAATCATGGATCAAGCGCGTTTTAGATTTTTTATAAGAATACGGTTTTTAACCGATCAGGTTTTTTTTTTTTTTCATAGTCGCGAGTTCGGACAGACACGGGCCTCGCGATTATCGTCGCGCCCCCGATGCCCGGCATAGGCAAAGCCGAGAATAGTGATTTTTCTTCTTAACCCCCCCGGGGGCAACGGGAGCGACAGCGGGCGGCAGCAGCAGCAACCACCGGTGAGGGGGAGGGAATTTATCTGCGAATATCGCGGCTCTCTCACCCTCCGAGGTGTCTGGGGGTCGTTTTAAGTTTGCGAAATAACCGCTGAGGGAGGAGGGAGGCGGGGGAATATCGACGAGGTGTTGGTAAAAAGGTTTTTACAGCTCGCAGGAGCTGGGGAGTGGCGCGCAACATCCGACCAACTCGGGGCTTTTTTACTCTCTCTCTCTCTGTCTCTCTCGCCCCCCTCCCCCCGCAAGCTTACCCGCGGAATAGAATGGAATGGAGTACACGTGTATATATATATATATATATATATATATATATATATATAGTGCAGCCTCTCTTCCCTCCTTCCCGCATTCGTTTCCCCGATGTCGCGTCTTTATCGCTCATTCGTCGCTCACTTGTCTTTGTCCCCTCTCCTCCCTCCCACTTCATCGCTCCTCGCCGCCTCCTTGCAACACGGTATTCCGCTTCTTTACCGCTTTACATTCTCCTTCATTCGCGCGATCTCCCAACGCTCGTTTATGCGATCCGTGCGCCGGCGAGATACCGGGCTCCGCGACACCATTGTTCTTCTTCTTTTTTTTTTTTTTTTTGAGCCATCACTCCGATCTTCTCTAACGTCTATGTAATGTGTGTGTGTGTGTGTGTGTGTGTGTGTGTGTGTGTATTTATATCAGAATATGCCGTAATACTCTGCGTAATGTTAAAATAAAATGCTATCGAACAATGCTTTACATTATACTTTTTTGTGTTCCATTCCGTTCTCGTTGCTCTGTTTTCAATCTTTTCTTACATTCCCTTGACTTTCTGTATATGTACAGATACATACTCGCATCCATCCACACACAAACAAACACAGACATACGCGCGCGCGCTTCTGCAACTGGACGGTTTCTCCTCTATCCGCATTACGAGCCCCATTAATGCCGAACTTTCTCTCTCTCTCTCTCTCTCTCTCTCTCTCTATATATATATATATATATATATATATATATATATATATATATATATATAACACATATATAAACATATACCGATCAAGAACGTGACCAAAAGTTCCTCCTATATATATATATATATATATATAAATCTTCATGAGAGAAGCGATATCTCTCGTGGGTCACGCGGGTCCGTGGCTGGGGCGAGCATGTAATTTACCCTGCCCATTTTCTATTATCGACGGAGTATAGCGCCCGGACTCCTGTAATCCGACTGGCCAAACATCCGATACCAAGACGTTCTTTTCAATCTTTTCAGTCATTTTTCAATCTGCAAGGGAAGCCTTTTTTCGTACGATAGATCCGTTCGCGGGTGTAAGAACGAGAAACAATTGGATCGGAAAAGAAAAACAACAGCCGGTGAAATTCTCATTCTATGTATTTTTTTTTTAAGTTATCATTCGCATAGACGCGTAGATAAACAATAACCGCGTATGCAGAGTATCGTACGGAAATAGAGCAATTCGTAAAAATCGAAGGAAAACAGATATATTTTTATTTGGGTCCTGAAGGGAGTCAGTGTGATAGAGGGGGGGGGGCAGAGTCGGAGCATGGTGAGAGGATTGCTAACAATAACACTCGGTAAACTGTGCGCGCGATTGCATATTGACAAAAAAAAAAACGGGAAAAAACGTTATACTCCAGACTGCAAAACTGATGCCATCGGACGGCGACCGGTCCAATTTCCATTTTCGCGTGCGCACGAAAATCCCTCTCTCTCTCTCTCTCTCTCTCTGGTGGCATTCCTGTGTATGAATATTCATTGTGGAGCGGAAGAGCGACAATCTCAGCGACAACTGTCGAATACGCATGCATATATATGTACGAATATATATATATATATATATATATATATATATATATATATATATATATATATGTATGTATGTATATGGGTGACGCACGTTCTCTCTAGCTCTGACCCGAGAGCTAATGATAAAAATGAAATGGTAGCACGTAACATTGGGAAAGAAGAAGGAAGAAGAGAGAAAACACTTACACAAACTTACAATTAATTCATCGTGCTCTGTCTGTTATCCCTTATAGGGCTATTCACGTCTCGCTCATATTATACTGTCTCTCAATCATCTCATTATTTCGTGTCTCTGTTGGTCTTGTCGCTCGCGCTCGCTTGCCGTCCTGCGTACGTTTTCCCATACCTAACTTCTCCATTTTCTCATCTTCCATGTCTATCCGCGTTCTCTGCCTCTCTCTCTCTCTCTTCTTCGTTCCTCCTCTAGTTGGATACGTCTCTTCTCACGGTGCGAGCATAGGAAGCATATATATATATATATATATATATATATATATATATATATATATATATATATATACATATATACGTGTGTGTATGTGTATATATAGAAACGCGACTGATAACGGGCCGATAAAGTCTGCGGCTGACAACCCACTTTGATAAAGGTTTACTCACTCGTCCCCTCCTCTGCCTCTCCTTTCATTCGCCCTTCTCACCGTCGTTTATAATTTCCAGACTGGCTTTCCTACTCCCTCTCGCCCTCTCTCTCTCTCTCTCTCTCTCTCTCTCTCTTTCTCTCTCTCTCTGATTTCCCGTACTCATTTTCTTCGTCTACCTTCTGCGCCACGACGGCATCCCTTATTTTAGGCGTTTCGCTCGGTACTATATATATACATATATATATATATATATATATATATATATATATATATATATAAGTGCATAGGTCTGTGCTACTGCCACCACTTATCTAGCTATATATGCTCTGCGGCTACGAGCCGACGCGGTCATTGAAACCTATACGCTCGATAATATCGATATTTCGATGCGAGGACGGTCGTTGACCGAGAGGAAATAACCTGGTCAAGGAGAATTAAGGACGTTTATGGGAATAGTGGCCCTCTCTCTCTCTCTCTCTCTCTCTCTCTCTCTCTCTCTCTCTCTCTCTCTGTGTGTCTGTCTGTCTTTTCGGCGTTCTCTCTGATTATCATGCCCTTTGACGGCGGCACAGTCCTGTGTCCGAGTACAAGCGTTCCCATGTCATTTTCTTGACTTTGATTATATTTCGAAGTAGAAGACTGAAGAGACGAGGGTCGTTCGAATGAGAGAGAGAGAGAGAGAGAGAGAGAGAGAGAGAGAGAGAGAGAGAGAGAGAGAGAGAGAGGGAGCAGATAAACGTGCGGATGATCAAAAACAGGATTTAATAACTTTCATTGGTTATTGATATTCCTTTATAATCGATGGATTAATATTATAGGCGAATTCAGAGCGATAATTATCGATAATTGCTAACTATAACACGTCTGACACATATATGATACTTCGTCATAAGGCAGTACAACAAGAAATTCCATATCAAATAAATTTACTGCTGCTTGCGCTAGTCATTGTATAGTTCATGGTATATGATTATAAGTAATTGGTATAATAATGGGTACCAGTACAAGGAAAATAATTTACAAATATTTTTTCTGTACACCTCGTCGTAGTGTATTAACGTTAATAAAACAAGAGTTTTTATTCAAATTGGAATTTATTAAACGGAAAATTTATCGATAATATCATGAACTAACATTTTTGGATTAACACCCTTGGATTGGCCTGCCTATGTGGTTTTTCGTCGTTCTGACTTGAACATAACGATACCAGTTCAAAATTCTCGGTCTTCGAACTCGAGTATCAAGGTTAAACGCTTAACGGCAAATCTGAAATAGCGATTTCGAAGATTCATGCGGGCAAAAGTGCGGGCAGAATTTTTTTCCTTATTCCTTTCTTACGCAACTCAGAATCCAACAAGGACGCATCAGTTTTATCGTTCGAATGCCAAAAACCACGATTTGACCTTCGGATGATAGTTGTCAAGATAGAGACAACTACATTATGCGCAAATATCTATAACAACAGATCAGTGGTAAGGAGTGACGATGATGCTGCTGTCTTGTATCCCAAAAAATTTTCTGTCAAGGGTCGAAATAAAAACACGTATCTTTGCGTATTTTTTTATGCGCTCAATCTTTATACACGACTGAAGAGAAAAATCGTCTTTGTTTGTAAATTAAATGCCCGTGTAATTTTATCAACTTTTTTTTTTAGGAATAAATAGCAGACAAACAGGAAATTACAAATTACAAATGATCTAATGCAATGTGTACAGCATTATCGAACGTGCGCGGTAATGCCGATAAGCGCTTCCTCCTTTCACACTTTTTTTTTTTTTTTTTTTTTGTTTTTCACAACAGCCACATAAAAACATCGCGTTCTCCTCGTCCTTCTCGCGTCCCTGTCCACCGATGCGTAGCTCTGTCACCCACTCGCTCGCGGGGGCGCGTTACCTTCTGCGCCGAATCGCCGGTCCCTTGACTAGTAAGAGAGGGGGAAGGGTCAGGAAAACCGGCAACATTATCCCGACATTATTGGTCAGCTATTCCACGACCGTATCGAGCTCCAAGGACGAGAGGATATTCCTTAACTGGTTAAAGTAAGGCTCGTTTAATGCCCCCCTATCCATCCCACCCCTAGACCACCGCCAGTCGTTCACTACATCTGCATCGAACGACAAAGCAAAGCAATACAATCACCGAAGAGCACGCACGTAACCCCCCCCCCACCCCACCTCCCCCTCCGCCACTCATTCCCCGCCGCGCCGACAAAGGAGATTCTCGAATTCAAATTGGTGCTTGAATCTGCGAACTTCCAAGCAACGCGGCAAGGATGGCGCGAGGGACGGGGGAGGTGGGGGGAGACAGACGTGCTTTTAGGATTGCTCACTCTATGCTTTTTTTCTTCTCTCACTCTCTCTCTCTCTCTCTCTCTCTCTCTCTTTCTCTCTCCCCGTTCGGCTTTGTTAAATTCCCGATCGGATTGTAATTGAAAGCTCTTTATTTCGCCCCCCTCTTTATCGCCGCTCATCCTCCTACGGTGGCTTTTCGAGAATGCGCTAAGGGTATTATTATATACACAGTACATACTGAATTTTGTACACGTTAAATACAGTTCTGTATCTGGGGATGTAATTACCCCAGTTCCGTTCTGAGATCCTTTTCTGAATTTGAAAAAGTGCTACCGTTTGCCGCTTGGCTATTATATTACTATAGATACGGATTAATTTTGAATGTGCACATGTGAATATATATATATATATATATATATATATATATATATATATATATGTATGTATGTATGTATGTACGTATGTATGTATATATGTATGTATGTATACACCTTTATCTGAATTTTTAACATAATATGACCTATTATGAATGTAAATATAAATATACATGCTTGCTTGTAGTTATCACCAATTCCGATCCAATGATTAAAGTATAATTATTTTTTTCTGTTTTAGGTAAGTTTCTTGAACTATTTCACCGACATGTGTTTTTCCAGCCAATTGGTGAGCGTTTCTTATTTGCATCATCGATATTCCTTATGAAATTTTGTACTAACACGGCTTCTGGCGGCTAAGTTAAATAATTATTACTTAAAATACATGGATACAAATGTTATTCGTATTATCATTATTATACAAAGTGTAGTTATTACTCCGAATTTTTCCACACCTATAGGCAGGGACAATGCGTTCGGTCGCCGTCGGCTGAACAAACGAATTATCGGAGTAACGTTTATTCCCGCCATCGTCTCACATCCGCAGATTAAAAGACATTTGATCGATTACATAATTTCATAAAGAAATGAATAAGTAAATAAGAAAAAAAATATATCTTCCCGCCAGACCGCCTATCGTCACAATGATAAATATATATAACCACACGGTTGAGACATTGCAAATTTTAAGAGCTCTTTCGAAAGATTGCGCGGGCCCATAAACGCTACCTCTATCTATATTATACGAATAGCATAATACGCGCGCAGCCGTTAATTTATCGCATGGTGTATAAATTATTTTTACTACTCGGTACGTCATGATTAGAGTTATTTGTTGTTTTTTTTTTTTTTTTTTGCCTTTCCTTTTTTCTTCTTCTTCCCTTTATACACTCCTCGTTGAAAATAAATGTCACACCGAGTCGCAATTAGCACGCTGAAAAATGGGTAATTTACTCAAGAATCGTTTGTATTTCCGAAATTTACACTTACGTAAACAGTCTATAATATTCTGTTTGTCGAATAATAAATGTCGGCAAACCCCGACTGTTAATTATTGCACCAGGAATAAATTTCGGGGAGATTTCTCGAGACTGGAAAGAAGCGGAGGAGGATGAGGAGGAGGGGTGGGCGAGCAGAAAGAGGTGAACAAACACACCGCGAATAGCGAACTAATGCGCGCATAACCAAAGTTTACCGGAGTCCCGCGGTATTTACAAATCATGCAGGAATGCAGGCAGGCCGAGCTGATCGACGCGAAAGTGTATACGCAGGAATGGCGGGGGGGGGGGATTGCTCGAACGTAGCTCCAACCATTATATATATAGATAATATACATATGTATGTATAGAAATAATATCAATGACTTCGTGGACTCGGAATACAACATAATGTACCGCGGTGCATATCTATTATACCAGAGATTCTAATCGAGGACTCATGCGGGAACAATAAAAATGGCAGATGACGCGCGAACAACGGCGCGTTTGGCGTTTGTTCCGCCACAGTTCTGCTCGTGTACACCGGCACTTTATTATAGTTCTACATGCTTATGACGGTAGGTATTATATATGGGTTATATATATATATATATATATATATATATATATATATATATATATATATATATATATATAGAGAGAGAGAGAGAGAGAGAGAGAGAGAGAGAGAGAGATAGACTAGTGAGAGAGATACAAGTAGCGTTAAATGCTATATAAGTGCCGGACGAGCCTGGTATCGAAAGATAACCAACATTCGGGCCAGGACATTGGGATATTCCAAGCGGTTTCGACGCGCTGGGATTTCCGCACAAATCCTGAAATATATATATATATATATTTATATAGTATATATAGTACCATCTCTCGAGATTTGCTGTAATTCGATTATCAGAATTTCCAACGCGCTGTATAGGCAACCGGCCGTATCTTCCGCGTAAAAAGGAGAACGAGTGAATTCTCTCTATCCTTGAGATAATGAAATTATATTGGGTTGGCAAGCGTTGTAACTGGTTGCTGCTGCTGCTGCTTCGTAATATATTCTTCCGAACCGAGGTGTATATATATACATCACCATCTATATTCCCTACCAAAGTAAATCGAACGTATCTACGTATACGTGTACGGGCATCGAAGTTATTTCTTCGGAACAAAGCAATTCCATTAACGAGGCGTATACGCGAAGATAACGCCTATCGCTAACCACGACCGCTGCCGTCGAAAGCTCGACCGTATAATAGAAGCGGCGTCGCCGTCTCTTGGATAACTTTTACAATCGAAAGAATAAAAACAAAAAAAAAAAGTGTGAGAGTGAGGGAGTAAGAACGAAATTCTACACGTACTCGCGGCCTTTCTTTTTCCGCTCTCTCACTTTCAATCCCGATTATATCGCACAATGCGTACAATATGACGCGCCAGTGTGTACACGGCCTCGCGCATCAGTAGCGATCTTTGAGAACCCGTCCGCACCCGAGCCCATTTTCCGACACGAGGCGCGGCGAAAGGGGAAAGCTCCCCTCGCCACGCGCGCGCGCGCGGATGTGTATGTGCCGAGGGTTGAGCGCGGGCGTTTGGCGCGGGTAGAAGGGCCGCCCGACCACGCGGTCGTATAATAATATCGGCGAGTGGGCGGACGAGGAGAGGGTGCGCGTTCAGGGGCGCGTGCGCGCGGCGTCGAAAAGGACCGATAATGCGCGCTGGACGAAGGGGGGGGGGGCGGGCGAGAAAGACGACTGCGGAGCACGGTGCACCTAGAGCGCGGAGTTCTTCGCCCCGTACCGCCGTCATGTCGCGAATTTCGCGGAGGAGTCGGAGAGGGAGAGAGATACGCGGGGATGTCGGTAAGGACGCGCTGCGTGGAAGGTGCGGTTTTGCGTTATGCACCGATCGACGGAGAAAGATAAATGTGAGCCTAAGCAGTGGACGAAGGGCGAGAGTGAGAGAGAGAGAGAGAGAGAGAGAGAGAAATAGAGAGGGAGATTGGTGCTGTTAAGCGAGAGAATTGGGAGAACAGTCACGAGTATACTTTCTGGCATAGGGATCGAACACGCGCGCGCACATAAATATTTGCCCAGTCGAGTTTTAAATTTGATCGTTGCTAGGGAGCGGGGTGGGGGTACAAGTAGTTGTGCGAGCAGCGCGCGCGCGTTCGAAACTACCATATACCCAACAAGATATATGGATTAGGAGGGAGGACGGGGGGCTTACAAATGGATCGATTGGGATCGACTGTTATGCGGTGATGTATGGGGCGAGCAATAAAACTGCATTAATATCCAGAAGGGGGTGGGACGGGGGGGTATATTTCTGGGACATTAGGGGCGCGTTAGCGCACGAATTAGATTAGATGGCATTGCCCTACATCCCCCCCCGCTGCTCGTCCGCGTCGAGAGAAATACAATAATAATCGCATAAGGGCAAGTCTGCATAGATTGTATTTCATTGTTGCCCCCCACCCCTTGTTTTCCCAATGATTATTTACAATTACCGATCGAGTGCAGCGTCCCGAGTATTAACGATAACGGTAATTAATGCTGGGATGGTCATACAAGCCGGCCATCGGCCGTGAGATGTATCGACAGCATATCTCCGTTCGTCCAGTGCGCCCGACCGTTGAGTATATTGTGAGATTTGTTCATTCTCTTACACGTAAATTTACATGTACTAAACTTTTTCTCTCTCCATCAATTGTAACAATAATGTTTGGTCGACAATATTGATTTCTTATTCGCCAAAATGCAATGGAGAACGGTCCAGTACTGCGACAAGCGACGTTGTATCGAGCGCCAGATTGCCCGGTTAACGAGTTTCGGGGGTCGTCGACGATACTCTTATACCGACTGAGTAAAGCAAAGAATACAATCGATCAAAACATTTCGTTATTGAACATTATAATTGTGCCCTTTATTTACGCCTGTACGTCACATTGCTAAAACAATTCAAGTGAATTACTTCGAGAGGTGTATCGAAGGGAGGATTAAAAAATTATCAAAACATATACCTTGAATTGAAATTTTCAAGAAATTGTTATTTCTTTGTAGCTTACAGCAATATAGTAGTCACGACTAAGGAGTATACTTTAAATTTACAAGGATTTGGTGCTTGCATTAATAATATTTGGCGTAATCGTATTCTAGACGTACGGCTTAAAAGAACATTTAAAATAGTACCAACCACTTCCGATGACGCATCGTTGGAATGGCAAGGGAACACGAGGAAGAGAATTTATATTCAATAAACAATCTGGAACGGAATGAATAACTCTCCGGTTCAATATAATATAATGTCTGGGAATCGGTATATTAGTCTCTCTCTCTCTCTCTCTCTCTCTCTCTCTCTCTCTATCTCGCGGGCCTCTCGAGCAAGGAGAGCAGCTCGCGGATGCAATACGGCAAAACGGCATCGACGACGACGGCCACCGAGGCGGTATAGCCCCATAAGAGAATGGCTAATAAAGAGAAAGTCTGCGCAAAGCTGGCTCGGCGCGCGAGGAGAGAAAGAGAGAGAGAGAGGAGGGGAGAGCGAGAGCGAACGAGAGGAGTACATGTGTGTGTGCGTGTCTGCATATGTGTGTATATATATAAGAGCGCCGTGATGGAGCGGGGGAGGGCTGACGACGGCGGTCGGCGACGGTGGCAGTGGCGCGCGGAAGGCAAATGTAATTGCCGTAATGCAGGCGCGGACGACGACTGTGCGAGAGAGAGAGAGAGAGAATCAGGGAGAGAGAGAGAGAGAGGGATGACAGGCAGCCTACCCACCGCAGTAGTTGCGCGAGCGCACACACACACACACACACAAATACGCGCGCGCGGTGCATACAGAGATGCGCGCACGAACGAGCCTGGTAATGGGGGAGGCGGAGAGGAGGAGTTGAATAGAACATGGGGGAGGTCATTGATTACGAAACGGAGCGGCGGGAGGAGAGTCGGGGGAGTCGGTCGGTCTCTGTGTATTGCGCGCGCGCGCTTACGCGCGAGGATCTGTTGCGGCGCTACATTCAAGCCCGACGAGGACGGAGGCTGTATTACACAGCCTCCCGCTCTGTCTGTCGCGAAATTGTATATGGTGCAGATATATATATATATATATATATATATATATATATATATATATATAGTGTGTGTAAAATTGGGGGGGGGGGACTCTGAAACCAGGACTGTCAAACGCGCTGGGCAGCGGGGGGGGGGGCGAAGCGTATAATCGCAGGACCGAAATTTTCGCCACTGCCCCGCAGCAGTGTGGCGACCGAATAAAAAATCGTGGCGCTGCACGCGCCGCGCTGTCTGTCGTTTCAAGCTGTTCAAAAGAGCATGTAGTATATGTGCGCGCGTGCGTGTGTGTGTGCGCGCGCGCGATGCGTTCATAACGTACCCGTCGGGTATTGGGAAAGAAATCCTTCGGGACACGGCGCGAAGAGTCACAAGTCTATATCCGCCCCGAGTTACTATACCATCGATAGGTTCAAACGAAGTTGATGGTATACAATATCTTTAAGTTCCTATGTATATGTATATGTATATATGTCTACACACACACACACACACACACACACACACACACACACACACACACACACACACACACACTTATACGTTTCTTTTCAGTTTCATTCGTATGTGTGCACGGACGAATCAAGTTCTTTTAGTTCCTCTGTATAGATGTATAGCTAATTTCAAAATATATACGTCCAGATACTATTTTTATTTATTTTTTTTTAACACAAAAAACTGACAAGAGAAGTCTGAAAGAAAGAATTTTTTAATGATACTTACGTGTGTATATTAATCGCATTGCGCAATAATGCAAAGTATCTTGAAATACTCAAGTTTTGCAACGATATGATATTTTCGTCCTTTGCGCAACCGTCTATTTAAATAATACACACACACACCGACACACAAATGCACAAACGTCATATGTACATATATTCCGATTTGGCAAACATCATTATACCTACATATAGATTGACCAGGAGACAGAAGAAAAAAAAGGATTTGAATATTTCTACGTCTTCGATGGTTTAACCGACTAATTGGATGTGCATTCTCTACAATGTTCAAAGAGGTATATAGTTATAGGTGGCGGAAAGAAAAAAAAAAGATAAAAGAAAAAGAATCGATAGGTTGCGGCGACGTGGAGGCCTATTCTTGTAAAAGGGCGCGCGCGTGCCCGCTCAATTGTCTACTTATGCATGACTTTGTGATGAATCAGCGAAGGATAGGAACGTCAAAGAGAAGAAGAAAAAAGGAGAGAAAACCGCGTATAATATATATATATATATATATATATATATATATATATATATATATATATATATATATAACCGTCGAACGCGAGCGCGCGCGAGCATAATAATAAAAGATTATGCACCGAGAGGTGATGCTGCCGAGACGATGATCACCCCCTCCCCCCCTTCCGCCACCACCACTGGCTCGCGGTAACAATCAGCGTAGAAGAACGCGTTAAATGTAAATCGCGCGCGCGTGCTTGAGCGGTTGTAAAACTTATAATCTCTTTCTGCCGCAATACGCGGCGCGCGCGCACTCGGTTGACGACAGTAGACAGGCAGAGTGAGAGAGAGAGAGAGAGAGAGATAGAGCGCAGGTTGTCGTCCTTTATGGTACATCGCTTCTGCTTTTCGCTCTCCACCGCACGCGTGTATATATATATATATATATATATATATATATATATATATATATAGAGAGAGATGTTATACGCCCGCTTGTCCTCTGTACCTACGCCGTTCGCGTGCGGTGGGCAGCGAATAAGACGGGGCACGGAAGGGGCAGCCACCCGAGAAGGAAGCTGTATATATATATATATATATATATATATATATATATATATGTATTGCCACGGATACGCCATAACAGTGCCATTATGAGGAAAGCCGACGGAGGCGCGGGGCAATGGTATATTACGCGCGTCTCGATCTCCGTACACGTAAGGGACAGCTGCGCCAGTGCGAGGGGGTTTGGGGGGTCGGGATGGGATATCGGGGCTAAAAAGATGCGGGCGAGGGTTGCGCAAGGGGTCGGTGAAAACGCCGCCCGCCCGCGCGTCCGTCCACAGTTGGAGCTCTATCGAATATTGATTCGGGACGAGGAAAGAGCGCGTTAAACGGGACGCCTCGTCCCTTCTGTTTCACTCGCCGCAATCGCGCCCGCGATGTGTGGTGTATATATGGTGTATATATATATATTTATATGTATGTGTATATGGTGTATATATATTTATATTTATATGTATGTGTATGGGTGTAGCATGTGACGGGGCTGGTAGACGCGCCGTAGTATTTTATTTAACCGTCCTCGCGCGCACGTCTATAACATAATACGTGCTCTGCGCATCATCGGCTGTCAATATACAAGTACATAGGACATGGACGGACGCTACTGTCCGAACATCTCCCAATTGAATATCGACAGTAAGGGCCAAGTTGACATCGAGGAGTATATATGTGCCGAATGACTTTCTTATAAGCTGTTATTTGCTCTTTGCTCTCTCTCTCTCTCTCTCTCTCTCTCTCTCTCTTTAACTTTCTCCGATATACATCTTTTCGATATGTATACATGTATATATATATATATATATATATATATGTATATAATATATCGCTACGCGATGTATGTCTGTATCATATAAGCTCCACCCCTCGTGCGGCTCTATAGCTGCGCGACCTCTCTTCGATTGGGCTCGGAACGCATCCAGGTCACTAAATTAATAGTGCGCACACCCCCGCCGCGTCTATAGCTGCTGATATCAGCGAGCATCGCGACGATGTATATAGGTTTAGTGCGCAAAAGCCAGCGATCAGGAGCTAGAAAGAGACGATCACGAGACGATTCTTCTGCGGTTTTGTCGTTTCAATCGGCTTTTTTTTTTTGTTTTCCCCAGATCGTTTCATGAAACATACAGTTTTTTTTCCATAGTTGCGTTGACGTCATATTTGGGAAGGACATTGATTTCATGAGAACGATCATTGATAATAATCCGTCAACAATTTCGGAACATAATTAGAATTGTAAACTAAATTATTAGGTGGAAATTAGTACGGCCCAGGATTTGTTTATGCATACTGCAGAAGTAATGAACACAGCCGCTACCTAGACTGGCGTGGAATTTAGCCGATGACAAAGGATAAATCATGTCATAAGATATAGAAACAATCACTTTTCATTGGATAATGCAACGAACGAAATATTTATTTGAATGATGTCACATGTACTTTAAAGTTCATTGATTGCCTAGATATCCAAAAACCAAAAACCCTTTGAGTTTTTATTAGATGCCCATAAGCAGAGAAATCACAAACATGATGGAAGCTGTATAAGCCCCAGCCAGAATAAAATTAGTCAGAATTAGCCTCGGCCTTAGCGAAGATTAACCCCGATTATAGAGGGTGGAAGAAGTAGACGTACACCCGAGGGATTATCTAAACAAAGTAATTGAAATCCGATGACACGGTCGACCTGCGTTCGATTAATTGCAATACACCATCAGCCACTGTGGGATACAGCTGGGTTACGATTCCGAACAAAACGTGTTCATATACAAGGGATAAATACTGTTGAATCTTTGTGAATAATCGGGATTACAGCGGATGGCTTCTAGATATATGAAAAGAAATCTTCAGATTTATTTGATGGGTTACTTGCAATATTAGATGATTAGAGCAGTCTTTTGAGGATAATAAATTGTGTATCATGATCAAGCTTTACCAAAGATGTAAAATGTTCTTATTGAAAATTGTATTGCATTAATTTTACCACAATCTATAATTTAAATTAAAACTTAGTTTCCCATAAATCCAGACACGCAGTCCATAATCATCAATTCGATAATGGCAAAGAGTAAGGGAAAAAAGGAAACCTATACTATTTCATTCCGATAAAGCAAAAGCGGGAAAAACTGCAGGAATCTCTATATACACCTACTTCTCTTGATTAATTTCGATTTACTGACCGTAATTCACTCTCGTAACGTGCCGCTTCGAATTGTTGCCAAACTATACAGAGGCTACTTGTGGCGCATCAAGATTGTGCAGTTGCCAGCGTTTTAACACTTCTCTTCTCCTTTTCTCCCATTCTATAACCAACCTTCAACCTCGGTATTACGAGAAAAGAGAAGAAGAAGGACTGCAGATAACTTCTCACACCGAGGCCGGATGTGTAACGCCGAGCCTCTTTGGTGATTCTCGTTTTCCAGATGCAATCCTAAATTCCGTTTCTCTCTCTCCATCTGTCTTTCTCAATCGAAGCCATGCATCTCTCTCTCTCTCTCTCTCTCTCTCTCTCTCTATATATATATATATATATATATATATATATATATATATATACACACACACACACACAAGAATTTCAAGCTTTTTCGCGTATTGTTTTTTCAACCCAAAAATCTCCATCGGCTGATACGTGTCCGTGTAGGCGCCTGCTGCAGTCTACCTCTCCCTCCCTCCTTCCCTCCTTTCCTCTTATTCTCTCTCTCTCTCTCTCTCTCTCTCTCTCTCTCTCTCTCTTCCTCTTTTGCTCGCTCGCACACACTCTCGAGGATGATCGAGAAGTTAAAAATAATGCAACTGGGTCGCTCTCTCGCGCGTTCTCGGTCTCGCGTCAATTAGTAATGCGGCTCGCCTGTGCGGCTGTCCGATTTTTCGATTTAAGCCAACGAGCTTATCGAAACCCATGCTTTCGATTGTTGAGAAATTTGCTGCGGCTGATTTTGGACAAGCGCTTGTCACTTCTTATTTACAAGACAAGAGCAAGTCCTTCGTAATTGAATTTAAGAAGAACCATTAGTTCTTTTCATCATTGATCTTAAGAGAGAGATACTTGAGAATGTATGATTATTTTTCAAAGTCTAAAGCATACGGCATATTATTTAATGTAAAAACTCTTGAGCGTTCAACATTATGCGCTTCAGAAAACTTACGTGTAAATAATTGGTAAAATTAAAAGATACTCTTCAAAGAATTCGAAAGCTACATATAATTGAGAGTTATATATCAAATAATATTAATTAGTCAGGAATAGTTTACTTTTTGTTGATCTACTATTAGCAGAAAAAATAGGAAAGAAAACTAAAAATGGCCAGGGCCAATTTGGAATCGCTCTCAACTTTCAACAGCGGGAGAGTGAGAGGGGTGGAGTGATATTTTAGCGGGGTGCAGGAAAAGCCTCAGAGAAGTTATATGTGTACTCCCGCGCGCTTACGCTTCTCTCTCTCTCTCTCTCTCTCTCTCTCTCTCTCTCTCTCTCTCGCTTTTCCCTCAAAGCTCGATTTAGTGGCTCGCTTTTACGATATATTAGAAGCGGTTAATCTAACTAGCGTTTTGGTAAATGTCATGCGAAGCACGTGTGTAGTTGCAAGGAAAGAGGTGTGGCAGGGGGAAGAGAATACATCAACGGGAATGTCTATTTGTAGACGTGACCTGAAAGTATATGCTCGGTGTAAAATGTCTCTAACCCTTTGATCCGTCACAGTCGGGTGTTTATCTTTGATAGCGATTTGGGAATTGCTTTTTATTTGGGTCGTTCTGCTCAATTTATCTACGGATTTCAATTTTGAAATTTTAACTTCTGTAAATTTGTATAAACTCTACTATCGTATTAATTGATGGAAGTCGGGCGTTTTGAATGACTAAAAAACGCGGATTAAAATACAAAAGGAAAACGTTTGATGAATAAAAATAGCTATCGTTGGGTACGAATTGTAAAATGAAGCTATCAGAATTTTGATAATACTGAGCATTTCCGATAAATCTTGCTAATGTGAAAATATTTTGGCTTACGTAATTATCACGAAACTCTAGTAATTCCGATAATATTTCGCTGGCTGTATAAAAAGTGAGAAAAGCCAGAAATTATATACTCTGCCTTACTCGCTCGTTTCAGCGTGGCCGCGACTGAAACGATAAAAGAAAAACAGATGGAAGCACGTAAATGTAGTCTCTTAATTATATTAATTAGTGCGTTATGGCACACGGGAGTTCCGTGCGTGCGGTTTCCATGCCTGTCTTTCTCTTATTGCACTCGCGCAACGATAAACGAAAAATTTAGTCAAAGCAATGGATTTGTATGCATGTGTATACGTGTGCAGTGTAGAAGGGTGTACACTCGGTATGCATAGATATATACGTAAGCGAGAAAGGTTGAAAAATTCGCGGGCTCGCGCGAGCTTATATTTCATGCGCTCGCGAACTCATTTCACGAAATAACACGGTAAAGAGAGGAGTCGGATGGGGAGGGAAAAATGGTAGGAAGTCCGCGTTTTGGAAAGACAGGCCTGGGGGGGGGGGTAAAAAAAAGAGGCATCAAAGCCATAACACTATCAAAGCAGGGAGTGAGAGAGGGTTGACGAAGGAGCGCTTGTGATGTTCTTTATAAATAGATATATATATATATATATATATATATATATATATATATATATATATATATATATATATATTATATACGTGTGGGGGCCTTCAGCCAGTCTCACCCAGTCCTTCTTGTTTGTCGACTTCCAGTCGTAGATGAGGGGACGCTCGATTCGTGGGTGAAGGGTCGGGCCGATGCGGACATCATTATTATATATAGCATCGCTCGACGGGTACTTGGGTGAACTGACACGCAGTGTTTTCGGCGATTCTTTGAAATCGTGCTTTAAATCTTCGTAATGTACTTTCAATTTCAATTACCGAGTATAAAACCAAATCCCTAATGGTTAACGGTAGATATGGGATGGAATGACTTCTACTGTGGATAAGCTTCAAAGGGACAAGAATTTAATCTCGTCCAAATAGTCCAAACAGCTGTAAAGACAGTCTTACAATTTGCTTTTAAAAACAAAATATTGTCTAAAGTCTTCATTAGCTCTTAAAAAATCATTTAGTCAAGTTGGTTAATCGATTCGAAGGACGAATGCCTTCGGAAATATGACCGCGATCTGGGTTTGATGAGATAAAAATATGCTACTTGCTAAGAGCTATTAATATGAAATGGTATAATTAATTACAAAAGATGCGCAAACTGCAAATAATCAGCTTATGCCGCGAATCGACCGAAAACATTTGATAAATTGCTGATAGACGGGACAAAGTCAGTTTTGTTGCATGACAATACACCGTCACGGCAAACCCGGCCAAGGCTACATTGGGTGTACTTGGATGGGACGTATCATCCGACTTGCGGTACTATCGATATTCCGACCATTTTTATTATTACAATTTCCCATATAACAGAGGAGTTAGGACTGTTCAGCATTTTGATCAATTTGCAAGAAGTGAAAAGTTATGTTGATAAACGGTCTGACAATTGTTTTAGAACAAGTATCCAACATTGCGCAGAAAAAGGCGCGAAGTGTATAGAATCGAAGGACCAATATATTGATTCAATAACCGTTTTTTGTTTCGCGAAACGAGAAAAAATGACGGTTCTCAAGAAAAATTTGAAATGAACTCTTCATCCATGTTTGGTATTATTCTGGTCGAACTTTTGCACATACGAATTGGCAATTGTTTGACGATTTCCCTATCGCATGAAATTAGTATTTATTAATACATACTTCTCGTATATATAACATGAAAAAATCTAATCGTTAGATATTAAAAAAAAAAAAAATACCATCGTCAGTTTATCATATTTATCAACGCACGCCACATAGTGCTTATCATAATTATACATCCCATTGAAACGAAAAAGCAAGCCTCACCGACACCTGACGTATACTTCACGAGATACGTTATATACCCCCATCCCATCCTCAACATCCAGACATTGTCGTTTAATCGCGCGAGCTCCCGACCAAACTTTGATTATTATTCTGACTTTTATGTATCGCGTGCCGCGCAGCCGTTCCGCGCGATGATGTGTGTAAGGTATAGCGGCTAAAGGAAAACGGGGGAGAGATATGGGCGGATAGAGAGGGAGCGAGTTATTAAAAAAAAAAAAACTACGAGTCGGTTGGTTTATTTTTATCGATAGTTAAATTTATCATTAGCTTGTACACGACTGATCCGTAGAATATAGAACAATGTCAAAAGTTAAACGATGAATTATATCGGGAGATGGGGAAGGGAAGTACGTTTTGCGATAAGGAGAATATGATAATACCTACACGAACTCTCGAGTGTACACATTAGTGACCTATAATCGAGGCACTTCTCGTGTCTTGAAGATGAGAATTTCAGTTGCGTTTACTGCAAGTGGGAAGACTGAATCAGTGACTGAAAATTCCGCAATCGTCAATGACACTGTCAATATGGATTGGTTTGTTAGGTTAATCGGGCGAAATTCCTTAAATATTAAAATCAATTTCGTCAGTGTTAGGACGGTGTAGAGATAGCGATTGTTCGCTGATATACGAATATATCATTTATTTGGCAATGAAAAATCACGCGCTATAATAATCACGAATCTCCCTTGTATAAATGAATATCGGGTTAAAAATAGTTCGATTTTTTTGTCGTTGCTTCAGTCCAAACGAATTGTATTATGTATAGTAAACCTCTATTATAACGCCTTCTCCGTCATTATGAATATATATATATATATATATATATATATATATATATATATATATATATATTCGATAAAAGACAGAGATATTTTACGCAGATATTATAACGATTGATTTTCTTTTTGTTGGTATTTAGGCGCACACGGGCACAGTTGCCCGTGCGTGTGTAGGTCTGTTCGAATGACTTATTCGAAAAAAGAGACACATCTATAAGCTTCCCATCTCTCTTTCTCGTGAATATATTAGCTTTAATGCATATTAGTGCTGGCCGAGGTCCAATAAATTCTCTCTTTCTCACTCTGTCTCTCTTTCTCGCCCCTCGTTCTCGGTTGAAATGCTCGCCCCCTCGCACACACACTCAGGTACCGGGGAGAGATATGTAGAGGTTACAAATGTCTATTTATTTAACCTCAATTTTGAAAATAAACCACGATGGTAGAGGATGCGGACAAATAGTTGCGGGCTTGCTAATTATTCCGCACAATCGACTGTTAAATACTGTCGCACACGTTCGCACACTTCGAGAGGTGAGGCTACTTCTCTCTCTCTCTCTCTCTCTCTCTCTCTCTCTCTCTCTCTATCTCTGTCCAACACTCGTGTTATATTTTAGTCAAGGCCTCGACGTGCTCTTTTAGTTTAGTGAAAAATATATTTTTATATTTCGCTTACTTTTTCACGTCTTTTTCACGTTGATAAATTTTAGACCTGTGATCTAATTACTTTTCACTCTGGAATCTTTGATCTGATTACTTAACAGCACGTTCATTCTTCTCTTTCAAATACTACAGGCAGCTTGTTTTTTGTTTCCTCTAGACGGACTCGCGGAGAACAAAAAAAAAAAAAAAAAGACCTCGTTAAAATTCCTCTTTTACACTCTCATTGGAAATCGCTCGATTGGCACGCGATAAGTAACCGCGCCGAGTGACAGCAATTGGTTAACCCTATATAATCCTATATAAACCTATATAAACCTATAGATAAATCGTGTGGGTCAGTCGGTCTCATGCCTATATAAAAGGATAAAGAGTCTGCCGCCCCCCCCTCTCTCACAACGCCGGACGCGCAAATTATCCATTCGAAAAATCCCAGAAAATTTACGGTTGAATGACGACTTCTTTCTGCGCGCAATGCAATTACGATCGATTCGTCGTGCTCGGCCTGCAGGCATCGAAATTTATAATAGTACGTGATCTGTTGAAAATTTCAAAACTGCATATTGCATGAAAATTTTGACTGTCGCGTGTTTGCCCATGCCCATATATAGCGATTTGTGCGGAGCGAGTTGGAGGGGGAGGGTGGGGGGGCTGGTGGGGTAAAGAGCCTCGGGTCGCCTTTCAAAAATTTATATATGCCGCGCGCGCTAAAGGGATAATGGCCTCGTAAAATTTTCAGTCGGTAAATCGACGCATTATGCCATACATATATATTATAACTCCCGTGTTCGCCGCTGGCATTCTCGACCCTCAAGCTTCGAAATTCTAGAATAATATTAGGCAGCCTGTAATCGATATAATAATTTTTTTTTTTTTATAATACTCTACGGAGAGAGAGAGAGAGAGAGAGAGAGAGAGAAAATCGTACCGGTGATTTTTGTCGCTGCATAGATTTTGAGGTTAGAAGGCGAGCGGGGTGTCGCAGTCTTCTCTCCCTCTGCTGCCGCTGCCCATATATATATATTCACAATACAGGCATGCGTGCGCGAGAGAAAAAAAGAAGAGATAAAAGAATGCGGGAGGATGGATAGAGTGGTATAGTAGGAGGAGCACAGGTATATAGGCAGGGAGAGAGTGGGAGAAAGGGTTGAACGACCGTGTGTCCATTCCTCGAAAGCCAGTCTATCTGCTGCCTCTCCACTGCCCCATCCATCGTTGCCACCCTTCGTTTTTCACTGTATATCTATAAAGAGAGAGGGGGGTGGGGCAGAGTGAGCTCGCGAGTTGTAATTTTCCCTTGTTGTTTGACAGGCCGACCAGGATGTTTCCATTTCTATCTCTCTATCTCTCTCTCTTTGATAACAAAAAAAATTCTCGCTCTGGAATCGATGATACAAGCTTTTGTCGCGGGATTGATTCGATAGGATGTATAGGCGAACACATCGAGGAACACTGATATTCGTCATGGTTATTCTTTTTATTGCTTCGCATCTATATATATGTATATATATATATATATATATAT
This sequence comes from Sycobia sp. Sy_11, assembly GCA_018907035.1. Taxonomy (NCBI): domain Eukaryota; kingdom Metazoa; phylum Arthropoda; class Insecta; order Hymenoptera; family Epichrysomallidae; genus Sycobia; species Sycobia sp. Sy_11. The sequence continues at coordinate 5,065,583 of JACCIC010000016.1, read as the reverse complement.
ATATATATATATATATATATATATATATACGTCGAGGATTTCGAAAGTTATTTGTTTTCAACTTGTAGAATTCGTGTTTCTTTCAAAAATATTCTCGAGAAGACATTAGAATAGATACAGTAATGGAATTATTATAATGAATAATTTATTCTCATTATTAATTAATTGTAATCTTTAGGTTCGTGTCATTATAGTTGATTTATAATTAATCATGTACATCAAATGAGGATGTATTCAAAATGGCGTACTTGGTTTTACGTGTACATTGACGAATACTTCCTTTAATCTATATTAAGTAAATAGTAAAAAATATTTTTATACTTTTTCTTGATTATCGTTTACAATTTCCAAAGCAGGTACATAAATAAATAAATAAATAATTACATAATATATATACTATATATATATATATATATATATATATATATATATATATATATAGAGAGAGAGAGAGAGAGAGAGAGAGAGAGAGAGAGAGGAGAGAGAGAGAGACAGATAAGCACTTGCAGTCAGATTCTTCTTCATCGATTTCTCAGATCTGGTTTTTTCTCTCCCGTGCGCGATTTGCAGTCTACTCACACTTCGTCTTCTCTCTCTCTCTCTCTCTCTCTCTCTCTCTCTCTCTCTCTCTCGCTCGCTTATATGTAAGAGACAGAGCATTGAATTTTTGAGGTCGAGTTGTCTCCGTCTCCCTCTCGACGTCGCGTCGCTTCAGGTTGAATTTAGAGACGATGCATTTTTTAAGTTTTCCGTCGGTGGCTTTTACTCCTCTCTTTCTCTCTCTCTCTCTCTCTCTCTCTCTCTCTCTCTCTCTTTCTCTCCTTCTACTTTTATCCTCTTACTTTTGGCCCACCGAACGAATGCTGCCGCAGCTGCGCGCTCGTCGGCTCTACGGCGAAACTGCGTCAGTTCTTTTTTTGTTTTTTTTTTTTTTTTTGTTTTAACCCAGTCTCAGCCCCGGGGCAAAAGAGCCACACAATGGGATGCGATGAAGTTGGAGAGGAATGTCATTCGCTCTGTGCTCCATATCGACGAATACTCAGTCTTCGTGCGCTCGTAAGGGAGCGTCAAGGGCGTGTTCGCAAAATAAACAAACGTAAAATTCTATGTGTATTTGATTTGATTGAGATATCCAGATATTTAGAAAGGTATATATATATATATATATATATATATATATATATATATATATATATATAAGTCATGTGCGATACGCGCATTGATTGCCTGTCATACCGTATTACACTGACAGAAGACAAAAATAATAATTCATATTGTGCATTTTCGCAATGCCCAATAATTTAAGAAAAGTATTTTATAATCTTAAAAATATTTCTTTCATTTTCCCCCTCTGTGTATCTCTGTCTTCTCCTTTCTAACTCAGCTTTCGTCTTCTTTTTCTTCTGTCATTGTCTCGGAAAAGAAGAGGCAAAAAAATTTGTGCGCGCGCGTGTTTGTGCGAGCATTTGTATGGCTGATCGATGAATCACGATGCGTGTATACAAGCTTGTATCTATACACATGGATAGAGAACCGGACGCCCGCCCGTCCACCTCCGCAGGGAGTTCCTCTCCTCGGTTCCTCCACATACGCAGATCCGGCGTGAAATCATCCCCCGGGCTTTACGACGCGCCTCGCCGCGCCGCGTCCGAACCACGCGAGAGAGGGAGAGAGATGCGGAGTCAGAGCCCCTCTCCTCTCGCTTCGTCCGCTCGTACAATGCATATATATATATATATATATATATATATATATATATATAGCTCTATGGAAGAGGGTCCGAGGACCGAGGTACGTACGTCTTTATAGCGCAGTCTTTGACTCGGACCTCCGTGGCGCGCTCTCCTCACACCCCCCCCCCTCCGCCACTCTCGCCGCCCATAAACTATTTCGCATTATTCGACTCCGTGTACACGCCAATATACGAGCTCGGTAATGACGCCGCGCGGAGAAGAAATGGGAGTGGGGGGGGGAGGGTGTGGTGGTGGAGGTAGCGTTCGGCGCATTCTCATCGCTAGCAGCCGCGTTGCTGTTGCACTCGTCACCACCACCCACCCCCCTTCCCCTCCCCCCCAGCAGGTACGCGGCGTTTTAATATGCACGCGGTCTTCTACGCCCTCCCCCTCTCCTCCACCGTCCTCGCGGTGTGAGTAGTTTTAGCTTTATTACCGCGCCGCACGGTGCGATGGACGGAGCAGGCGGGGACGCTTTAGCCGCTGCGCGCTCGGGAGGATTCTTTTTTTTTCTTTTTTTTTTTTTTTTTTAATATTTACTGTACGGATGCGATCGGAAGATGTATCGTGGTTTTCGGAAGGAACCCAATGGAGGAATAGTTGGTAGTTGAAGGACTTGCGAAGAAGCCGACCGACTGGTGTGTGTGTGCGCGCGCGCGCGCGTGTGTGTTATATACACATGCCGACGTCCATATCAATAATACCCGCCCCCGCTCTGGCCCGCACAGAAAGTCCACCCGAATTTCTTGCGCGCGCGCGCGCGCGAATGCTCTGGATGCCTCTATACATCTCCATCAGCCTATACCTATATACATATAAGTCAAATTCCCGCACGGCAAACAACTCGTCGTGGGTTATGCGACGGGCGGAGGGGGGGGGGCTCGAAACGCACACCTCGCACGCGGCCCCTCCGCCCTCTCCCTCGCTCCGTCAACAATTTCGCCAGACGCTTATCTCTCTGGGCGCCTTTCCACGTATGCTCACCGATACAATACGTTTCGCGTGTGTTTAGAGACGGCCCACACCGCATATGTATATACACTCCGCCGGGCGGCGCTCTCGGCGCAAAGACGCGCGCATTATACGCGGATCAGCAACGGTTTCCGTGGTCTGTATATATATATATATATATATTCGTTTAGTATACATACATACATAGGTATATAACACAGTCCCCGAAAATAGCGCCAAGTCATCGCGCCGGGCGAGCGAGCGAAGCGCGCGCGCGGCGCGATCATTGTCCCGCGCGATTCCGATCGCTGTACACTGCACACTGAGCGGCCCCCTCCCCCTCCACCCAACCCTCGCCACACTATATAACGGGCATAGGAGAGATCCGCCTATCTAACG
>JACCIC010000016.1:5030000-5060000 GCA_018907035.1 Sycobia sp. Sy_11 | reverse complement strand
TCGACCATCGACGTCGCGCGATTTTCAATTGTGCGGTAGGCCGATGGATTTTGGGGGCCGCGGGCCGCTCGATTCTTTGATTTCAATTCGATAATCGCCTACGAGCCTATCGTAACGCACGGATATTATATTATTATAGCTAATTCGACCGTCACGTACGATCCCGTCGAATTGATTGTTTTACGGCCAGTATAAAAGAGCGTTACCGCATACATATATATATATATATATATATATATATATATATATATATATATATACACACACACACCGCATTCCGAATTTCAACTCTGTTTCCTCAACTCCAGAGGGTTTCTCTCGTTTACCCGGCTAGTCAGTCGCCACCCCTCGAAAGCCAGACGCACGCCCGGTCTTTGCGACGTAGAATCTCCCCCCCCCCCCGCCCACTCCCAACCCTCCGTCGCAGCACCCACGGGGTCCTTCTCCGCTCGTGCGGATTCCAACCAGTCTCCACTGGCGCACCGCCGCGTGGGCGTGAGCGCGAGGGGGTGCGAGAAGGGGCATATAATCAATAAGCCCCAGCGAGGAAGTACGCCGTCGCCTCCTTTCGTAACCGCCGGCTTTCGTGCGTAGGGCACGGACTTGTCGGTAGGGTGTTGTTCGCTGTATTATTCGCACGGGCATATACTATATATATATATATGTATATATATACGAGTGGTTGCAAGGAATACAGTATCTAACTTCAATTTTTCGTCGTCTCCCCCCCCCCCCTGGCATTCTGGCTACTAGTTCGCGTATGCAATGTAAGCCGAAAATTCGACTTTATACACGGACGGACGACGATCGTTCGCCGGGCAGCACGGGGACTTGGGAAACCTGTTTCGCGACCATCTGCGATTATCGCGCGCACGTTCGGGGGCATCATCCCGCGTCGATGCTCCATAATCCGGCGTTATTTCTGCGAATCGTCGTTGGGAAACGCTCGCGATGCCCGGCTTTCGGGCAATCGATCGCGAGCGCCTGCAAAAATACACACGCGCGTCAGCGGCGATTTCGGGGCGCGCGACCTTTTCACCTAAGTGGAAAACTGTGCCAGGATCTAATCATCGGCTCGTCGGCATCGATGCTTGCACGCCTCACGTTGTTATGCCCGTCCATAAGAAGATTGCGCCCTATGATTTATCGCAGGAGAAAATAGAGACAGTGCCGTTTAGTTTAATGTAGAGCGCGACGAGGCCGGATTTTTTCCGTCCTCTCGTTCCGAGGCGGTGCCGTGGGCCAGACGAAGAAAATAACGGGGCGTGTGCTTGTTTTCGTCGATCGCTTACTTATCGCGTGAGACTACGAGGGGAGAGACTTGCGATAATCTATCGCGTATTCGGTAATGGATCGCTCCAGACCGACCCGACTAATCCTGTGCCAGATCGGGCCCAAGTCAGTATCGGCAAACTGTCACGGGGCCAATGTATAGATAATACTAAAAATTTTCAAAAGTAAAATTGAATTACGAAAGAACCAGTTCGTGGCTAACCACAGATCACCTTTCAAATTTGAAATGAATTGATCCGGGTCTTTAGTGTGAATCCTCGGAGCGCAGATCCCTCAGTAAGGGTAAATTTTTCATTTTTTTCAATTTAATTTCCAGAGGGCGGGGATAATCATTCGATACCGTCCGTATGACTTCGAGCTCGTACGAATGAACTTATTGATGGTTGGAGGGGGGGGGGGTAAAGAACGTGCACAAGTGTTCGTGGACGATTGTATCGCGGTTATTGCATAGATCGGAAAAAGAAGATAAAGCTCCCACCATGTTTGCCGTGTTGATACTTGAAAAATATCTTTCCATTGTATTTACTTTCTAGAAACTTGAAATATATATATGTGTGTGTGTGTGTGCGTGTGTGTGTGTGTAATATAAGCGTATACGCGCGCATCACGAGCGGAGAACGCCGTGGTGTCGGCGCGAACGAGACGCGCGGGAGAAATGGAGGATCGGCCGATCGGAATAAGAGGGAGCAGCGGACCAAGGATCAGCGACGGCGAAGGGGAGAGGGGGCGAGTGCGTAGAGGCGGGGGTGACGGGGGGGGGGAAGAGACGCAGCCGCGTCAGTCGGGGCGGAAGTGCGTCGGCTGCACGCGGGGGGCGCGTTGGTCTGGCTGCGCGCACTTACGAAACGGACCAACCGACTAACCGAGCCAAGAACATTTCGCTAAACGAGGAGGCGAGGCGGGACCGCTACCTGCCGAACGCGTCCGCGCGCTGCGCGTCAGAAACCCGTCGATTTCTCAAGATCGTCGCCACGTAATCGCTTCTGCGTCTGTTATATGGTTTACGGTGTAATGGGGGGATGAGCTTTGTTTTTCGCGAACCGGCGGTGTTGTATGTATGTTGCGGACACTTTGTGCGTGTGCGCGTGTGTGGGGTGGGTGAGTTTGTTTAAAAATAAATGAGCGGGGGCGACGAGGGTGAGCGACTCCCTGTCACGCTTTACATATACGAGATACAAATGACGCGTCGTCGTCGCTGCTTCGCCGAACGTGAGGCGGTTCGCCCGTTATAAATCTTTTCTAAGAGCGCGAGAGAGCGACGTTCGAAGTTCGGAAGCGAGTATGTGTGTGTGTATATATATATATATATATATATATATATATATATATATACATATACATAAGCCACACGCCACGATGCGGTCTCTTCATTTTACCTATTGGTCCTTTAGTCTCGTATACAGATATAGAGTTCCATGCGCCCTCGCGGCAACGGCCTTCAATCTCGCGCGTGACCCGGGCGCGTCAAACGCCCCCGCAACCGGATTTCGGTCAAGCGCGCGTACCTATATGCGAAAGAGGGACGCCGCAACGAACGCCCATCATATGCGCATATAGACAGCCAAAGTTTCGGACAGGAGCGGCTGCAGAAGTGAGCAAAGTGGCAGTTCGAGTCAGATATATATATATATATATATATATGCTCCACCGCGTGTAGCCGATGCACCTCTAGCTAAATAGATAATGACACTAGCGTTCGTGGCGTCCGGCTCTGCAACCTTTCTTTACCATCTACATAGTAAATAAATTGTGTCGGATTATGCGCGCGCATAGATATATATCTATATATATATCTATATATATATATATATATATATATATATATATAAATTTATACACATATATATCGTAACCTATCTTTAATAAGCTAAGTACACCTCGAATGCTATTGAGACCGAGAACTTACGGATTTGTCCATGTAGGCGACGCTCTAGTCGTCGACTGCGCACGAAGCCTGCCTGCTGCGTGACGGCGAGTGGCGCCCCAATGGCGTCCGCGTGAGCGCGCGGGCGTCCTTGCCACTCTCGTCCCACCTCTCTCCTCTCTCCGTCCCCCTCTCTCTCTCTCTGTCGATTATCTGCCGCGTCGCATTCTCCCTCTCCTTTTCTCGGCATTCCTATATACTTCAGTATACCTACTATATATATATATATATATATATATATATATATATATACCTCGTGAGTGCCAGTGCAGCTGGTTGGTGCGTTGTTCTGCGCGCTTGAGCCAGGAGATATACGTTGTATACTAATATATGTCTATATGTCAATATACTCCAGTTAAATTAGCAAATGGATATGTCAAATATAGATTAAAAACTTTATAGATTAAAATATAGCGAAAATCAGTGTTTTTCGCGCACATTCTTGTACTCGTTCTTTTACCTATCATGATGAAGAATAGTTTTGACAGAATATATGTTAATCGAGTGTCTCGTTTAAAAAATTAATCCATTGATCTTATTGCCATAAAAAAATGGCAAAGTTGCAGAGCTTAAAACAGTTTGTTAATTTGTTTATATGCAACGATTTCACGAGTTCTCGGCAAAGTGGATTCTGCTACCAATTGATTACGTATGTGCCGAATTTCAAAATAGTCCATTTACTGTTTTTACAATACGTTTACGTATGAATTGACATATTTACATGAATGTAATTTTTTCTAAGTGTCCAATATATAAGCGGTTAGGCTATATAAGGTATAAAACTTATTAAAATTCTATATCGAATTTTCATTGCTTGCAGTTTTAATGAAATATCTCTAATAAATTGCATTTATTTTCGACAGGGACACTCTGTTTTCCTTCTTCTAAACCACGTTCATTGTCCTTAAGAGATGAATTTGTTTAATTTAAAAATTATATATAATTTTTTAAAGCTACGCAATCTATGGTTTTTTACAGTAAGATTAATAATAACCTGCTACGTTTTAATTATGTGACACTATATATATGTATACATATCGTTAGGAGCAGCGTAATACCTGATGCAAAGCTACTTTACTAATGTTGATCAGACATTACAAGTGTTCAGCCTATATACCTCGGCCTATCTTACACATACACATATGTGTGCCAACGCGAAGACGCTCCGCCCTCTGACGATCGATTCGCGCGCGCGCCGCCCCTACATGAGTGTCTGCATGTAGGAGAGTCGGTCAGTGATGCATTACAAATTAGAATTGTAAAACGAAGGTTTACATATAAAATATATGTACAGTGCGCGCGACCTTGGCTCTCAGAGCCGCGAAACCCTGGCAATCCGAGTATTTTCGTCGCGTATGCATATAGATACAAACTATATATAAATAATGACACGGTTTATCGTATTATCGTATATCTATATATGTATATATATATATATATATATATATATATATATATATATATGTTTGTGTTTTTTATGTGCGATCACGCGTTCGTCAGCTCCTCTTTGAATATCAGTACCGAAATAACGAGCGTTGCCTCGCGTCAACGATCGAAATGTCCATCGAATCAATTTCCCTTATATTATATTATATATATATATATATATATATATATATATATATATATATATATATATATATATATATAAATAGACACTGACGCGCGAGAACCAGTCGCATTAGCGTGCGAATGACGAGAAAAGAAAAGAACCCGGAGCGTAGTCTGTATAAATGTTTTTTTTTTATTTTTTTTTTTATATAATTTTTTGTTTCTTTATTTCGGAGCACAGCGTCGATCGTCCTTCCGATCATTCCCGCGACCCCGTTCCCACGAGCGCGCCGGGCGTCTCGTACGCTGCATCGGGGCCGCGGCGGGGCTTTATCGGAGCCGCAAATCGTCGCCAAGTTTGCGCGGCGCAAGCAAACAGGTATGTAAAATATGTACGTGCACAAGGGGAAACAAGAAACAACAAAAGAAATGGGAGAGAGAGAGAGAGAGAGAGAGAGAGAGAGAGAGAGAGAGAGAGAGAGAGAGAGAGAGGGAGTGAAAAAGAGCCAAGCGCCAATTTCATAACAAGAGAGCGAGAGAGAGGGGGTCTATGAGTGTTATAGGGGACAACGGACTTGATCTACAAGTGGATTTCGACAGCCCCTTACAACAGTACGCAAGCGCGTAAGGATTCACTTTAGGGACCATCGAATTTATCTTGCTCAAGCGAAACCGTCACTTGTGCAGTTTTAATGACATTCTATGGCTCGGCAAGGCAAAGTAAAAGAGGAATTAAAAAATGTTTCGGGTCGATATCAGTTGCACGGAGGAAAGTCTTTCGTAAAACTTCAAAAGGGACGAAGATGCAGTGCAGCCAATTAGCGGGATAAATTGAGATCAAATATAATAATTTTGTGATATACATGGGCTGTGTAGCATATAATAGATCGTCATCTAATATAACCAGAGTATATCTCGTAGTTCATACGCTTGTCTATAATTTCTTCGACAACAGATAAAACGTAGATCTTCCTAAAAGAATTTTTTATTCTTCATTTTCCCAAAATTACCGGTTCTTCATTCCTCACACGTTGATTCCCTACATTCATTCCTCCCATCTCATCTTCCTGCCATCATACACTTCTTTCTTCGTCGCCGTCATCAGTATTTATTCATTTATTTATTTTCTTTTTTTTTTTTTTTTGTTCATTTTCTTCATTTTTTTCAGCTTCACTCGAAATGGAATATCTTTTAAGAATTTCTCTCCGTCTTTCCTTTTTTCTCATGACGAGAGGCCATCGTGCGTCGGTATCTCGGGGACGACTCCGCGGGGCGCCGCGCACTTGATACGCGAGCCCTCGTTCATTGCCCCCCTCCGCCCTCCTCCCCCCCCACACACACACGCATACACGAGCCGGGCCAAAGTTCGCCGCGTGCGTAGTGCATACGGTATATATACGCGCGCGCGAGCGTGAGAAAACGCGCGCGGAGAGTCGAGGGCGATGGAGGGGTGTTAAGTTCAATGGGCGGCGGTGCCCAGGTAGGCAATGCCGTGACAAAGGTGGAAGGGGGCGCACATCGACGGGGCAGCCCGAAAAAGCAATGCCTCGTCGTTACGAATCAAGTGCGAGGGGTGTGCGGGGCGCTCGCGCAACACCGTGCAGTATTTATACAGCGTGGCTTGGCGGGCCGACGGGTTTTTTTGGCTTTGGGGGTGGGGGTGGGGGGGGGGGGAGGGCAGCAGTGAGGGAGCAGTGGAGCCGCTGGAAAAAATCAAGGCCTATTTAGGATCGCTCTTAGGAGTGCCCGCCCTTGGACATTAATAGCGTAATACTTGCGCGCCTCGAGGAAGAAGCCGTATTTCGGATCCTGTCGCGCGTTTAATTTTGACGCCTTTTTCACTGTATTCCAATGGAGAGAAGCAGAAAGACCGTAAACGTCGAACGTTTTATTCGCAGAAAAATAGGGACCGCCCAAGCATTATTTTCGCCCGTCCACGGGATTATGATTATTAATGTTATTACAGCAATACTGACGTACGAGTTGTATTGTCACAAACCATTATCATATTTCGAATGCTCGAAATAACCTGTACGCTCCATACGCTTTCTGCTCTTCTATAATTCTGGCTCGTTTGTCAAGTGTACAATAGAACGAATGGTGGCGGAGAGAGAGAGAGAGGGGGGGGGGAGAAAAAGCCTTTCTTTTCTTTTTTGTTGTCGGGCACGCAGGTTCGCGGGTAGAATCCCCTTACGGCAATAGCCTCTCGCCTCCGCTTTTCCCAAAGAAATACGATATTATCAAGAGTCAGTGGTGATCAAGAACTTCCAAAAAGAAAAAAAATCAAAGAAAAGAAATCCGCGCACGTCGTCGATGTCACTGTCGACCATCTCGTAAAACGTACGTTGAGTGTGTAAAGAAAATATATGTATATATTGCAAAAACTACGCGAAGGACAACGGGTCTGACTCCAGAATCACCAAAAGAAGTCGCTGCTCCCTTCCCACCCAGGTGTGTTGAGTCGCCTTTATACACAGGCATTATAGATATATACATATATATATATCCCACTCTCTTCGAAGTAACCCTCGAGGGCGCCACGAGGGAAACCGCGAGAGAAAGAGTGAGAGAGAGAGGGAGAGAGGGAGAGAGAGAGAGAGAGAGAGAGAGGAGAAAAAAAACTCCGTGCACAGCACGGCAAGCCGCTTTTGTGCGTAACATCCCGCGAAGCGGCGCACACTTCGCGCGGGCCAGCGTCGTGATCAGGCCGGAAACCGGAGTGCGCGCGCCCCGGATGGGAGCAGGGAGGAGATTATTAACCGGCGCACTTGGAAATCAAATTTTTGCTCCCGTCCTCACGGCCTCCGGCTTCTTCGCCCGTCCCGTTCCCAGGGCGGATGGCAAGCGATACTTATACGGCTACCGACGTATATAACGTCTCATATCGAATCTATATATATATATATATATATATATATATATATATATATATATATAATATATACATGTAACTTGGAGATGAGAAGAAGGTGTCCGGATTACATTTGCACTGGCAAATTTAAACGATCAGTACTCGAGGAGTCGAGATCGGAGGTTAGGTCACGGCTCGGCGAGTCTTTGGAAGTGCGTTCGAAGGAGAAACATTTACTTTTTTCTCTCCAAAGAGAGCGAGAATAACAACATCATAATAACGGTGTAATGCCATTCCAAAATGTTCCGGGTAAAGCGGACGCAATTTCTTTTTTCCCTACGGTTTTATGGGAAAGTCGTGACGACGGCCGCGCGATAAGAAACTCTAAATTTAGACGAAACGGTACGTTGAACTAATATCGATCGACATTTTAGCTCGATGTGCGCGCGCAACCCGATTTCGCTCGCGTATCCGCAAATACACGAACTTACATCTGCAGAGAGATTTTCGAGCGCGTGAAGAATGACTCTACAATGTTTCGTATTTTCCATACGTCGGTATGTAGACGAATTATTTCATTTATATCGCAAGCACATTTCACTTACATTATAAGTACGGTGAAATCTTTATTCGATGTAAACAGTATTTCAGCGATCTCGGCCATCGAGAGCTTCGCTCGACTCGGAAGTTTGCAAAGTCACCGGTTGGCGCTGCGGGGGATACCGGCAGAATTGGAAACACCAAAGGTCGAAACTGGAGCGTCGCCTCCATTGTCCCGAGTCGAGGCTCGGCTTTACCACGTGTAACGGTCCAATTAAGATTTGCGCACTTCTTCGACCGTACCTGCGACCGAGCTCGCGAGCTCTGCATCACATCTCATGCGTAGCCGTGTAATTGGGCGTCTTTGGTAAAGCGCAACCGGCACGCATTATACGTATCTACAGATGCCAATTTTAACCAGTTGCGGAATTTCAAATTATACAGCGCTCTAATAATGCGCTCGATGTGGGCGCGGGATTACGTGTACAGTAGAACGGAGCATAATACACTGGACCAATACGGCAATTATACGTGTGTTATTATAGAGCAAGCTTATGGCGAAATTACTTCTGAATTTAGATTTTTTATGCGCGTGTGTGTGTGTGTGTGTGTGTGTGTGCGCGCGCGCGCATGTATTCTGTATACAATGCAGCAGCCGAAGGATTGTCGTCAGCGAGAAAAATCGAAAATATAATAGCTAAACGTAATTTATGGATTTTATTATTCCTCGGCAGCGCGGCAAGACATATAAAATTGCGCCTTTAGTGTAGCTTATCGAAAGCCGAACTTTAATATTACGCGTACACGCCTCGTGATATATAGCAAATAATGATAAAACCGTACAACTAATGAAGTCAGAGACATCCACATATATCGAGGACGAACAATAGAAATTCTCCATTGTTCGATACGTGTCATACATGATATATATATATATATATATATATATATATATATATATATATATATATATGTTTATATAATTAAATTATGGCATATTAATTATTCTGACGCCCCGCACTATAAGCGCGTGCGACAAAAATAACCCAATGTTTCACGTACGGACAGATACATAAACGTGCGCGCATCAAGAGGCCACGGAATCTATTTAATGTAAAAACACACATAATAATATATGTATGTATCGGGTCGACGATCTCGCCCCCCCCCCGCGCGACCCTTTCACGCGCGAGCCCTTGGGGCCAACGGAAGTGAGTCGAATTTCCTGTCCCTCCCGCCCCTACCTCTCTACCACCCCTCGCTTTCTCTGACAAAAGTCTAAAATTTCTCCGCGCGCGCAGGCATTAATTATTTCCCCCTTTCCCCCCTATCGCGCGTTTATAATCTCACTGCTTCCGTAACACTCCGTAGTATATATATATATATATATATATATATATATATATATATATATATATATATATGCGCGGCTCGACTTTTCCCAAGTGACACAGGCGCTTCTTAGTTGTAAGCTTCCTACTTTGCCCTCATGTACATATATATATATATATATATATATATATATATATATGTATGTATGTATGTATGTATGTATGTATGTATGTATGTATGTATGTATATATATATAGACTCGTGCGTATTCCTGAAGGATGCATGCATATAATATGGATGCGTGATCCGAGAATCCGCGCCCCTCTTGCGCTCGCCTGCGTCCGCATCTGTATTACATCTATCTACCTCCACTGCCGGTTTTACTGCGTGTGCGTACGCACGCGCGCGCGCGCACGCCTGCGTATATATAATATCATTGCCGGAGCGCGTGGAGCCGGGGTCAATGAACCCTCGGGCCCGCTCGACCGGCTAAGACGCCCAATTAAATCCCGCGTGCGTCGCGTCTCTCCTTTGACCCCCCCCCCTCTCTCGCCCATCTGTTGCACTTCCTCGTACCCGCCCACTCTTCCTCTTTGCTTCTTATATATCGTACGTGCGAGGAGTATGTATTCAAAAAAAATGGAAGAGAAAAGAAATAATAAAAGAGGCAGGAGATGAAAAATATCTGTTTCTTAATAACACAAGTGTCATCCGCTCGTCGCACGTGTGAGCATGTGTGGAGCATACACACGCACGTACCCACATACACACGCGCGCGCGCACGCACACAAGGCAAGCGCTTCGCGTTCGCATCGACAGTGCGCACGAGCGACTTGCGCGCCAGTGTGGCGCGAACTCATATTGTAACAAATCTGGTAATATATGTGGTGCGCGCGCATGCTTACGCATGCCCTATATACATATACACACACACATACGCATAGAAACTCATCGTCGCGCTCGCCGGTAGAGCCGCTTATCGGTGCATGACTGTAGTTCGTTTGTTGGCAATTGGGAAATTTCGAGGCGGAATATTATCTACCGAGGTATGTGTGTGTATGTGTGTGTGTGTGTGCCACCTATCCGGGCTGCCTTATTATACCTGTCTGAATTGCATACCTATGTAAATGCATAGAGATATTAGTCCGCGATTGCATACGCGATCAGGCATTATCCGTCGGTTTACTTATCAAAATCTCAATAACTTAAATTCTATACGACGTCAATGAACCTAAAGCGTCTGAACTGTCATTGAATGTTTTAAAAGCATTAGAAAATATTAAAAAAATTAACAACGCCGGCTCAACGTGGAGTCAAAGTATAGAGAAATTTGAGGAACATACGGGGGAGCATACAAAGGCAATTATTGCGAGTTTCTAAGCTAGGTATACTCGAATCAAGTTCGTATTTCCACTGATAGGCGCGTCTGGACCGAGCATTTTGTCAAGGAGCGTGGGTGGAAATTTCGAAAGTGAGACGTTGTTTCGGGAGGAAGTTCTATCCCCCCCCCCCTCTATGTTGGCAAGCTTGCGGTGACAACAGCATCCCTATATATGTATATACATATAGGGGAGTCATAAAGGGAGTTGCATTATAGGCACGGGCGTGAGCGCGAGCTACACACGCGCGCGCGCGCACATATGCACACAGAGCGCGGTTTTTTTTTATCTCCACTGCTGGTACATACTTGTGAAGAGACGTGAGTGAGAGAGAGAGAGAGAGAGAGGGGGGGAGATGACGAGAGTGTGAGAAAGAGTGTATGTCTTCCCAAAGTAATCTCTCCTTCGAAAATTGAATTTGACGGGCTTGTGTAAGCTGGTGTAAGCCGAAATGCTTCCGCGCTTAGTCCTCCGTTCGCATTGGCCTCCACGCGTCACGCGACATCGACGTTGTAGCCTGTAACAAAAAACAAAAAAAAAAAAAAAACTACGCCCAATCGCGAACAGTGCAATGTAAAATTTTTCTTTCGTCTACATCGATTAATAATTTCATCGAACCCCAGCCGAGGAGCCACCTTGCCCCAGCAGCGACGCAATGGCGCCAGCTATACGCCGTTTACTTAACTGCTCAACATCCTGCATAAGCGCGGCGGGGCTTTATTCTTCTTTTTGTTTTTTTTCTTCTTTCTTTTTTTTTTATTCTCCCTCAAAAGGTGGGCGGGACGTGGGGAGGTCGAAGGGCGTTAGGGTCCGAGCCAGCGCGGGACAGCGCGTAAAAGTTTTATTATGTTGCGCCTCGCGTTGCCGTGCGCTATATATTGCGCCCAGTTCGCCGCGTGCGCTGCGAGCTTGTTCGGGTCGGCGACAGTGGTGTCGGGTCCGGTGACGGTCGATTGGCTTGCCGCGTGGTTCGATTCACGCCGGACAAATTAAAGAAAATATTAATTATGATAATCGCAATGATGACGATGATGATGATACTGATAATAATGAAGATAATAATAAAGATAATAGTAATAATGATGATAATGAAAATAATAAATAAGAAAAAAATTGCTCACCGAGCGTCTCTAGCCTTGTCGTCATGCGTAGACAGCTGTTGCAGCCGGGCACGGCGACAGTATATTGTACGGTCCTTCGCCTTGCTTATTTACGATTAGCAATAAATTATGTAGATGAGGAGAGGCTCGACCAGGATCTATAAAAAAAAAATAACGAGCGACGCATATAACAATGCTAATACCAATGACAGCGACAACGAGGATCATGGCAAAGGCAATGGCAACAAAAACGACAATGACAACAACAACAATAACAACAATAACAGATATATAATACGACCGATGATGATGTGCTTGCTGCATGTAAACACGCATTGTTTCGAATTTTTCGCGATAAAATACGCTGCTGATTTTGTAACTTGTAAAAGATATAATAATAATAATTATTGCGGACTTATCATTTGGTAAACTTGAACGTATGCAACAATAACAATAATAATAATTATAATAAAAATCCTAACTTTAAGGGCAACATTTTTACCATTGGTTTTTTACGATTACTTTCTCTCTTTCGTGCGTATAGTCGATTAGAGCGTCGCCTACATGGGCAAATCTGTAACTTTTCGTTCCTAATAACATTACAAGCGTACCTATACATACATTTTCATAATATATATATATATATATATATATATATATATATATATATATATATATATATATATATATGAACCTAATCTCACGTAATTAAATTGTGTTTATTTGATGGAAACGAACATTTGCATAGTTTGGCGCATTGAGCGCTAGTGTCACTGCGAACGGTGCCTATATAAAAAGAAATCATCAACATTCGTGAAAAAAAAATGCTAATTCATCGTTCAAAAGCCAACTACACCTCCCTCTCCCCCAAATCAATAGCTCGAAAAAGAATCTGTAGAAATGGAATTCCCCGGAGCACGCGTGCCTTCAATATATACATATATAAACATTCTGAAATAAACGCATCGTCTCACCTTCTATACATACAAAGTATATCTACTCCTCCCCCCCCCTTCCACTCAACTGTGCATGGCGTATTCACTACCAGGCACATCGTTGTAAATCGGCCCCGATTAATAAAGCAACGAGCTTGGTCGCATCCTTATGCGTGTATATATATCTAATATTCTGGTAGTAGCGTAAATTGGCGCGCGGGGGCAGAGTAACTCAATACAAGTATTCCTGTCCTCCCCCCCCCTGCTTCCTCCCGCCCTGTGGCTGTTTTAACACACGAGGGAAGACCTTGAGGAGTAGCAATGTAGAGTAGCTCCGATAGCGTCGAATCGGAGATGAGTGTCTGGTCGAATATCTATATACAATATATCCAATATACATATATACTCACGTCTATTGCGCAGCTGTGTCTTTTATATACTTTTAGCCGCGGTCGTTAAGGTAGGAATCGCGCTCTAAGCCGAGGTTTTACCTTGCCGCGTGCGCGCGATTCAAGCGCGCTGCCGATGCCGCTCGCTGCAGGCTACTGCGCATATACATTTATTTAGCGCATATATATATATATATATATATATATATATATATATATATATATATATATATATAGCGACGAATATTTTATATAGACTACTGTATAGGAGGCTGCACGCGACGGGCGCGTGCGAAATCGCGCGGAGACGCACAAGCAAACGACCGAGCAAACGAACGAGCGACGACAGCGACGCGACCTTGGCGGATTATCGCAGCGCTCGGCGCGTGCAGTGCCCGCCATCGCGGGCTTCTCGCTCTATGTCTTCTCTCTCTCTCTCTCTCTCTCTCTCTCTCTCTCTCTCTCTCGCTCGAATCTGCAAAGCGTATGCACCTCGGTATGCACTCTTGAAGATCGAACGAAATTTGCAAATTCGTGAAATGAAGTAGTACGTTTGATGGTTTACGAAGATAAGGGGACGTTGTCCTCGTAGTGACACTAATGAAATTTCGTATATATACAATATACGTATAAAATAAATTGTCGAATGTGTTGATCTAATCGGAATCTAATCCATGCAACTTCTTGTGGGCATCTCTTAATTTGGAAAATGTAACGAGAACTCTTGAGCAGTGAACATTTTATTTCCTTTATTAGCGCTATAGTGAACATGCCATTATACTAATCAAAACTGACAAGATACCATCTTGCACAACTGAAAAACTCCCTTTGAATTTCGCCCCTATTCGATGAGTCCAACTTTTCCCTTGGGCGTTGGTATATGAGGAACTACTTCACAGCGACAAAAGAGTGTTTGCTACAACGTTTTGTATCCTGTAACACGGCTTTTGAACCGCTTCCATTACATTCTCTCTCTCTCTCTCTCTCTCTCTCTCTCTCTCTCTCTCTCTCTAGTGGTTTCCTCTTCCTTCCTATATGGTATAATCCAACCTTCTATTTTCTCTCTACCGAAGTTCCTCTATTTCTCTCAAAAGAACGATTCTTTTTCTGAACAAGATCACGGAGTGGGTAGCTCATGTTACATATCAAATCAACGGCTTTTGAAGCTATATATCCGGGAGAATGGAGCTTATATAGATTGACGAACCATAGAATAACTATAATAAGCAATTGTATCAAACTTACAATTAATTAAATATATATCGTGACAAGTTGATATTCATTCCAAATGTTAAGTGTATGGAACGTGTCAGGCAATCAATAAAGTAAAAACTAACCAATGTGAAATAAACGTATTAGAAATGTAGGTTTTTATGTATAATCATATAAATAATATGAGTAAAAAGCAAATGAGACAAGTTGAGACCATGTGAAGTTCCGTGAAGTTCTATGTGAAGTGTAAAAGGACAAAGATATGAATCAATGACCGTTAGAAAGATATCTTACCTATACAATTCTAAGATGTCTGATATCTCTTCAAATTCCAGAGATTCCAGAATTTCTAGAAAGCCTTTTTATAAAAGACACATCCGAGACATTTAAGACAGAAGAAAAAAGCATGGTTGTGATGTTCCAGATAAAAATGGAATATTCTATGCATTGAAAGCTGACCAGCATTCGGAAGCTGCTTTTTTCTTCAATTGAAAGATATTGTATTTGTTTCAGAACGAATGGTGCTAAAGATTGTATTGGGTTATTGGGTAAAGTTATGGATCTTAAACACATTTCTATTTTTCAAAAATATTCGACATTAAATTTTTTTATTTGTATCTTGCAATGTTTATCAGAATTTTACGTTTATCGCATAGGTATTCAGAAATGATACGAGCGTATGGGTCACGAAATATTTTAATTGTCATATTGTTGGGCCATGAAGAGTGTACCTATAGAAACGTAAATTATGGTAACATGAACAATATAGTTCAGTAATCTTATCACTACGAAAAGGTAGATCTTATCTTCGACGTTGCGTGCTTCGCTTGCTCAATTAATAATTTCAAGGTTATATCCGAGGCTGACAAAATCGAAGCCATGAAAAGAACGAGTGCTTATGAGAATTGAATTAAGAAACTTAGAGTAGGGAGTTAGACCTAATCTTATGCTTAGTAAATTTTCTTCTTGAAAAGTCTAACTTCCTTGCATCACTAAACAACACACAATATTAATCATAGATATGGATGGCTCCGTCACAATGATAATTAATCCATAAGCGTAATCGCTACAAATTGTGCGGTCCGCGATTGAATAAATTACTTCTCAAAGTATCAGTTTATTGTCTCGATTAATATAAATCATGCTTACTGGATCGTTATATTAAATGTACACGATGCTGTAAACTCTATTTATCCGATTTTTACCACGTTTTAATCACATAAATATAGTTACACCGCGAAGATCATCTCTATTGTTTTATTACGTTCTTCATTGAAAAATGCCCATAATTTTTTTTCATGAATGTTTATGAATTTGGTAGAGCAAACGGTCCTTGTGATATACTAAATCTCTTTGATTTTTTAAGTTAAGAGATTCGTTCAAAAATACTACATTGTAGTAAAAAAATATTGTGTATTTTATTTGAAATACTTATTAAGCTAGCAGAAACTACAGCTTTTTATGTTATAGATTTCTCAAAAAATGTCTAGAAAATGGTCTTTTTCAGAACAAATGGAGAGAGATGAACACTGATTAATTAACCGATTAAAATATTTTTATATTTTCCATTGAAAAAAATGGCCTCAGATGTATTAGACGTGATTATATTAGTGTGTTCAGTAGCAGCAGTTGTCAAATAAATGGAACAAGTACATCAAGAAATAAATAGTTGTTTTTTATGGGGACTTCATAAATGAAAACTATTGTCTTTTCTGTAAATAACTATAACGCGGATGTTATGCTACAATTTGATATAATTTGAGTGTTTTGTGGTTGAAGCTCACGTTCATATCATATTGACGCACGTGTACGATTAAATCTCCATGTATATATATATATATATATATATATATATATATATATATATATATATATATATATGACAGTTATTCTCTACCATCTATGCGTTAAAAAAAGTAAACAAGAAACGCATTTTTTCTTTTCAGCATTACAGATTTACATATGAATATAATATTGTAATATTGTTGTCGATATTATGTGATAGACCAAAATTATTTCTGAATATTAGTGTATGCATAATTGGTATCATATCATTAACGATCATTAAGAATACTATGACAGTTATGAACATTCTTTCATGTATATATAGCAATTATAGTATCCTCCTTCTCTTTGTTAATCTCTCTTTTGGTAGCCATATCTGAATAACATTTCACGATGACTAATGAGACACTGTTAGCAAGTTTGTTTACACTACTGATATATTAAGATAGTATTGTGCCAAATCCCTATACCGTATTGTATAGTTAATTTCGCTGACTCGACTCATGCACTGGTTTCTTATTACAAAGGAGGTGATAACGGAGTCCATTAGATGGCGATGATGATATATGAAACAAAAGCGATTACAGCAAATATTATACTTGGTTGGCGTATTAAAGTTATGGCTTCTGTACATGTTTTTTGAATCATCTATATCTATATTGGGAAATGGCTCAGGCATATTATTAGATTAGGCGAACAGAAAACCGTAAAAATAGAAATGCCTTAAGTGTTCATTTACAGTAAAGGAAGACGAAGCTACAATAATGTTATGATGGCAGGAAATAGAGTAGCATCAAGCTTTCAAATATGTCATTAAATTAACATTTAAGTTCATATTCGCAGAAGGAGAAGAAGAAGACGAGAGAACGAAGCATTGAAAGAGAAGTGGGAGAGAGTTAGGGCGGGGAGAGGGAACAGGAAGCATCTAACAAAAGGGATAATGAAAAGATGGACGTGGATGGAAAAACCAAACGGCGCGTGCGCCATACATTCCTAAAAGAGCGTGCAGCTCTCCTCCTCACCTGCCCCATTTTTTTTGTATTCTTCTCTTTCAATGATTATGGTGATGATGCTGTTGATTTCGAGACCCTCTCAATTGTACAAATTTACGGACGTTGGGGCGTGTTTGGGATTATTTCCCTCTTCTTTTCTCATTTCTATGTTTATCGAGCCAATGCAACTTGAGAGGATTCCACGACTCTGACCTCTGCTTCACAAAATCTTCAAGTTTATCCAAGCTAATTCGAATTTTAAATGATGGCTTTATGTCATTACAATTTTATATTTTTAATTTGGAATACATTGGCAAATGGAAATATTTAAATTGTAAATACTGAAGTGTAAGCGAAAAGCCTCGCATCCTCAATTAGAACGTAAATGAGATAACGCACGAATGTATCAGTTACAAATAAATTAGATAAGTTTTTAGATTGTTAACAAACAAAATGACTACTTGTTGAATATATTCTGTTTGAATATATATGATTTATCGATTTAATCAGCAAAAGAATTGCAGCAAGCTTAATTTCATCAACTGTTCTTAAGGGACGGAAACTCAAAGTAAACCCAAACGAGGATGCGAGACCTCGTATCCGCAAATCTGATACGCCTAACTGATAAGGCCGGGCGTAGAAGAAAGAGTATTACAAGTGATATTATATGATTTAACGTTATTTGACACGTCCAATATTCCTCTAGAAAGTTGTCCAGGAAAATGAGCGTTGCAAGTTGAGCGCACGGTGGAAATCGGTGGAAATTCTATTAAGAAATATCTGTTATCAGTTTCTTTGCAAGAGCTGGTAGTTTTTAATTAAATTAAAAATGCGTATTATGTAAAAGATAAAACACATTAATAATAAAATTTTTTTAAAGATAAATTTACTGTAGCACAGCTGTTTAAAATTTAGTATTCTGAAGGCGGGACATGCGTATCAAGAAGCGTTGTGTCTAATTTTGTAATAGACATTACTACAGAAATGACCTACATCGCTATAATTTCAAATTAGCATCCTCGCGTGATCTCAACTCTGTCGCTTACGGACATATAACTTTATACTTCAGGTGAAGTAAGAAATACTTCGCTCTTGTGTTTGGGTGATCAATTTTAATGTTTTTCCTAGTATCTTAAAGTTATTTTATGATGTATTTTTTGATGTATCAATATCTTTTTCATGTATTAAAACAGGATAAATGTTATTTTATTAAAAAAAAAAATAATTTCTTACAAATTTTATACAAAAGTTGCTTCACTTTCTTTTGAAGCCGCTTGACACCCTGCTTGGAAATAAATACTTCAACATTATTGGTTTAGATTTATATAGTAGACGAAAATCGTTATATCTCACGTTCAAATCTCCAGCCACAGAAGATTCTAATCATTAGTTCACTGCCCTAGTCTCTCTGCCCCTCCCCTCGGACCCTCCTTTCGAGCTTTTGGATGCTTTAAAGAAAACTGTATAACTATATAACGATGTATATAATACAGCCGAAGCCTTGCGCTGTTGCTCACCACAAAGGATGCGTCGAATGGAAAAGAAAAGTAGCAGGGCGAAGGAGGAGTCTAGACCCCTCTCTCTCTCTCTTTCTCTTTCTCTCTCTCTCTCTCTCTCTCTCTCTCTCTTTCTCTCCTTTTATTTCTCTTTTATACTATCCTCTCTTCTACGGCGGCGCCTGGGGGGATCATCCGAAAAAATCTCGATCTGCAGCAGCCCGACTGTTCCGATACTTTTCTCCATTGTAAAGGCCGCGCCGTGCTGGAAAGAGGGGAGTGGGGATGACTCGCAGCATCGGCGGCGGCAGCGGCGGGGAGGATTACGCCGCTCTACTTTTTCCTATATATATATATATAGCAGAAACGGCGGGTCTTCGCTTCTTCAATGTCTTTTTATCTCCACCCCCCGCTCCTCTCTTCGCGAAAAAAGAGCACCGCCGTTTTATATATTATATATATATATATATATATATATATATATATATATATATATATATAGAAACGCGACGAATTCCACAAGAATGGTTTCGGATTTTTTCGCTATTGCACAAGGGAGAGTTTCTGCTATTGCTGCTGTTGCCCCCTTTTTGGATTCTTCGTAGGAGGGAGGAACCATACAGTCATCACAAGTTGCTCTCAATTTTTTTTTCCTGTCCGGGCGGTATTTCATTGTTTCGATTGTTTGCGGTGAAGAGATTGCCATCCACTGCTTCTTTTATTCTCCTTTTTTTTTTGTTCGCAAAAGTTAATTTCTTTGATTTACTGGGGTTGCTGGGGGAGGCGGACGGACGGTCTGACGGCTCATACTTTCCTCCCACTCGGCCTCGCATTAAAAGAGCCAGATTTCAGTATAAATATGTATAGTAGCCCGACGCTGCATTAATGCTTTCTTCTATCGCAAAGCCGATCTGTAACTGATGGATAAAAGGAATGTTTTGAAAAACCTTAACTATCCGCGCGCGTGACTTCCATTGAAGAACCCTCTTTCTCTCTCTTTATCTCTCTCGCTCTCTCTCTCTCTTTTTCTCTCCCTCTTCCCCTCTCGTCTTATCTGACGCTCCTTGAAAAGCGCCCATTACGGCAAACTGTTACGCAATATGAAAAACCTTCCGAGCACCATGAATACGTCAGCAGAGAATATTGGCTTTTCGCGGCCATATACAAAAATATTTTCATCGATGTATATAAACGACCGAGAGGTAAAAAACAAATATGCGCGGGACGTAAGTATCTGTTTCCCCCTTTCCCTCTTCTCTCTCCTTCTCCTCTCTCGTGAGTAAGATTCTTCTTCGGGCTGGAATACATTATCCACACGTGACGTGCGCGCACTCGGTCCCGCGTCGCGTTTTGAATATTGTATAATTCTCTATCAGATTGTATGTATTCTCTATCGGAGTTTTTTTTATTATTATTATATATTATATTTCAGCTTCACGTCCGATTATATCTAAATCGAATGGAAAAAAGAGATTCGGTAATGTGCACATTTTCCTCTCCTCCCCTCACTGTGCTCTCTGTCTTTCTATGGCTTTAAAGTCGACTAAGCCAAATTTATTGAGTAAATTGACTTGATCTAATTCATGAAAAGATGATTATGTATTTATTTACAAGTAATTTTTATTTAAAAATCTATGTGAAATCATGGAAAAACATTTTTTTATATAAGTCAAGAATTTCAGCACCAAGTCAATTCTATTACCGGCTACTAGATGTCGACCTATATATTTCGAATATTATCTCAAAGTAATCATCTTTAATTTCCTCAATTATTAGTAATAGCCGCTTATTTGAATTTTGACACCCAAACTTCACCTTATTATGCTTGCAGATGTGCTTTTAGCCGATAGATCCTTTGCCTCCTAATTTTTTTACTGAATTTTACTATAGTATTTTTATTTACTAATTAATGAAGTGATTTTGTTCTATTTATATGAGCTCAGCAAGTACATAGCCATCTAAGATGAACGATTCTACTTTTGAAAATAATTGAATATAAACTTTAGTGCAGTCATTATATTCGCTTAGTTGACTTTAGTTCCTTTATCCTTTTATTTCAGTACTTAATTCTCCGTGATAATTTTTGGCCAAAGTATATAGCTAGTATATAGCTTTCCCAGGATAATTTTCGACATCTATCGTCTCTAGCAATATATTTGTATAATATAATAACAGTTAAAAACCTCACTCCTATATTTTTTTTTCAGACAACATTAGCTTCTTCAATTTATGCCTTTTAGGCTTTAACTATTGTCTGGAAGCGTCGAGAACGAGCTATATACTGTGAAAGCGATTGTCTATTCGACAGCTTACACCGTGGCACGCCGACAGTACAAAAATTAAAAAAAAAAAAAAATTTCACCGATTTCTTTTAACGCGCAAAGAATGCATAATATATTGACAGGAATACGTCTGATGTTCGAGTCATAAATTCAAAAGAGCCACAGAGGAATTTGGATAACTCTAGTCCAGTGTCCTATAACAACACGATAAAAACGATCGAACGTCAAAATACAATGGCAGCCTTTTTCAAAAGCTTCACGCCGACTCTTTTATTTTGGCTTTTGAAACTCCTGTTTACCAATAGAGAATTCCGCGAAGATATGCCTCGGTCATAGCTTCACACGTCCCATTATCCGCGGTGTCCTCGAATTATCGTCGACGATCAATCAAGGCATTCTTTTTCACGCTGTAGTTGACGATCTATAGAGCAGCAATCCTCTCTAGGGAGAGACGGAGCAAAAGCGCGTCCCTGCGCGAGTTTTCCGATCTGTCGCGCGCAAAGTTTTTGTAAGAAGAAAAACCCGTAAGCGACAAAAGCAAGAGATTGGAATTAGTTGGGGGGGGGGATGAAGCATTGTTATATACGCCTACGCGAATAACCTAAACGTGTCCTAGCCAAGTCACTTTCGTGTATCTGGCAAATGAATATAAGCCAAACAGAGACACGATTGTGATATATATGAAGGATCTCTTCCTAGAGAAGATCTCACTATATAGTTGCTATAATACATTTGATGTAGGGACAGTGTGGCTGATGTAGAGGTAGTATCTGGTTGATATCGACATTATGGTCAATAATGAATGGCATAATCACTATTTGGATTATTCAACAGTGAAAGAATTGCGCTATTGAATCAAAATGTCGTCATCTTTGAAACCTGTACCCATCCACGTTATTTTTAACTATCAAACCAAATATTCTCTTTCTACCCATGAAGATCATCTTGGTAATGAACAAAAGACACGTAATAACGTATCATCAAATAAGATACTGAACGAATTGTATCATTTTCATTTTCCACGTGTAAATGCATTTCTTGGGGATGACACCGACGAAATTGATCCACCGCTCTGACCAACGCGTCAGATACAGGGTAACTGTTTCCTCCTTCAACTATATATATATACAGCTATTCATACATAACGAACAGAAAGAGCTTGCGGGCAGACCCGCTCGATCGTTGTACGGTTGTATTGTAGTTAAACGCGAGAGAAACCCTTCCAGCCCACCTCACGAACTGTGCTTTAGGAGGTAGTCCGTTCCCCTTCATGTGTGTGTGTGTGTGCGCGCGCGCGCAAAGGCCGGATATAGCCCCGAGCATCGTCTGGTGGGTGGTTATCACGGGGACGGGGATACGCGTGACGGCTCGCTCGCGGAACGATAAAAAATGAAGGCGGCCGCTGGGAGGGGGAGGGGTTGGAGGGCGATTCTCCATATCTGGGGCAATGGGACGGAGGCGCCACGCGCGCGTGGAACCCCAACTACCCTGCCCGTCCCGTTTTTATTATCCTTCTCGACGAAGGCCTGCTTCTCTTCCTACTCCGCCCCCTCCTCCTCCTTGACGCGGATCGAAAGGGGCGAGCGGT
Organism: Sycobia sp. Sy_11; assembly: GCA_018907035.1. Classification (NCBI taxonomy): domain Eukaryota; kingdom Metazoa; phylum Arthropoda; class Insecta; order Hymenoptera; family Epichrysomallidae; genus Sycobia; species Sycobia sp. Sy_11. The sequence goes on along the minus strand of JACCIC010000016.1, from coordinate 5,037,351 downwards.
CTTGAGCGTTTTCTTTCTGTGTGTGCGTGACCGCATATAGTTTTGGCATTTTTTGCCAGATTTTCTTGAAGGGATTGACTATGAATCAAAATAGAATGATATCGATTAAATTTATTGTATATATATATATTATTTTAACAACCTTATCCTAATATTTCAGTATGATTGATATATATCATTTATTTTTTCAGGTAAGTTCCCGTAATGGTGAACCAATATGTCGCATTTAATATCTCACAGCAGGACGTAAGTTTTCTTTATTTACTTAAATCAATGAAAATCTTAGTATATAAGTCTATTATAGGTATTTTTTGTCAGATTTAAGATTGGTAATTTAACGGTTGCCGACTGCGCTCTTTTATACCGATCGACTCAAATATTTTATGTGGAGGGAATATTATATGTAAATTAATATCAATTTCTGTGAATCAGTCACATTTTTTTAAATGTCTTCGGGCATGTAAATGAGAAAATTTGAACATTTTAAAAACAAAAATTATAACTGAAATAGACACTGTCATATTTTTTAATTTCTCATTGAAGATATGCGACAAGTTTAACAGACGCGTACGAATAAGGTACGATTCATCAGAACCTAGAATGCTTTATTTCAAGCAGAGTCCTTCTATTCTCGATCGGTAAAAAACATGACTTCAACAGCCGAGAAAAGAATTCTAGCCACGGTATATAAAAGCCTCATAAAATTTTTACTATCAATTTTTCTCAGCATTGTCGATTTATCCGTAAAAGTATTTATAATCGCAGAATCTGTAGGATTCGATAATGCTGCTGGTGATTTTTTAGCGATTATACGGGATCGTTAAAATTTGATTGATACTTGGTCCCGACCCGATACGATTCTGATATCTTTTGCGATTAGCTTGAGAAAAAAGTCATACATAATTTTTTTTTTTTTTTTTTCTCAAATAAACCAATACCCAACGAAGAGACTAGAATTTAGTCCGATTTAATTGAATGAACAACCAAAAAAAAAAGAAGAAAAGAAAAAGGAATACGAAAATCTAGCGAGGAGCATATAAATAAATCCAATAAATAAGAAGTACACACGATCTTGTAACCATTCAAATCGCATTCAAGGCTCTATACTATTAGAGAATTGCATCGCGGCTCAAATAACTCACACACAGGCGCGCGCGCGCGCGCGCAAACACACACATAACCCGAAGCGCGCGCTCGAAAACCTTCACCTCCGACGCAGGCATCGACAACAAGGGTAAAAAAAAAATGGAAATAAAAGAAAAAAAAACAAAGAAGCACGCATTTTGGTACACACTCGGCCACCTCCCAAGGCTCGCGCCGCAGCCCGCTCAATCGTCACCTTCCAAGTGTTGTTCTTCTTCGCTCTCGCCGTTCCCCTCTCCCTCGTCCCCCGACTCCGTCGCACGCCCCCCCCCCCACCAACCGAACTCCCGCGCGTTCCACACGAACCTCTCGTTCTCCGAAAAAGCGAGGGAGCGCGCATCGGCCGCATCGGGGCTCGCGCGGCATTTCGTTGCGCGCCGTAAAAATTCCAGACGCTTGCCGCTGCGGCAGTCGCGGTGAATTTTCGTCCTGACCTACGGCATATCGCGGGGGGGGGGCGGCAGCAGCAGAGAGAGAAAGGGAGAGAGAGAGAGAGAGAGAGACAGACAGACAGACAGAGTCTCTATCTATACATATACGTACAAAGATGCGCGACTCAGCGAGAAAATGAGAGTTCAGCAGAGTAGCGGCGGAGCGAAGTAGTTGCGGAACGCGGGGCAGAGAGAGAGAGAGAGAGAGAGAGAGAGAGAGAGAGAGAGAGAGAGAGGCAGGGAGAAGGGGAGGGGCGTTGAGAAAAACGAACAGCTGGCCGAGGAAGAAGACTGCGGGATTTCCTTTAGAACCTCATACGAGACTTCTACGCGCTCGCTTTTCTATATAGGAAACCGAGTTTTTTTTCTCCCTACTGCTTTACAGCGAGTGTGTGGGTAGGGCGAGGGGGGGGGGGGTGACGAGAACGGCTGCAGTTCAGAATTCGGCCAGGATTTAAATCGTGGCGAGGGATTTAAAGTTTCGTTCTACCGCGTACGTGTAAAATTGAGAAAAAAAAAAACAAAAAACAAAAACAAACACCGGCACCCACTAATGAATGAAAGTTTCCACATGTTTTAGCAGTGCGAGAGATAATACATTGATCGGTCAAATTTTAAGGCGTACGATTCTTCTTCCATTACTCCTAGCAATTATTAATGTTAGGAAAATTAGGACCACCTGTTTGCCGCATTACAAGTGCAACGTGTGCAAAAGGAAGAGCTTCAAATCGAACATTATTATGCCATTTATTGGATTAGAATTCCGTCTGTAAATTGCTTAAATATCTAGCAGTGCTTGCCGAGCGAAAATGTCTATTTAAACATTTTCACAAAAATCAAGAGAGCGAGAGAGAGAGAGAGAGAGAGAGAGAGAGAGAGAGAGAGAGAGGAATAACAAGAGATGGAAAGATGCTCGCTCTTCGTCTCCTTAGCTGCACGTCTGGTTAAGATTAAATCGCGCGTAGGAAAAAAAGTGCGAGCAAGCCGCGCGAGGAAGTGGGAGGGATGAGGGTGGGGGGGGGGCAGCACAGAGCGACGAAACAGCCGTGACGAAGTTCCTCTTCCTCTTCTCTCTACAAATACTTGGAGTGACGGCAACGAGGGAGGCAATCGCACTTTACGAAAGATGGCGACATGGAGCAGCTCGTCGCCTTCTTCGTTACTTCGAGCCACACTCCCTCTCTCTCTCTCTCTCTCTCTCTCTCTCTCTCTCCTCTCTCCCTCCCTCTCTCGCTCTCTCACTGCCTCTCGTATACACATTGACGCGATATTCACAGTGCCGGCCGATGCGCTCCTCCCGAAGAGACGCTAAGTTTCGGATTTTAGCTCTGCCCTACTCGCACTTGCGAGAACTAACGCGGCGAGAGAGTGAGAGAGACGGAGGGCGGCCGCGGGGTGGGGAGGGGGAGGAGAGTGATTTACGGTTATGAGGCTTTCTGAAACATTTTTTCCCCTCTCCAGCGACTCTCGGGCGCGCGCGCGCGCGCTTATTATTATCCCTTTATTTTTATTTTCCATCCTCCTGCGCCGCGAGGCCGTATGGCTGCCCCGTCGAGGTTCCCCGTGCATTACGAAGATTACCCCGCGGAAAAATGGCAGGCTTAATCGCGAAAAATTCCCGCTCTGCGGCAATACTCGTTGCATATATATATATATATATATATATATATATATATATATATATATATATATATATACATACATACATAGAAAATAGGATTCCTCGAGATTTACACAGGACAATTTTATTCCGTCACGATCTCTTCGCGATTCTGCGTATTACGGATTTTTTTTGCGTACACGCGTAGTTACCGATTTTTTTTAACCTCAATCGCATCGATCTTGCATTTTTTTTCCCCCCCTACTCATTTATCTAGAGGAAGATTTAAACGAACAGATTCTGCCGATCAAGGCAGTTTCCCGGTAAATTCTCGTCGAATTGCGAACAGCTGCGCGCGCGCTTAATTATTACATTATGAATGCGGAGCATCTCGATACGGCGGCCCCGCGCGAACGCGCGCATATATATATATATATATATATATATATATATATATATATATATTATAGCGGTCGAAATCGGCGCGAAGGGCCTCTCTCCCCAGTTACCAGGCCTGTATAAATGCATATATATATATATATATATATATATATATATATATATATATATATATATATGTCACTACAATGAGGCGAGCATCATTGCGCGCCGCCCGTCCCCGTGGCACATATTTGCGGCGCGTTTTTCATCGGCGAATCCGCCTGCGTTATTCTTCATTAATTTCTTCTCTTTTTCTTCATCCTTTCTGCACGTATACAATGTAAGGTGGCGCGCCTCGTCTCTCGCTGTACACCGTGCTCTTAAAATAATTATCCGTATCTAACGCTCGGGCGCGCGGTGCCGGATGAGGGGGACGGCGGAGGAGGGGGCGGGAGGGGATAAAATAGAGTAGTCCGATCACGAGACACGGATTGCGCGCTCATTGTTAATATCCGTGTCGTCGACGTCTCTTATCGGCCCCCGGGCGGCTGACGATAAGCGCGCGTGTCGTGTGCGTGTGCCTGCGTGCGCGCGAGCGAGCGCGAACGGGTACAGAAGCGATACGGCGTTGCCGGTTACTGCGCGGCCGATGTGCAAATAAGCGCGACTCTCTTTATGCATATATATATATATATATATATATATATATATATATATATATATATATAATGTACCCACGCCAGTTGACGACCGCTCGACGGATCGTTTGTACATGGATATATATATATATATATATATATATATATATATATATATATATATATAATGCTCCTACGGCGTTTCCGTACGGTTGCGCGCGCTCTCGCACCTGCGCGAGCAGGTACCCGCGCACTGGCATATGGTGAGGGGGGGGGGGCATGCACGCGAGCGCACGCTTCTGTGCCCGCGCCTGCGTGTAATTACGAGCTTTGCTTCCTCTTTAAACGCCGCCGCGATTGTTGCACCAGACCAGACGCGAAGGAGGTCTTTGTTTCCATCCTTCTCCACCACCCCCCGCCCCCCTCCTATGCTCTTTTCCGTTTCTCTCTCGCACATCGCGCGGCGAACGCCGTGAATTTTCTTTCATATATATGCGTTGAGGGAGAGGGGCAGGAGATAATACCGATTCACGCCGCGCGCCGCGCTCGCTCCGCACAGTAGCGTGCGCGAACGTGAAATATATCAATTAGGGGAGAGTTGCAGACTTGGCTTTTCTTTTGCGCCGGAGGCGGACGACAAGCGTGTACGTTATGGATACGCGCGCACGCACGCGCGCGCACACTCACACAAACATATTCAGTGACTCTTTTTCTACACTACGCGTGGGCTCTGTTTCATTTTCTTTTGTGCTTCGAACGGAAAATCGCCCGTTCGTCACACGTATTACATAGAGACGTTGGCCGTCGATAATGTAAATATTGAATACGGGGACTCGGTGACAATTAGCTCAGCGGTTACGCAGGGGTTTCGCGTTGCTTTACAAGGGATAAAAGAGAGAATTAAATATAATATAAAAAAAAAGTACTGGCACGCTTTACAGTCGATAATTTATAAGCACGTGAAAACATTTAATAATAGGAATAATAATAACAACAACAACAACAACAACAACAACAATAATAATAATAATAATAATAATAAACTAGTTCGTTTATTTAAGAGAAGCATCATTTAAAGCAAAAAATATATCATTAAGAATGCGGCAAAGTAGAAACGATTATGAAGAATTATATTCGTTTATCAAGGTGATGCTAATCATTTAATGCATCTAATTGAGGATAGAACATTGTTTACAATAAATTCTACTATTTTTCGATCCAAAAAAAAAGTATTTTTTCTCCCAATGCCAATTCGCGACGGTGATATTTATTTACCGTATAGAGCAGCGCCCTCCCAGAAGCGGTGGACGTTTTTCTTTGGCACTAGAGTCAGCAAAAAATTTATATCTCCGCCTACATATGGTGTATATATATATATATATATATATATATATATATATATATATATATATATATATTAGACGTACTCGACACATGCAAATCAGCGCTCTCATAGATTACAAAAAATAGAGCGTAAATATTTACGAATATTCTTTGTTATTTGAACCAAATTACAATCGCTGTTGTAATATGCGTTCAAGCTGAAATTTCGTTCGTTTCTTTTTTTTTTTTTTTTTTTTCTACGTAAAAACAATAGCCCGGCTCGAGACACCGGCGACTACTGGGCGCGCGCAACGTTTCGCAATGGAACGCGGATCCTACGAGATTAGCTATTAGACTTTCGACGTTTATAATGTACGGCTTGAAAAAAAGTTAAATGTTGCGCGCGCAAGTATCGAGTAATATGCGCGATAAAAAAAAAAATGAATAAAGAGGAGGAAAAAAGGAGTTAGCCTCGCATTTTGCCCGCGCGAGAAGAAAGTGTACTCTGTGCGCGCGAGAGTCTGCAATTTACCGAGGAAAATCAAAGATCCGTAATAAAGAAATCGTTTTCCCATCCGACTTGTGCCGTGGAGAATAGGTATTTTTTCTCTCTCTCTCCAATATATATGAAAACTCATACACTGCTGCTTTCGAAAAATGAAAAAAATCCATTTCTGATCTTTACCTTTCTCTCTCTCTCTCTCTCTCTCTCTCTCTTCCTCTTTATTAATATTTTATTTAAAAAAAAACTTAGACGATACTAGCTTCGATGTTCGTTTATAGGATGTAGGCGTAAATAAAAAATTATTTTATAGTCCTTTATTTTGTAAAACTATCTGTTTCTCTTTTTATCTGACATTTTTTTTTCTTATTAAGAAAAGAGGAATTTCTTTTTCATTTATTCGTACTTGGCAATTCTTATGTAGTACATGATTTAAATTAAACAACGTTTATGAGAACCGATATAATTAACATCTGCGCACGTATATGTATATATATATATATATATATATATATATATATATATATATATATATATAGAAAAAAAGACGAAGTGCTTACGCAACACAGCCAACACAGGACTTTATAGTTTTTACTTATAACGTGGTGTGCATGAAACAATGAAAATTCCAAATATTTTACAAAAAGCCCGAGCACAGCTTCTCCCGTAATAAAAATTTCATACCGAATAATCCAAGGCTTGCGCAGCACGTAACGCGAAAGGTTAGTCTGTATACACACATATAACCTGCAGTCGTAAATCCCCTCACCAACCCACCCCTCCTGGAAAATTCTAAAGGCAACTAAATGGAGGAAACAAATACAATCGTCCTTACATTATACCGTAGCTGTGTTGGTTTCTATTATAAACCCCCCCCCCTCTCGCTCTCATTCTCTTTCGCTTCATGTTGATGCCGAGAGGAACAAGGTTCTTATATATATATATATATATATATATTCATATAGTCATTATCAAGTACGCCATCTGGGATAAACGAAGTTATCCAAGTTAGGCAAGTTCCCTATAGAAAGTATAGCGAATCACTGATGGATCGTTGAGAACAAGTTTGTTTTTTTTTTTTTTTTTTTTTTTTTGTAAAAGTCATTATGACATGAATCGTCGCGGTCGAGATTGTTTCTTTCTTCGCGACTTCGCGCGCGGACGCATCGGACGACGGACCGAAATACATTAGGAACCAAACCGAAATACGTATGCACGTATGTACAAGTCCGTATTTCTAGATCCGACTGTGGATAATTTTGCGAATAATTACTGTTATGGGAATGACGCTGGAGCTTTCGAAAAATGATTGAACCAACGGGAAAACCACGAA
>JACCIC010000016.1:4955000-5027500 GCA_018907035.1 Sycobia sp. Sy_11 | reverse complement strand
AGCGAGAGAAAGAGAGTCAGAGAGAGAAATCACTCCATCACCTTCATAGAACGGGGGACAGAGATAGTGGGAGAGGGTGAGGGAGGGAGGGGGGACTTTTGAGCGTGTGTACGTACGTACGCGCGCGCGCGCCCGCGGCCCGAGCGTTTTCCCCACTTCTCGGCTCGCGGGAGAGTACGTCGACTCTCCCTCCGCCGCGCCGCGATGCCGCTGCCTCCCGCCACCACCGCCGCCGCCGCCGCCAACGCCGACGACGACGCGCGCGCGCGCGCGCGCTCGCTCGCTCGCTCGCGTACACCCGAGCGAGCGAACGAGCGACCGGAAAGCGCCGCAGTTTCTCCTCGCCGATCGTCTCCGGCTCATCATCGTTCCGCGGCGTTGTCGCGCTCACGGAGAGGCGCAGCTCGTGTTCCCCTTTTTGTTTTTTAATTTATCTACATATACGTATACATTATATTTGTATACATGTTTGTAAAAAGGCCAATAGTCGTCTGTTCCCTGTGTATTTGTATATGTCGAAAACCTGCGGTCGCATAAATTCACGCGCGCACGCGGACACACACATACAACCATACGCGTGTGCGTGTAATTTTTGACTTTGAGAGCGCTCGGGACCAGCTTAGCGCACAGGGCCGAGAGAGAGTGAGAGCGATAGAGACAAAATTCCGGCGCCCGCGACCGATAATATATCAACGGGTACGCGCGCGCAGATACACCGCGGCGGGTTGGCGTGCCCCGCTCCGTCGGTGGGAGGGGGTGAGGGGACACGAGGAGGTCAAAGTGCGATGACGGAGTAGTAACGCGACGTAGGTCCACATCTCATCCCCTCTAACGCGCCAAGATTGACGTATACCGAGGTCGCGGCCTGTGTGGGTGCGCGCGCGCACGCACGCACATACACTTACGTATCTGTACACGCATTGATATAGGTATACGTTTCGCGCGCCGAGCGAGCGAGAAGAGGTAGAGAGAGAGAGAGAGAGAGAGAGAGAGAGAGAAACAGCTGCAGTGGAAGGGGTAGGCGAATAGTGTGTTTTCGTACAGCTGGCCGACGCTGCATAGCCGTTACTACTGGCGCGGCTTGGATGGCTCTAACGTAGCCGCGATTATAATCCGGAGCGATTTTTTCAACACCCAGTCCGCAAAATACATCGGCGTTTGGAGATAGTGATTAATACAAAGGTGACAACGACGTTGCGCAGCAGTTGCACGACGTCCGTGTATTTTACTCGGCAGTCTCAACCTCTCGCCGCCTTGACGCTCGGCGCGCTTGCGAAAATAAACGAAAGATCGCTCGCTGGCGGACGGCTCTCGGTGTCCACCCCGCCTCCCCCCCCCCTGCCGCGATTCTCCAATCCTTATCGGGAGCGCGTCGGTACAGATAGCGAGGAGAGCGATCGAGCGAGCGCGCGCGCGCGCGCGCCTGCTGCGTAAAACGCGGCCGGGCGATTCGCTCTTTTGGCTCGCGGTGCCCCAGGGACGAGGCGACTTCGCTCCGCTCGCTGCCGAGAGAGGAAGACGGAGGGGAAAAATGCGTCTGCGGTACGATTCGCGCCTTCGGTCTGTGTGTAGATGATAAGTGCGCGCCTTTTTTTTCGTATGTTTATATATATATATATATATATATATATATATCCATATGTAATTATACCCGCCTGGTCGCGGCAGTGAATAACGACAAAAAAAGTGTCTCTCGATCTCCCCCCCCCCCGTCCCACCAACCGGCCCGCCAACGCTTAAACATCATCAGTGATATAATTGAGTTGCCGTAATAATTATACACGATCCCTGGTCGTTATGCGCACCCGCTGACGCCTATGTGTTTTTGTACATATATAGCTGTATAGAGTTGTATAGAGAGTCGGTCCGATCGACGCCGACCCGATGACGACGCGCCAGCGGTGATATAATATCTCGGTGTATATGTGCTAAGTGAGCGCGGCAAGCAGCGCCGGGGCTCCCCCCCGAGAATCTTGAAGAAGGAAAACGAAGCGAGTGAGGGAGAGAGGGAGAAAGAGCCGTGTTGTTGCGATAGTGCTGTTGTTCCTGTTTTGTGGTGTCCGGTATCTTCATTGTGTGTTTTGTGCGTTCGCGTCGTTCATGATACGGCCGCGTCGTCGCGAGGCAGCGGATACAATGCGACCCTGCTGCTCCCGGCCGAGCTGGACGGCCGCTGTCCTGGTCGCGAGCGTCCGTCGCGCCGGGGCCCGGGGCTGAGGGGCCTGGCAGCGACGACGGCGACGACGACGACGACGACGACGACGACGATGCGAGATCGTCGCGGCGCCGAGCCAGACGCGGAGGAAAGCAGCAGCAGCAGCAGCAGAGGCAGCAGCGCGAGGGAGCAGCCGGCGGGCCAGTCGTCGTTCCTCGCCAACGGGGGACCTTAACCTCGACAAGATCATTTCGTGAGTACAAGCCCGCGGGCCGATGAGGGAGTCGCCCTCCACCCCCCCCTCGCTTATTTCGTCCTCGTTTCGCGTAAACGAGAGCGTGCGACGAGTGCGGGAAACAGTGACGCGCACTGGCGACGCGATTTGAGAGGCGCGCGTGCCTGATACACCAGCGACGCTTGCTAGTTACGGGGGGGGGAGGGGAGGGGGATTCGGGAGATCGATAATCGACGCAAATTCTGCGGGCTCGCGACGTCGGAATATGGGAACAACGTCGGCACGGCGTGTCGGAATCATCATCGTCGGGACGCGTAGACGACGTACGAACGACCGGCGAACGGTGCGGCGAGTTTGCCGCGTGAGTTAATTGGGGGGGAGGGGGGAGGGAAGTCGTCACGGTAGTCGAGCAGCTTTCCTTTTATATCTCCGGGATGCGTGCAGCGGGATTCCGAGGGATTCGGCAACGCGCCGCGGCATTGCACAAGACGAGGGGGCTGAGGAGGGGGGGGGTTTAAAGAGTGACGAAAGCCAGAGGAAAAAACAGAAAGGCTGTCCAGTAGTACCGTTTTCCGTTGCTTCCGTTGATCTTCGCTCGGTGTTTCTTTCTTTCCCGTTCGTTTCTGCTTTGAAATCCTAAGTTTGCCAGTAACGAGGGCAAGTTCGAAGGTACTACGGACGACGGTGAGCGCAACTGTCCTTGACGCGCGTATGATTATAAATCTCGTATACGAGTCTGATCTTTACCTTTTTATTCGATCCTTATTGCCGTGAGCGTCCGTCAACTTCTTCGTCCTGACAAACGCGCGCTTATATAACAAATCTATCGGAATCGTATAAATAATAATAATAATCAGAATAATAATCATAATAATCATATCGTGAGTCGTAAAGTCGGAAGCAGCGCGATATAGCAGCAGGGGTACATATATATATAATGTCAGTGGCAAGTAGTACACGCGTTGGCGAGGCTGCGTCTATAACCTCGTTTCGCGCTGTTGTTGTCGTCCCTCTCTCTTTTCCTCTTGCTCCCACTCTCTCTCTCTCTCTCTCTCTCTCTCTTTCCCTCTACCTCCCCCTCTCTGTCGCTCTCATTATTTATAGCATGTGCGCTACGATGTTATTAAAATATTTCATATAATTTTATGGACTAAATATCTTATGTAGCAGTTTATTGTGTAATTTTTCATTCAAGATTACATATAGACACGCATCTTACCCCGACCAACAAAGTGCGTATACATGCACGGACAGAGCCGAAGGTGTCGATTAACGTAAATTATATACTATTATAACGCATATACGCGGAACGGGAAGCCGTAGGATACTATGGTCCAGCAGATACGCGGTATACGATAGAGGTGGCATGAGAAAAAGTGCCGCTGATCCCTCATTTTTAGCGAGTAACGCACGCCCCTATGCCTCCCCACTCTACTGTACTCGATGGTACATTATGCATATATATATATATATATATATATATATATATATATATAACCTGGCCTCTGCCTCTGCTTCCACGCGCAGCTGACGTCGCGACTCACCGGTCGCGCTCTCAGCCGATTCCCATTCCGCTCTCCGCATATCCATAACTGTCTATATTATCTCTACGTCTCTCTAGCGCCTCCTCTCCTCTCTCCCCCCCCTCTCTCTCTCTCTCTCTCGGTCCCGCGCAATCTGCCGACTGTCCATCCTCCTCCGCCTCATCCTCCACCTCCTCCGCCATCTCGCGCGTGCACAGCCTCGCGTAGCAGCGAGCGCCGAGCGTCGTCCTTCCGCGCACGTGCCGATATGCCCAGGTCTATAGATTATACATACGTATAATGTCGTGCCGCGCGTACACGCGTACACATGACGATGCGAGTTTAACCAGGCCGACACTGCGCGAAGGACCTCTATAGTCCATATGTACGGGCGCGAATCCTTTGCACTTTATTTCGACCATCACTGTGGGTGGATTTTTTGGTGGGAACGACAGGATCGACCATTGCTCCCAATTTAATGGCTTAAAACGCCCGTTGGAACGAAAATGTGCGCATTAGAATGAAGGTAAAAAATGAGCCGCGTCGTTTACGATTATCTTTAATAATCGGCAAGTAGATTTGGAAGTATTTGGAAAATCCACAATAATGCTCATTAATACTGGATTTATTTAATAAATAGAATTTCGTCAATGGACTTATTTACAGTCTCGATAATTTCTCTATTGCCGCAAGTTCTGACATTTTTCTCAAATGCTGTTTTTAATTAAAAAAAAGAGGTTCTAGAGTTCTGCGACATTGAAAAATCGGAAAAGGTATTTTCATTTCTTGATCAGACTATTTAACCGGTTTTCATTTCTTTTTTTTGTTTCCTTTTTTTTTTTTTGTAACTTTTGCACAGAATTATTCCATACTCCGCGACGAACAATATTATAACTGAAAGCATTGCCACACTGTGCGCCAAACCATCACGTATAACTTATACATATCGATCAGATTTAAGTTTAGAAGCTTTCGACAGTTTTTTTTTCTCCAGCATTCTAGAAAAATTAAATAAAAACTTGTGCGCTGAAGATATTGCGAAGCTTTTTATACTTCGAGGTTGAACGGTGGAGTGCGAAGGATAATTATTTACAGCTTACTTTCCATACTTGGCATTAAATCGAGTTCTAATGGTTATTTTTGGATATTACAAAATCGAGCTGATTTTTAATGTAAATTATAATAATTTAGTGTATATTGTCCTTTCGGAGTGTTTTAAAGGATTCAATTCGTTAATCGACAATTTGTCTGTCATTGTTCCCATGGTCCGTTGCATTTAGCTTAAGCCTCTTATCACTGGGGAAAAGCGTTATCACTCGTTATTACATTATCGCCCGCTATATCCGACACCGTTGATAAAGAGTCGCGGCGTCACTCTTTGGGAAAGTGTTTTTCGACTGTGCTTTTAAAGGCGCCTACCACCTCGGCCGAGTGAGGCACGACTTACTCGGAATGGGACTTTACACGCGCACGACGGGTTTAGAAAGTGGGCGCAAATTATACCCAAAATATTTTCAGAATTTGACCGAGTGAAACTGAATTTTCTCTCTTGTATGTTAAATCAAGTAAACTATCGGCTAAGCGATTCGAAATTTTATCATCGAGAATGTAGGAAACAGGGAAAAAACAAGTCTTGAGAATTTGGATAAATCGTCAAGATTGGCGCGTAAGATTAAGATTTTTCCATTATTCATTAATTTTCACGGATAAACATTCGTCAAATCTAAACGAATGGGCGCGAAATAATCAAGCAAAAAGCATATATATAAATGGAAATAAAGAATCGTCGCATTCCACCGTTTCTATATACTGTTTTTTTTTTTTTTTTTTTAAAGTAATTCGTGCTGCACAATCTGGTATTTCGTGAGCGATCGCGCCGTCGTCGAGCGTTCGAATCGATTTCTAATTTAGACATGTGCCTGTGCTAGCGTGAGTATGCAAGTTTATATATATATATATATATATATATATATATATATATATATAGAGAGAGAGAGAGAGAGAGAGAGAGAGAGAGAGAGAGAGAGAGGGAGGCGGAGGGAGGGAGTGCGTAACCCTAGAACCGTTGGAAGATGTAAAATTTTTAGAAACTTTTTTTTCAGCCTGAATATAACGACCCGATATTCCGGAGACTTTCCATTGTGCCCGGGTTACGGCTGATACGCACTGCGGAAAGAATGCGCGCTTTTAAGTACCACAGAATCGAAGTTTCAAATCAAACGCTCGGATAGTTTTTGTTGTACTTGTTTTTTTTTTTTTTCCTGCGTATATATACGTCTATTTCTGTATGTCTGGACAGTAACAAAACAAGTATCTCAGATGCAAAGGGATATAATTTATATGATATTTGCGAACTGAATGTGTCGTTTATATTATTATGTAACACGCCCGGACAATGATTCCGCGCAATTATGCACACGGGTGCGAAAATATGTTTCTGAAAATCAGTAAATAATAATTACAAAGTCTTTAATTCCTTGTTACTTATCTAGAAAACATGGAAAGATATATATTAGAAAATATATAGAAGATGTATAGATAGAAGAAAATATATAGATAGAAAGATATATAGAGTAGAAAAAATATTTTCATACAAAAATCAACGCATAAGATTTAGTATGTAACAATTACTATCTTCGCTCCCCGCAAAGTTTGAATACACATTAACGTTTCCGTGATTTTACATCTAGTTTACGTTAATTAGTGAATGGAATTTAACATATAGGTATATATACTCAACGCTATATCGTTGTCGTTATTATTCTTATTGTTATTATTCCCGAGTAAGTCGCGGGTATTACCCATCAGTGACATAATAAATCGCACTTGCCGTAACGGTCGTAGCAAAACGCAGCGGCGCTCCCCGCGCGCTCATTCGCGCATAAATCATTACGCTCGCAAACGCGACACAAGTCTAAAAGCGACCGAAGCGTGCGCGGATACTCGCAAAACTTTTAATTTAACCGTATGCGCGTGTCTTTTTTTTTGTTTTTGTTTCTTGTCTTTTTTTTTTTTTTTGATCGAACGCAATCGCTATATTTTATTTTTAGCACGCATTCCAGGATCTATATCTCTCTTGACGCCGAGTAAACAAGTGTGTGTGTGTGTGTATGTATAGAGAACGTCGCAGCAGAAAAACGCGCAATAAAAGAGCGAGAGAGAGAGAGAGAGAGAGAGAGAGAGAGAGAGAGAGAGAGAGTTAGAAGTATAGTTTTTGAAGATGCAATTTGTGAAGTTCTCCTCCCCCCTCCGCAGCTGTTTAGTTCGAGTTTTAAGACCGACCGACGCCAAGTTAGGCGATATCCCCCGGATTCATTATACAGGAGAGGGCGCGCGCGCGATTGTATTTTCAAAGTACGTTTCTTATCGTCCCCGCCTCCACTCGCGCCTATCTTCGCCCCTTTCTCTTTCCACGCCCATCCTCCCGCGCTCGCGCGCCCATATACACATGCACTCTTGGGTTCGCGCACCCCCGCCCCGCCAGCCACCCCCCCTTCTCTTCCCTTCGTTAGGGAGTGGCTCCCGCGCGGAATCTGTTTCGTCATTAGCGGCACTTAATGTCGGATGCAAATTCGGCGCTTTAGGGAAAGCGGCTGTGTGTGTGTGTGTGTGTGTGCGCGCGCGCGATGGTTCCGCGCTTTGCGAGAAAAAAAAACAAGTAATTACGACGGGGGCGCGTAGATGGCTCGGGGAATTTTGAACCGTGCTGAGAAGACGTTGTTTGTTATTATGTTTGTTATGAGACTCAGATATTTTAGCGCGCTTACAAGAATTATGTACACATTGAATTTGCACAGATTGTAAAATACAAATTGGTTTCCTATAGTTTCTAACAAATTGTACGAGGTCATTGTAAATTTTTTAGATAAAATTGCCCAGACGTATAGAAGGATAATTTTCAAGATTTTTATAATCTGTCATTAAACTGGTGGTTAGCTTTTTTTTTTTATTTCTTTCGCAGCAATAGAATAATTAATTATTATCATTTGTTTTGCTCAATTACAAAGTGTGCGACCTTGTAAAATTATCGGAAACTATATAATAATTTTTTTCGATTTCTACCCAAGTCTGTACGATTCAGACTACACTAGAATAGATGGCATGGTATATTTTGCTTGAAATTATCTCTTCCTATAATTAAATAAATCGTCTAGGCCATCGATCGAATGGAGTTTATTTTTATGAATCTGGCCAAGAGGTTTTTTTTTTCATGCAATAATAAAAATCCTATCTATTCAGTTGATGCTTCATGGATCTGATTAGCGAATCCCCGAGCTGATGTATTTCTAGTTCATAGATCAAACCAAAGTGTGTACAGGGTTGAAGAACCGGAAATGCTGAAATAATTATTTAAGACATTATATAACTTCTGTTTATCGAATACGATGTCGATATATACAATATTATATATCATAGGCGGGCGTACCTTTATAGTATGGATTAAGATGTGCGCTTTGTCGTTTTAAGAATACTTGAACGCTTCGTCATTCTCCCACTTCCACGGCCCGCCCTCCGATGAATGTGAGAATCTGAGAATAAGAAAAGAGGAGAGAGGGAAAGAGAGAGAGAGAGAGAGAGAGGGGGGGGTGCAAGTAGCGTCTTCCCGTAGACGAGGATTCCAGCCAAACGCGCTGACGTTCGCTCTCTTTATGTATTATGATAATGGCATTCTGATTGGGGAAGTTTTAACGGATTATGGAGCCGAGAGAAAGGTAGGGAAAGAGGTAACCGGCTACGCGAGCGGGAGAAGGAGGCGAGTATAACGGAATGGCAGAGAAGCGCCGCGTCTAGATGACACTTGGATAAAGAAACGAGGATAAAAAAGAGCGCGAAAAAGATTCTCTCACTTACGTTATACTATAACTATATATACGTGAATGGGGGAGCAGAGTTTTTCTTCACTCTTTCTCTCTCTGTCTCTCTCTCTCTCTCTCCTCTCTCTCTCTCCTCTCTCTCTCTCTCTCTCTCTCTCTCTCTCTCTCTCTCTCTCTCTTTCTCTATATATACGTAGTTAAAACGACTGTTACTCGAACATTGACTCGTGGGAGGGGGGATAGTGGTTGGGGGCTAATTTTAGTCTTGATTTCATTGCAAACTTTAGCTCCTCGTCTCTTCTTAAGTCGTCTCCGGAACTCCTATATATACGTAGCTAAAAGAGAGAGAGAGAGAAAGAGAGAAAGAATTCGCTATATCGCGCGCTTATTATCGGTCGTTCGACTTTTGCCGGAAACGTCTTCGGGCGTCATCGTGGTTTTAATGTTCATGGATCAGATATTATGCGAAACTGGCGGGCGAGGGTGCAATAAGACGGTTCTGCAACTAATTTCTGGTGTTTCGATAAAGTTACAAATTTGAATTACAATATAAACAACTATAGAAACCGATTAGCACGCCAGAGATTTATAAGCGGATCGTAATGAAAGCTTTCATCAAAGGAATATCGCTGTTCGTGAAATTTCTCAGACACGCTTGAGATTATTATTATTATTATTATTATTATTATTATAAGAATACGTCTGACAAATGATAATAAATAGCTTCTCCCATAGCTACGGAAATAGAAAATATTATATATGCATGTGTGTGTGTGTATATATATATATATATATATATATATATATATATATATATATATATACACCCAATAACAATTTGGCGCTAAAGGTCGCTCGTTGCGGGCGCGTTCAAATCACGCGTATATACGCGCGGCTCGTTAATCACCCCGCCCGCGAAGATTCGTCGCTTATGTAACGCTGACGCTAGAGACGGAGCGTGAGAGAGAGAGAGAGAGAGAGAGAGAGAGAGAGAGAGAGAGAGAGAAATACAGAGACTAATTCCAATATCGAACGTAGCGACGCTTAGAATTCCAATATATTAAGAGAAAGAATACCGGCGCCAGGATGCCCTAATAATTTCACACGGCGATCATCAACGCGCTCCGTCGCCTGTCCGGCGAATTTAGATATATATATAACCTTTGGGCCTTTATGAGGATTGACATGGCCACGGACACGGTTCGCCTATTATTATACGCGCACGCGCGATCGTATCCATTTTCACGATTTCAGTCGACGTTTCGACGGTCCGCGTCAATGCCAGCAGCCCTCGAGCCCTCGCAACCCCTCTCCCCTAACATCAATTCCGAACTCTTCGGCTTTTCGTCGAGCATATTGCAGGGGCCGGGGTCGATCGAGCGCTCCCAAGGAATAATTTATGAAACATTAAGACACCCCCCTTCCCCCTTTTCTGCTCGCCAGCCACAAAGGATCCTGGCCGACTCTCCAAAAGCGCCGTCGTAATGAGCATTGTTTTTAAGTTCGCGCGTTCCTAATATTTTTTCTTTCTTTTTTGTAGAATTGGATCGATTTTTTTTGTTTAGCTTAACGACAGCGCGAAATTCCGTGTTTATTGCTGTCGTATCGGCGAGCCGTTCAGAATTATTGAAACGAGAGCCTGTCCCGTCCGGCGGAGCGTAGGGTCGGGGGAAAGAGACGGATATGTATCAATACGCATATTATTTACATACAGATTGACGCGAACAATAGAAATTATCTGGGATTAATTATTGCAAATAATAATAATAATAATAAGAGCAAATGAGTGACAATAATATATGTTAATATTTACAAGAAGCATAACAATACGAATAAACGATAAAATGCTATTGCACAATGCAATTTGTATGTAAATGAAAATGAATACTTGAAAGAGATCGATTGGGTTGTTTGTTTGATAGCTGTGTGTGTCTGCGAGAGAGGAGAGAGGGAGAGAGAGCAATAAGTTAATGCTTTAGTTATATCATTTTTGTACTTCTTGATACCAGTATAAAACCATACCAATGAATTAAATATTCAAATCTCTCTTCCTCTTCAGTCTCAGTCACTCTCTCTCTCTCTCTCTCTCTCTCTCTCTCCCTCGCTCTTCCGCCGGCACATTTTTATATATAAATATATGTAATTTTCTCTTCGAACAAACCGTAATCGCTAAACATGCTATTTACACAGTCTTCCTCTCACCGCAATGTCGTGATAAAGTGTGCGACGTTTTTGTCATACACGAGATACGTACTCGTATTATTATGCTTTTCAACACCGATGGCATATTATGGATGCTGTGGAAATTTTTCGCCAGGTATTTTTACTACGTTACAAAAAATAAATAAAGAAATAAATAGCCAGTATGCCAATAAAACGGATTTAATTATCCGATTTTTTAAAACCATACGATACAGGAGTGACGGTGGAATAGAGAAAATACGACTTTGCATGTTGTGTGTGGGTCTGTGTGTAAGTGTCAGTGTATCTACTTGAGTCGCGCGCTGCTCGAGGCTCTGCTCTTTTATTGGACAGCTATATAAACGTGAACAGAATCGTGACCTAAATTGTCACCTCTCTTTCTCCTTCTCATCTGTCTCTCTCTCACTCTCTCTCTTTCTCTCCTTCTGTCGAAAGAGATGCCAGCGAGAGAAAGAAGGGCAGAGTTGGAGAGAGAGAGAGAGAGAGAGAGAGAGAGAGAGAGATTCGAAAAACGAAAAATAATTAAAAAGGCGCAGAAGTATAATGTAATGTTTCGGCTTAACATACGCGCGCGCGCGCGTGCGCGCCCAGTTTTGTTGCTCAAATATTTGAAGTAAAAATTTGTCGTCCCGCAATAACTGTCCCGAGAGCTCGTGTGTGGGCGGCTGCGTGGCGAGAATTTTGTGGAAAAGATACCGGAGGTCGGAGCGACAGAGACGGAGCGAGAGGGGCGCGGGGGTGGGGGGGAGGCACAGCGCACGCATGCAGGCGCGCGCGTTTTCACTCTCCTTGGATTCGCTCCAAAAAAAGCCCTCGCGCGCGAGCGGCGAAACTGGCGCCTATGGTCGAATCTCTTTGCTCCCCGCTCCCCTCCAACCCGCCCTGCTCTCCTTTACCGCCTTACTCGTTACTCTCGCGCGCTCGCTGCCGCCACGCGGCTACTGACGCGACAATCCCGACGTCGAAATGAGAAGCTCAAATTTCCCAAAAAATGCGCACGCTCGTGCACCTTTTTGGATCCAAACGCAGGATCCAGAGGATAGTAATTTTATGCATGCATTTAAATTTTACAGAATAAATGTATCATTTATACGTCGAAAATTACATTATAGATACGGAGAATATAAAAATTATATATATATATATCCATTTCTATCTATGAACGAATTTCTTTAATTTGTCGCATCACTGATTTATAACTGCAAAAGTTTCATTTTCCAAAAAAAAAAAAATTGGATAAATAGGTGTCGAATACAAATGAAAATTCTTTTCTTAATACTAAAACATGTTTAATCAAAGCGAAAATGTTGTTTCTACTGATTGTCTTTTCGTTATCTCGGCCTTCACATCCACGTTTAAAATTATCATCCACTGCGTGTATTTCATCCAATTGAGACCCCGCTTGTACTTCAAAACTCTCACACAACACCCATACATGAAAAAAAAAAAAAAAAAAAAAATCCATTTTCGATAAAACCATCGAGAAGTGAAATACAATTTTTGGACGAAAACAAAAAGAAAATTTGTTTTTCACCAAAAACATATCTATTTCGACTGAGCCAGCGCAGCAGGCAAAGGAAGTTCGCAGCTTCTCATGAAGGCCGGGCAGGGAAGCGCCGACAATCCAAAGAATCCGTGACTCATCGTCCAGGAGTTCGCGGTATTTTCTTATTCACACAAACACACATACACATACGCACGCGCGCATATATTCACGCCCGATTATACATATACATAGGAATCTGAATATGGGTTCGAATCGATTATGGTGCGTAGGCAGATAACTCATCATTCAGAATAACAACACGAGCAACAAGAACCCCAACAACAATAACAATAACGACGGCGATGATGATAATAATAATAATAATAATAATAATAATTTTCTATGCTTTTGAAATCTCGTTATTTGGTGTAGATAACCTTGTATCTAGAATATTATTGTTTAGAATTGATTTACGGACCCGCGTCGTCGGCTGGCGGAACGCTTCAATGTATCTTCTCCATCGCGCGCGCGCGGCATCATTTGGGTCGATTGTGAAATGGGCTCGTTTTAGAATAAAAAAAAAGAAGCTTTTTTTTTCTTCCAGTCGCAGTATTTTTAAAGATTTAAAAAGACACTTTTAAAAATTTTTCGAGGGGAAGTTCCATCGTAAAAAGTCACGTATCTGAAGGATTATTGATGTTCAGATAATTCACAAATTATGGCCGGACTAAAATACGCTCAAATTGTATTCAGTAATAGATTGTCAATTCTGTAGTAGAGTATAATATCGGTGTCGAATATACAAATTTATTTGACTTTTTAAAAGCCGAAACAAAAGAGAAACCTCTGATAATGAATTTTTTACCAGTCTGCAGGTGAAGCGGATAAATAGATTTGCGCGTTATCCGCATTTTATTAGGCACAAGGATAGTCGATCCTTCTTTAATAACACGATTTTCCCCATTGACATAATCAGAATGTCGCGGTTTTATCGATCGGATCATTTTGTGGGCACGGATTAAAGATATACAGTACGTACAATGCACCGTTAACGTCGCTCGCTCGATTGAGCTAGCCACGAGCAAAATAATATCCATGTAAAGCTGAATTTTTCAATGCTCGAACAATATCTGAAGAAAAAAAAAAGAAAGAAAAAAGAAAAAAGCTCGCGTCGAAGTCGGTAAAAACAATAATACCATCGGGAAAAGATCTTTGCGTCGATTTTCTGCTAGCGCGCGAGAGAGAGAGAGAATGAGAGATGCATACGTGCAATATTTTATCGACGTCAAACTCGAGCCGCGCTCGTATCGAATTACGTCGTCTGAGGCATGGCGAGAGAGA
This sequence comes from Sycobia sp. Sy_11, assembly GCA_018907035.1. Classification (NCBI taxonomy): domain Eukaryota; kingdom Metazoa; phylum Arthropoda; class Insecta; order Hymenoptera; family Epichrysomallidae; genus Sycobia; species Sycobia sp. Sy_11. The sequence continues at coordinate 5,013,744 of JACCIC010000016.1, read as the reverse complement.
GAGAGAGAGAGAGAGAGAGAGAGAGAGAGAGAGGATAGATATGGAAGACTTTATAACGACTGACGCCTGATGATGCGTTTTTTCTTTCTTCAACTTTAATATCATTTAAAATATACATTAATAATATTATTTTGCTTTAACATATAGATTATCATTTGCATTCGAAACGTTTTCGTTATAATATATATATATTTACACACAACTACACACGAGTGTTTAGTAATAATGAAATTCTTACGACAGAGAGATCTAAAAGATTCCGTTGAGCTTTGTTTCATATACAAATATAACGGAAAATTTTCTCGATCCATTCGAAAGCTTTAAAAAAAGTTCTCCTATATTACGCAGTCAAACGTCCTTTTAAAAATTCTCCTACTATAATCGATACAGTTTGTGACTCCTCCCCTCCCACCACTGCCTGTCGAAGACCCTAATCACGAGAGATGCTCTCTCTCTCTCTATTTCGAACGATTGCCAAACGAAAAGGAATTCGAAAAGTTTTCGATCCCCCCCTTACCCACCTCCCGTCCCGACCCTAATCTAAACCTTTCTTATAGCGATCGAGCTTACAACAGCTCCTCTGATCCAAGTTTCAAGCTCGAGAGCAGGGCCGAAGTTATTTGGGGCGCGCGCACTTGCTCAACTGCACATTATAACGTTATATCATATATATATATATATATATATATATATATATATATATATATATATATATACACGCGCGCACATACACACTTGACGCTTAGTCATCACTGCGTTGATATGCATTTTGTCTCCTCACTTTTCATCTATATAATTTTGTTATTGCTGTGTGGGCGCGCCTGCATACGCGTACGTAATACTAATAGAAACTGTAGCAGCGACGCGAGATTTCGTAAAATATAATATTAAAAAGTACCGTATGATACGACAAAGTTGCTCGACTTTATAGCTGATTTAAATTCTTGGAAATTTGTCGAAAGATTGCGCTTTTTTTTCAGAACGGAGCTCTATTTTACGTGGCCGATGGCTAGGGGAAGGGGGGGTGTATATGAACTTCGCTACACGGCTGTAGAAAAGTTTAATTAAATATATCAAAGTTATATAGATCGTTTACTTTCGGCTGAATATGGTTATAAATCTAGAGAGGAAAAAAGCAAATTTCACGCCGATCTTAAAAAGGTACAAATATGTATATATATGTACATATATATATAGGGCGAAAAAAGTGCATGAAAAAAAAGAAGTGGCCTAAATGTCGAATAAAGTATAATACTTCCCTCTGCAGGATCGCCCCGACGCGCGGAGGTTAAGAACTTTTTCCTCTCAAACTCCGCGCTATATTACAGCATCCAGCAGCAGTCTCGTGAAAAGTTTGGACTTCCCACGTTCTCTTTTTGCGCCCCGGTCGTTCGTCGTTTCGTCGTCCTCGTCGTCCTCCTCTGTCTCTCTCTCTCTATCTCTCTCTCTCTCTGCGCGTGAAAGCAGAAAAGTTCTCTCTTAACCTTTTTTTCTTCTTTTTTTTTTCATTTGCTTGCCGAGCGTAAGCCTTTCCTTAACTGATTCGAAAAGAAAATGAGAGTGAGTGAGAGAAAGGAAGAGAGAGAGAGAGAGAGAGAGAGAGAGAGAGAGAGAGAGAGAGAGAGAGAGAGTGAGGCGTTGGATAAGAAAAAAGTTGTCTTTTGAAGAAATTGCGTTGCGATTTCTGAATTTATATAAGAAATGTAGAAAACTGTTCTGATTTACAGTGAAATTAAGATTTTCGAGGGAAAAAACATATTAATATAGCTCGGTTTTTACGTCACGACTTACACGTCCGTATCGGCGGACGCCCACGCGTTTTGAGTCCGCGCCGCGTGGGTGGGAGATAAAATCGTTAAATTCATTATCTGTGCATGCGTAGGTGTCCGATTCATTGATAAAACGTGTTAATCGAGGATTAGCGTTGCGTTTAGGGACAAAATAACGCTGCCCGTCCTCTCCCGCTTTTTTGGCGAAGAGTAAAAAAAAGGAGGGGAAAAAAATTATCAAGAGCGACGAGATAGTTACGCATTATCGGTATCGGTGCCACGATTTTTTCTCGATAAATCACCCGGGGTAATCGGGTTAGATTTCGTGATTTCTTTTTCTTTTTCCTGGAATTCGTACACTTCCATTATTTAAAAAAAAAAAAAAACTGACCAGAAAAAGCAGGAATAGATTATACGTGAGTTGTCTGTCTCTGCCCCTCCCCCCAAACAACGCAACGAAGAATTTTAAAGAGCTCTTGCTCCGTTCCTTTCTCAGCGCTCGGGTCTGAGGATTTTAATGCGCAAGGGAGTCGGCGTCCGTATCGGGCATCCTTCGATCATCTGGCAACGTACGCAGATACAGCCCGTGACGTCATCCCAGTGCCGTAGTACGCATCGGTGTCAGCATATCTCTCTTTATCTCTTGCCTCTTCGTATTGACGTTTTCCCTCTATATATGAGACTGTCCTTTTCGCGTTTCTCAGTAATGGAGCGAAATTAAAATGTAATATTTCTGGTCACCCAACTTTTCCAACGATTGATAGATCTTCATATCTCCAGCATGACAATCATAGTGGCGAAAGCATCTGAAGCTCGATCCTCAAATCAGTTGCTCCTAAAATTTCGCGGAGTTACGGAATATAATGGACATCTCTACAAAGTCTATATATATATATATATATATATATATATATATATATATATATATCATTCGTATCCATCGGCCGTTCAAATAGGCCGAAAACCATCAGAATATTTTGCAAACATCGGCGAACCTTCGAAAGCACAGTTATACAAATTGCGATGAAAGAGAAGGGTAGCCTATATATATATATATATATATATATATATATATATATATATATATATACATTGTAGTTCGGTATATCCTCGACCTGCATACACTGCAGCACTCCGGCCATTATCACTTTCTCCACCCGCGGGCGCGCGCATGTGGCTCTGGGCTCCGGAGCGGGCGCAATTTTACGTAATCCCGACGGGCGGCCGCGGCGTTGCGCGCGCGATTCGGCTTCCTTTTAAAAATGGCCGCGCTCGGCCGAGCCGTCTCGGGACGCGCGCGCGATGTCTAATGGCCGTCGGTTCGAGACCGTTCGTGCCGTATATATATATATATATATATACACACACACAGACAATGAGCGCGCACAGATTCGCGCGATACGCGCAACGAGCGCAAAAATACGACTGCTCGGAGCGTACAGTACGGGAGAAGAGGAAGTGGGTGGAATTTTTCTGCCGTTGTCCTGGCCGATGACCTGCCGATGACGACTCCGTAGTTTACTCTGTGCATGTGGAGTGAGGGAGAACGCGGAGCCGTCGGCTGCGTAACGGGGATTTCGCAATGAAAAGTCGAGCGGATCGATTTGCGCAAAAATGTTTTCTTCACTTTGGCGGGCCGGCTAACGTTTAAGGGACTCTGGATATTGAATAAGTGGCGTTATTGGCTCGCTCGGTTTCATTGTACACTATGTATACAGGAATTGGACACGTACGGCGGAATTCTGAAGAAGTATTGGATTTTTTACGCATACTGCCGTGGTAAATGGCGTAAATTTTAGTTACGCGGAATCCCAAGAAAGCGCTCGTCGTAAATTAAACGCAATATCCGGCATTGCGCATAATAATTGCACATAATATGCGTCTGTTTATATACGTGTATGTAAGCGATGCGCAGCGGCATTGTTCTTCATGTACGCTCTCTATGATAAAGTGCTTCATTATAAAATTGTCTTAAACGTTATGTATAGGCAAAGGATATAGCGGCAACGCAATGACTTCTTGTTACGATAATTTACTTTTACATCAATATGTGTATAATATATGTACGCGCATTAAAATAATTTCTCAAGTACATTCAGGCTCCCATTTACCAAAAAAAAAAAAAAAAAACAAAAAGAAAAAATCGTCGAAGTCCCTTTTCCACGGAGAGCGGGGTGTCCGCAACGACGGACTTCTCGTAATTTTACGATCGTTTTTTTTTTGTTTTTTTTTTTTTGTTTCCGCAAGAGGACGTCGGCGGCGCCACCGCGACATCGCTCCTCGGGCTCATCTTTGTATCTTCGTATAATAACACGGAGTTCCGTCGATTTGCTCGCTCGGTTGCCGTTTAATCCTTTGATACAATCAATAAGAAAGGGGGAGGGGGCATATACGATGGGGCAATTTATTTGTCGTTATAAAGCGGAATCATTAAAATAGACCTGTACGGAGCTTATAGTACTGCATTCATTTTATATATATGTATATATATTATCTTAAATACATAGGAGTCTAGTTCATAATCGTGGGGCAATTATGCAAGGGACATAAATATACGGTCGGGTGTGCATTATTACGAATAAAAGAGTTAATCCACGTGATAGTTCATAATTTCTATATAATTATTTTATTCTTCAACTATAGGCGCTTTAATATAGTCTCAGGAACGATACGGAGTACATTATGGATTTTTCATTAAAATGACTTTTAACAATTCTCTGAATAAATGACGAACGGCTAATCCGTCATTTTACCTTAAACATACGCGCGTATACCTAATTATTAATCGACTGCTATTATAACCAGGCAATAACGTTTTTAATAAGAGAATAAAAAGCTCTCGATGCACGTTTAAATCCAACATTCCCGCTGCATTTCTCGAACTCGACTTGTAAAAATCCGTAGCAAAGTCGAGAACCAGCGCATGGCCGGGGGGGGGGGCATTGAAAACACCGTGGCGTTCGATTCGCGCTGCTATTGTCGGCGGAAAAGGTGGCGCATTATAACATTGTCGATAAAACGGTAAAACTCGGTTAGCTGCAGTCGCGCGAACGCACGCACACACGCACGCACACGCACAGAGAGAGAGAGAGAGAGAGAGAGAGATGCGCGCGCGCATGTATAATACATCAGAAACACAGCTCTTTTGAATTGAAACACTCGTCGAATATATCTGATCGACGAGATCGTCGCCTACAGTGAGTTCAATATATTAGGTACGAAACTGATGGACTAAAGAGAGACAGAAAGAGAGAGAGAGAGAGAGAGAGAGAGAGAGAGAGAGAGAGAGAGAGAGAGAGAGATCCAGTGCCTTGCACAGAGGAGTTGACTATCCATTACGAAAAGATTAAAATAAATGGTGTCTCTGAAGTGTGTGTGTATATATACGTATAACCGACTTAGAGGGAGACAGACGGAGAAGATGGCGACGAGTACGGAATCGAAGGAAAACGTCGCCAGCGCAATGTTTTTTTAGCTCGGAATGAATGAGTCGGCTACTTCGGCTGATATCGAGAATTCGTTCTCAATCGCCCCTCCCCCTTCCATCCACCTCGCGCACTCTTTGTATTTTCCATGGACTCGAAGACTCGCTATATATATATATATATATATATATATATATATATATATATATATATATATATATATATACATGAACTCGGACTCTTGATCCATTCGCTTCTGAATCGCATTTTGCGGTTTTTGTGCAATGGAGAAGACGCACGGAACAGTCCACTTAAAACCGAACGTTTCTTCCTTTGCGGCTATGTAATGTATATATATATATATATATATATATATATATATATATATATAATCATGAGCAGTCGTAACACGAGTGGCACAGATGTTGTTATTTTTTTTTATCTTGTCAATAAGAGTGCGTATTATCCCCGCGGATCCGATGAGAGAGGCAGACGGCCGCGCAGGTGGCAGGTTGCCTCGGTCGAAATTTATTCACCTCTATATATATATATATATATATATATATATATATATATATATATATATGTATGTATGTATGTATGTATGTATGTATGTATGTATGTATGTATGTATGTATGTATGCATATATCGTTGAAGGTAAATGCCGGGAATATAGAGGACGTATATTTCTTTACCTTGAAGAGTCAGTTTCGTTAAATTTATATTACTGGGAAAAAAATTCCTCTTATTTACCATAATCGTGAATGTATTGTATTTTCGACGTATTTTTTTCCGCTCTTTCCTGCAGTTCAGAAGCGAAATACAAGCAGTTGAGAAAAAATAACAATTTAAAAACCTACGTTCTACGAGACTAATGTTCGAGTACAATAATAAAATTAAAAATGTTGCAAAATTTACAGATTAAACGTAGGATATGGAACGATAGGAAAATGGAAACGCAACAAACGTCAGATTAATACAAATTGGAAGAAAGAAAACTACAGCCACGCATGCTTACAAAGTGAACTTGGAGCTCAGCGTTAGGGAATAATGATTGAGGAACTCTGCGCGCTAACGTCTCTAGACGGAGCTCGTCAGTAATAAAATAATAAATAACTGGCCTATGCGCATTGCGTGCGCACTGAAAAGCCGGCGACGATAATCCACTCTCGTTCGGAAACAAGAACGAAAAAGAAAAATATTGGGCGAGGGAATGCTGCGCGGAAAGATCACGAGGAAGAAATGTAGACGCCGCGAAAAACGAGGGGGCCGGGAATTGGTCGATTGCTCGTTCGCCCGATTTGTGCGCAAATGTCAAACGATGCGTCGTGAAAAATTACGCAACCCGGAATTTACCTCATACGCGCAACATATGTGTTTGCATGCACGCGTGCACGCGCAAAATGCCCGAGCTTGTTTATACAGTAGCGAGTGCGTCTTTGACGAACGGCTTCCCAGTCAACTCGAATCGCGACTCACGGCACGATTCTAATTCTCATCGCGCTCTCATCGAGCATCATCATTATCATCATTATTATCATAATTATCATATATATATATATATATATATATATATATATATATAGCTGTTTGTAGATGGATCAGACTGTATTGGACATTGTGCGCATTTTGAAACGTCGGATCGACGGATCGTCGTTTCGCTCGACAATCCCGAGAGTCTGTCGAGCCCGCCACGATATCATGGCGCGCGCACAGCACGTCAGCAGCAAACTGTAAAATCGGGCGATCCGCGATTAAGTTCGAGGGCCAAAGTGCAGGTAATACGCAGATATCAGCGATTTAACGTGCGATTTCGATAAATTTCGCGACTGTGACGACGGGGACGAGTGTCGCGTGCGCTTACTAACTCGTGCAAATGTGAAATCGTTTCGGGCGAGCGCGCGTACGGAGAAACCCGGGTCGCGGGCCAGATTAAAACGTCATACCGAGAAATCGGTATTTTCTTGGTACTGCACGGACGGAATTTAATATGAAGCGGTCGAATCGACCGCGCGGGGAGGGGGGGGGAGATGCGACTTACACGATGGGTCCTCATTTCTTAGGAACAACGATTGAATAAACGCGTACGGCGAGAGTGCGCGAATTACACGCCATATATATAGTCATATACAAAACATTCAATGAAATATATTTTTTTTTTACTGAAAAAATTCGTTTGTATTGTTCGCTAATTAAATGCCATCGAACTATGATTTATATAACAAAATTATTGGTAAATTTGAATGATCTTCGAACGGTTGGTAGTTCGATTTGCGGGGGAAGGGGGGAGAAACTAAGAAAAATCCACAAGTTTCGTGACTCATCGCATCTACTCAGTAACGTTTGCCATTCTTCTTGGCGTAAACAAAGAGATCAAGCAATATGATCTTGTTTTTTGCTGTTATCGTTGTCTAACAAAAAAACAAACCCGCCTATCGGCGGGAAAAACCATAGTGCAGAGAAAAAAACCCTACTGGAAATTGTGCAAAAACCCCGCTGCCAGTACGGCGATTATCAATCCGAGCGATAATTCATATGGAATTCGCCTGGCGGAGCATGATCGCGTACAATGAGTATCTGCCGAAGACGCAGGGGTGAAACCCAATAATAATAATAATAATAATAATTGTCTCCGATCGGTGTCGCGGGCTTTAGCTACGTATACGCAAGTAGAAGCTTGCACAGCCGCGGGATATACACATAGGCGAGAGCGCGCGCGCGCGCACAAAATTCCACAGAGAGCATCGTAGAGGGGCTAAGCGCGGTATTGTATAGTAGCGTATAACATGTAGCGCGCGCGCATCGCCTTGACACTGACACACTGGCATCGTTGCGGCTCGCGCCGTCGTACCGCGCCTTTGTGTGTGTGTGTGTGTGTGTGTGTGTGTGTGTGTGTGTGTGTGTGTGTGTGTGTGTGTGTGGGCGCGCACGAGCACTTTATCGTTCGGATTATATACGACGACGTTGCATTACAACTCTCTATATATACGAGGCAGCTTTTAATAAAGAGAGGCGGAGCGACGGCGACCTTCGAGCTTGAGCATTGGCCGAAGAAACCTCATTTACAATATTTCACGTATATACCTACGTGCGCGCGTGTCGGTACGTGTGTACGTACATCTATGCAAGGGTTGCTCGGGCTGTAACGACGATGCCGCGGACCTGTTGGATGTCCGTGTCATGGAAGACGTAGGACAGGGGGGGTAATTGATCCATAGACGGGTCCGCGTCACGGGTTACCTCACACAGACGTGTACGTCGGGCGCGTATGCGCGTAGAAATGCGAGCCTCCGTTGCCTCGTTGTCGATGGAGCGTCTGGAAGGAGTGGCGGGCCGTGTATGCTCGGCGATGAAATCAAACGGGGCGTCGAGTCGAGCGGCGATTAATCAATATTTCGGACTGTCCGTCCGCCGCTCTCGCGAACTAATCTTGTCTTTGACGAAGGGCGCCGGCTAGACGGATATGTAGTATTGTATATTAAGAATCGGTGTACGAGGGACGCGCGTACTCGTTAGTCTCGAGGCAGGATTTTTCCCTTTTCGCCGAGAACGTGGGGGAGATGCAATGAAGTATCTTTTCCTGCACACGTACACATATAATAAATTAACAATCGTCCTATGAGCGATATCCAATTGTTTCTGGATATATGTTCTTCTTCTAATTCCCTCCCCCCCAATTGATTTCGTCGTATCCGAGGTTCGAAAATATTTTGATTGTTGTGTAATATAAAAACTTGCGTCGATTTGTGTAAATACGAATTAAACTATATTTGCTATAAGTATGTTATTTTCGTCAAAGTTCGAAGCTTCAATAGACAAGAATAGAAGGAAAATATTGTATAGTTTTCGTCGCGAGCTACATCGATATAAGAAAACGCTATCTGATTATATTAATCAAACACTCGTGTTTATGTACCTATCGCTTCAAAAACAATCTTATTATCTTTATTCGTGTATACCTTGTAAAAAGCTCAAATGAATTGCGTACGGATGATCGTAAACAAGTGCGCTGGATTCCGTTTTTATTATTTCGTATTTAAACATGTACGGTGTCGCACTATCAATCTTCTCCCTATCATCTCGCGCTCTCCTTTGTCATAAACTTACGCGGCTTTTTCAGCCCGTTCTTCACAAAATGCTCGGTCGAGCCGGATACGGTTAGTATTTCGCCTTGGACAATCAGGAGCCCTACCGCTTTATTACTCGCCACGCGCGTAGCTCAAGATTAATTATATTGTTTGGGAACGAATGTCTATAACAGCGTCTGCGCGTCATGTGGCGCGTACATTATCGTAGACAGATGCACGCTTCCAGCGCGTCGTGTCGATGTAGCGGTGTAACATCAAAACAATGATTCAATACCACACGGAACGAAACAAAATAGTGCGCAGTTCGATAGGTGGTTATATACTATATATATATATACCGACCAAAATACCGCGGTAGCTCATTGGATTTTCCTCCCAATTTGCCGTATGACAAATCGACGACAGGGGAGGGAGAGATGGGGAAACCTGTTTATCCGCTCGCTGGGCTCTGTAATATCGATTCGGCGAATATCTACTTGTTGAAAGTTCAGATTAACTTATTTGAGAATTTCAAATAGCACCGTGTATAAGCAAAGTGTCTACTTGATAAACGTCAAAATCTATTTAACTAATAAATTAAATAATCATAAGAATTATTTCACTTACTTAATGAGTGCGTATGATTTAATCCAAAGCGAGACATCTCATGCGCTGGAAATATGGTCATTATCTACAGTGGAACAACGTCAAACGTTGTTAACTTGACCATTTTTACAGTTACCGTGCCTACTAATCATTATTGACGACCCCTACATTGATTCAATATTGACGAAAAATACCGGTCGCCACCTAGTGACTGAGGCTAGAATGAGCCACTCAATCTCATTCGTTTGTCGAGTTACGTAGATTGAATTTTCCAAAAATTCACCAACGTTAGAAAAGGCCAACATTTATTGGATCAATCCAATGGCTGTTATGCCGTAGGAAAGAAATTTAAGAAAAACAAGAGGTGCGGGAATTTCATGTTGCCGTGGCGTTTAATTAAAAAATTGCTCAAGTTCATTATTCACCACATTCTCTTCTCCCCCCTCCCCTTATGCGGCTCTACACACTCGCACACGCGCGCAACGATTTCATTTAACTTCCTTACAGTATCCCTCTCGCTTTCTCTTGACACACACATACACGCGCTCGCGCAAAACCAGGCTTTTAAATGAAAAATAATCCGTCCGCCTCATTTATTTCCGTAATTGATGATTTTTTTCACGCAGGCGCAGGCATCATTATTCCGCCGATTAAAAGTGGGCGCAAGTTCGTTATTATTCTGTGTGCTTCATTTACACACGTATGTGCATGTGCATGTGTGAAATTCCATTAATCCGTTCTAAGCCATGTGGGGTCGGTCGATCGAGAAATAAATAGGGATTTTTCCATGTGTGTTGGTCCTAACTGCACGAAGAGAGGAGAATAGAGGGGGAGAACGAGAACGAATCGGTGAATATTTATTTCACCAATGGGGTAGAAATCCTTCCGGTGTTAAAGCGAAATACTGTAGCGAAAGAGAACAAAAGTTTATCAAGCATGTCGATATAGCGTACTTTGTACTCTCGTCGAGCGTTCGCGCTTAATCGCCAAGTTGATGAGAGAGAGAGAGAGAGAGAGAGAGAGAGAGAGAGAGAGAGAGAGATGTGTATGTATTTGCAATGTTGGATACAAAATAATAAGGAAAGGTAAGAGAGAGGTGGGCGATGAGTACGAGGTGGAGCCAGGAGAGGGAGAGAGAGAGAGAGAGAGAAAGGGAGACAGAGACAGACGTGACTCGATCTGCGACTTTTCAATCCACCATAAGCGAAGCACGCATGGAGGAGATAAAAGTTCAGGATCGCGCTGGGCAATGCTTTTTAAAATAATAAACTTACCACCAGCCCTCGGAACGACAACCGGCCGTTCGAACGAACCTAATTAAATCGGCACTCGCGGCCTGGCCACATTTTGTAATTTAATTGCTTCGATGCGCTCGCGCGCTGCTTACATTACCGTAGACGACGCGTATGGTGCTTGAGAGGGGGGTATGTTCGGTATTGCGAAAAAAAGAAACAAAAAGGAAGCTATACCTTAAGCGCGGAATAGAAAAATCAACAGAGGTAGAGAGAGAAAGAGAGAGCGAGAGAGAGAGAGAGAGAGAGAGAGAGAGAGAGAGAGAGAGAGAGAGAGAGCTCGTGGCTAATCGGTGAAACCGATCGTAACGGTACGGTGCGGACGAGGCTGTGCAAGCGCGAACACACGCGCGCGTTGCCGGCAATATATCTCATTGCTTGCCTGCTCCTCCCCTCCCCCCCTCTCCACATGAAGATCCGCCGACTGCTGCTCGCGGGAGTTAACCGAGGAACTAATTACGCGAGGTTGCGCGCCGAGAAGAGAGTTGTGCGATGCGGTGCGTGAGAAACTCACCGTACGCGGAGGAATTGTGGCGGTGAGGGGGGGGGGTCGAGCTTATTCCCCAGTCTTTCTTTTTTTCTCCTCTTCCGCTCGTGTGCCCAACCATTATATCAATAAACAAGAACGACAGTGTCGAGAGGTAATGCAGGAGAGAGACAATACGAAAGATATGGATATAAATGTGTTTTGGGAATTGTATGCGAAAAAAAAAAATTGTTTTTGTCCATACGTCCATAGTTAGGGGGTAAAATGGTACTTTTATTTAGCATACTGTTTGCAATATTAGTAATTGGTACTTCATAGATTAAATTGATTATTTTTATACATAGATAATTGAACTAAGATGAGCAATAATATGGAAAATAGAATTTGATGATGCAAAAGCTCAAAATTCATTCTTAAAGTTGCAGTTTTGAGATTAGAATGTTGTATAATATTCATTACTCGCCTATATTCTCCGTTATTCATATATTAGTTCCTCGTTTTAGTACAGTTACTTCAAATGATTATAACTGCTAAGTAAGGACGAGTACCTTTTTTTATACGCCAACTATTGTTCGCCCGAGCTCCCTTAATACGTCAAATCGCCCCTACTAATGCTGCAGCTGCAACTACTCCACCTCAATTTATTGTAGCAAGAAGATTTCGACAAGGCGCGGAGAGTGTGTGCGTTTGAGAGAGAGAGAGAGAGAGAGAGAGAGAGAGAGAGAGAGAGAGGGGGGGGGGTAGTGAGAGCGAGAGCCGCTCTGATTATTTCAAAGTACAAATGCGTTGGGCGTGTTATGCCCCTCCCCTCCCAGCTACGACGAAGAAACGCAGCAAAATAGCAATTCTACACGAGCCTCGAGCTCTGCGATTCGTGCTGCGGTGGGGTGGCGCATAAAAAAAGAAAGCACGGTCAGCGGCTGGCAAACATCATAATCAGCTTCGTGCATATATATATATATATATATATATATATATATATATATATATATATATATATATATTCATGCCGAGCCGCGAGAGCATTAATCAGAACCGATTCGATCTTTATAAGCGTGTTATATATATATATATATATATATATATATATATATATATATATATATATATATATAGATAGATATTTATATTTATATTTATATATATTTATAGGCTCCGCTCCTTATTCCGATCGTGTTCTCCTATACCGGCCCTCTCAATCTTGCATAAAGAGAGGCAAGGAACGGAGAAAAATTTCATCAGAAAACTGGTGGAAAGAGCAATGAGAGAGTCGAAGAAACCCCGCGGTAAGGTAGTGGAAAGGGAGGGGTGGTATATAGACGATACAAAGCACCTGGGGCTGCGTTATAAATCGCCACTTATAAAATTAACCTCTCTCTTTCTCATTGCGCACCGAGTGACCACGGCATAACTTGTCCCTTATATCGATGAGTCCCCCGTTCTCGCCACCCGTATGTATTTAAGATCTCGCTGCGTGGATTACGGGCGGTGATCAATATGCGCATGTTCAGGCAGTATCACGCGTCGCAAAAGCACGCGTGCTTGTTTTATATACATATGTTCCAGCTTCTAGATCTGGAAGGAGTGGCTGAGAGGGGGGAATTATCGAGGCTCGGTGGAGATAAAGGGAGGACGCTCGCGTGGATGCACTTTGAATAATTCACACGACCACAGAATGTGGATTCAATGTGTAGATAATTGAATAAAACATTCTTGAATGTATTGAAGGAGGGAAGATTGTCGAATAGATGATGAGAAGTGAGTTCCTGACGTTTGCTGAAAAGATGTAAAAGGATTGGCACATTATTTGCTTGTTATTGTTTCGTATCGAGAGAGAGAGAGAGAGAGAGAGAGAGAGGTAGGATGATGATAATCATGGATATACTGACGTTCTCGTGGGATGTTTAATGACGAACAATATTTTACAGAAATACTGAAGAATTTGGCTCCCTTCTTCCACTTTTTCTACATTCTCCTCCAAGTCTCGGTCCAAGTCCACTAGACCTCCTTCCTTACAAATTGACCTACATGGAATTGCAGCATGTAGTACTACTAACCCACCTTCGGTCATCTGGACTCCATCTAAATTATGTCATTCTTCCATACACTGTGCATCGACGACTCCGTGAAACTGCGTTGGATTCTCTTACGTTAGTTCACTATCCGCCCATTTGCATCACAGGACACCGGCTGAAATCGGAAATTTCTTCCACAAACCTAACTATTTAACTGGGACCAGTTCGACGAAATTATTCGAAATGACCGAGCCCCCGTGCATAATCAGAGACGGATCAAGGATCGCGAAGCAATCGCGCAACGAAGCGGCCAGCCCGGCTGAAATCGGATTCGCGGGGCTGTGACAGAAGCGACATCGTTTACACGCGGAAAGTCGTGCCCACGCCCCTCTGTCGTCCCACGACCGACGGCCGCTAAGGCTTCCCAGCCCCAACTGCCGCGCGGAATTCAATTTGATCGATTGCACTGGAGCGGGCGCGCTCGGCTCGGCCGCGATTCGCCCGCGCGATGTCGGTCCGATCGGTGGCGCATACAAAGAACATCGCTCGGCGCGATCATCGAGGGCCGGCGGGCAGTTAATCCCGGCGCTTTACGCCTGTCAACGCGAAAGATCGCGGTTAAGTTTTGGCGCTCCCCCCTCCCCCTACAACTTAATCTTCTGCAATTATGCACAGCAGTTGGAAGTTTGATTGTTTCTGAATTTTATTCGACAATCTTGAAACACTCCTTCCGATGTAGACTTGTTTTTCTTGCACTTATATATTTATATACGTGTATATGCATATGTATGTTATGTAATCGATATTCTACTCCACCTGTTTTACGCACCTGGCTCATTATTTTGATTATGAAGCGTCCAATTTTTCCTATGCTTATAATTTGCATATTTAATTCGAATATTTATGAAATATATGTACGTTGCGCAATTATAATATCCAGAAGTTTCTTGATAAATGAATATGTATATTTCAATCCTGAAAATTTAACCGCCTAATTATAGAAATTCATCGATTCACATAAATCATTGCGCAAAATACACTCGTGATCTAATAATTCTTAAGAAACCGTTAAATTTATAATTTGATTAATAATATTGATGATATATATATATATATATATATATATATATATATATATATATATATATATATAAAGAGACCCCCCTCTCTCTCAGAGTGACATAACTTGATTCGTGTATTCATCGATATTCATCTTAAATCAACTCAAATTAAATTCAAACATCTAGTATAAACTAATAGCTTAGTAGATTGGATTTACAATTTAGTATAAACTGAGCAAAGTATATGATAAGTTCGTAAGATCGTTGATGGACTCTATATACATGTACATGTTGCAACATGAAGAATGAACCAGAAAAGTTTCGTCGAAAGAGAGAAGACAGAGAAAGAGAGAGAGAGAGAGAGAGAGAGAGAGAGAGAGAGAGAGAGAGAGAGAGAGAGAGAGAGAGAGAATCCAAGGCAGTTGCTCGCGCAGGCGCATAAAATGAATCATCGAACTGAGTGTGCGCGCGCGCGCGCGCGTGTGTGTGGCTTAATTTGCTTGGCGCATTTTTCTTCTTCTTTTTTTTTCGTTTCTTTTTTAACTAAAACCTCATAATACCGTCGGCACTCGATAACGAAAATAACGCGCCAACCGCGTTTGCGATCCCTCGTACAATAACTATAATTCGGAAAAAATTCTCACATTGATTGCCCAACGCCGCGGGCAGCGCAGCTGTTGTTCCGTTAATAGAAGACAATGGCTTATGTAAGAACCGAGAGTGGGATTATTAATGCGGCAGTTTTGGGGGCCTCGTCGATTTTCCGGGCTTGTTTCAATGTGCCGCGCCGCCGAGCATTGTCGAACGAAGATGTCGATATATAGACAGAGATTTAGATACACGTAGCCCATGGATTATATAATGCGCGATCGATAATAAAAGACATTGTAACGGCTATCGGCACAATGTACAATTAGCGATTTTTTTCTCCCGATTTTTCCGCATTAATCGCTGCAGTCTCGATTATCTGAGCTCGTAAATCGCGCGCGGAATTATTATTAAAAATCGTTTTTCTTTATTTGGACGATCAACGCGCGCCGCGAATTTAGAATCTGGCACACCGAAAGCGCGCTAAGAACGAGATTTTCACGTTAACGCGGAGAATGAAACTTTAAAAAGACGGAATAATAATGAAGTAGTAAGCGCATTAATAAACGGCCATATTGACAAAAACAGAGACAGCGAGCTAAAACTTGATCTGTACAAATACGCATACACACACACACACACACGCGCGCGCGCACACACACACACACACAAAACACACACAAACACACACATGAAGCGCGCCGCGTGCATTGCGATGCAATTCGCTCGCGCTCGTTTAGCCTTCAAACGTGCTGAAAATAAACGTGGCGCGCGAGTCACACTCTCCCTCTCCTATGCGTGTCTCTATCTCTCTTTCTCGCCCTGTGCTTTTACTTTGCCTTTATTTCTAGTATTGTACTAAACGCGCGTGTGCGCGCGCTCGATAAGTCTTCATAATAGTTACCGAAATTGCCGCTAGGATTATCATTTTCCCTTGCGCAATTGGTATGGATTCACGGATTGCTGTATGTGGCACGTGCTGGCTTTCTACTAGCGGCGGAATGGCGCATAATGAGAATGCGTATGTGTGTGTGTGTGTGTGTGTGTGTGTGTGTGTGTGCGTGCGCGCGCGTGCGTGCGTGTGTGTTTGTTTGTGTTTGTGTGTGTGTATTTATGTCGTTTCAATTTCAAGCTTCGTTAAAACGTCTTATTTGCGCCTGGCTTATACTTATTCCCTCTTTTATATCTATACATGTAGTTATAGTTGTGTTTTGTACATAAAGCGGTAGTTTTCTCCTGAATTTAATTTAGGAATTAATAATTTTCTGTACGTGCGTGAGATTGTGTATATATAAATATTGTAAATGAGCACTTGAAATGATAAAATGGTATAACTAATATTTTAATTGAACAAATGTTTAATTTCTAAGGCTGTTTTCGCAAACTCGAGGAAGAAATATTTTGTAGGTAGTTTGCAAAGCAATTTATGATAATTTATGAACTTTGTAGTTTCTTTAAAAACAAGTTTGGTCTTTTTAAAAGCAAATAAAAGTCTACAAAAATGAAGAGAATTTTTTAATTAATAATTGAGAAAAAATTTTAAACACACACCCACATACACATATTTTAGATAATCATTTTCAACCTTCATTTTTTAATTCCATCTTTTCCAGCGATTATAATTTATATTATTAATAAAAATGTAATCGTTACAAATGCTGTTCGGGACATTACAGTAGCACCACTGTTTACGACTGTGAAAAACGTCAATAATTAACCTCTCGAATTCGCATGAGCGAAGCGACTTGTTGTTCTGCCGTAATACTATTCCATTTATTCATCAGCCATATGATTATGATTATCTAGTATATACATGAAGTGAGATGACTTTATGCAATATTATTGTACTAATGAAGGAAGTAATCACTTTTGATAAATTATTGTTCGTTAGAGTTATTTCTTTTGGCCTAACGAACTACGAAATTTATTTCATGCATTAGTTGTTTAATAATATGAGCGTTTTTTTAAGTATCAAGTCTATGCGTATATAATAATTGGAATATTGAAAGATTGAATTTTACTAAAATTATACGAATAAATACGAATTAATATTGACTTTGCGAGAAGGCTAATTGTGAACTGAATGTAGAGTCCTGGGACGGTCGTCAATTTTTCTGAATTTTATATATAAGCCCGCTGAAACTTCATCGGGAACGCGCTGTATGCGCAAAATTTTAATCATTTTAAATTAATTTTTCTCCGGTGAAAACCGAATGCATAATCAATTTTGCGCGTCGTTGTTCAACACGCTCGAACGCTATGGGGCTCCCGGCGAATTAAGGGATCAATGACACGCTCGATTAATGATTTTCAATAATGGATGTAAACGTGGAACTGGTGAATTATATATATATATATATATATATATATATATATATATATATATATATATATATATACAAGAGGGGAATGGAGATATGCGCTCCACAGGACTATCTATACAAAGCTTTTAATCCGTCAGTTTTTCTTTTCATTCCAAACAAACGATTAGTGAGAATAATTCAGACGATTTTACCGATTCGTAAGTTTTGTTTTCTTTTGATTTTCAATGATCTCAAGCTATTTTTATCACAATTCGTCTTGTGTGTATGAATGTTATTCTTATATAATGTACTATCTCTAATTTCATGCGCCTTATTTGAAGCAATAATTTTCGGTCTTTTAAAAACATGTTGTAGAAGCGGTTTTGAAATTGTCATTTATTCTTTTAATGTCAATCGCAAAATTAATTCATTATTAGTTCTGTCAAATCGCTATACTATTGTGGAATTTCAATTCCTTAAAAATCCCTTGGCTCTCTTCCACTCTTTATCATTACGAGGTCGTAACTGCAATGTTTTACAAATTCGCGGGCTGTTCGCTAATTGATTAAGTCAAATGCTGTTACTTTACACAAGAGAGTACAAGTACACGTATAGACCCCTCCCGTGTGTTCGTGTTTTACGAGACCGTATACGAGCTTCTATCAACCCCCGGAGATCAAACCGGAAATGAGCTTTAGTGGCTTCCGTAACTCTCTCTCTCTCTCTCTCTTTCTCTCTGCCTCGCCCTCCATTAAAAACCCGAAACATCGTTTGTTTTTCACTTTTTATTTCTGGATTTATTGCTGGATACATACACTTTTCTTCACGACCGACTGGGTGATTTTAGATCCTTGTATATGTCGGAGCGATGTTGAACGTTGTTTGTGTTAAGGTTAGAAACTCGATATATAGCGGTATATACAGGACGGCAACGGTAGTAGTTAGTTTAAGCGAGCGATTGAGTTTCCAACTTGCGGGGAAACACGCGCGCTCGATCCCGATAAGACGTTTTGGGTCGATGAAACCTCCATTCGGCAGGCTTGTAGATAATGAACGCTATAAGACCGTCGATTTTCACAGCCTGTGAAGATAGCGATGTACACGGAATTCCAGAGTGAGGGTTAAAACGAATTATTAACGCTATAGAGAAAACTAAAGGTGACAAAATTAATTAAATAGTTCATCCTTTGATGCAGTTTGCAATTTACGTATTTTCAAAATTTATCTTACCTTATAATTTATATTTCTATTAGTCATACCACGTTGTCAACGGCATAGATGTACAAAACTAACCATTGTCCTCTTCTTTCTTTTTCAGCGTGGACCGCGACCGGCTTCGCGAGCGGGAGCGACAGGCCCGGGCGGCCATGTCGGTCCAGGCGGAGCAGGCGGCGGCCCGAGGAGCTTCCGATACGAGGCACGGCCACCATCATCACGGCCATCACAATCACGGCCACGTTGAGCCGGATCCCGCCACCGCCTCGCTCTTCCGCGCCCCCGTCAAGGTAAGAACGTATAAACATTAGCCCAAGTTATTTATAACCCTGTTAGAGTATATAACCCACCTGGAAACCACACCATCGACCCGTTCGCGCACTCGTCTATACACATAGCTTTTAAAACTATCGTTAAAGATCGCTGGGGGGGGGGGGTTTGGCGCGGGAGTCAATGCTACCGCAGCGACCTTCGAAAGCTTCGAGGAGCTTTCAGGAGTATAACGTGGGAATGGAATAGGGTCGGCAAGTTGTTGAGGGCGCAATTGACTTAAGTCCCGATCGCCTGGTTGGTTAGTTAAATCGTTATTCGAATGGCAAACGTCGATTCTGGCCCTTGGAGAATTTCGAATATTCCTCCGCTGTTAAATTGTTGTAATAGCTTTCGATCTCTCGCCCAGTTAAATGATGTACTTTGAGGCTGGTTAATGTATATGTAGATTGGACGCGGTGGAACGTAATTTAGATCGCCAATGAATGTCATGCATTTTACATTATACAGAATAATTAATAAACATAATATTATAATTATCGTATATGTAATTCAAATATGTAATCAAAACAGTTATAGGCATCAAACATGTTCAATAAATTGTTTCGTTACATAACAATAATCGATTCGACTGTTTAAATATTAATACCCATCTTTTTTTTTTAGAAATAATACATTTAATGTCATATTTTCAATCGTATATCGAACTTGGTACGAAGTCTGCAAAATTATACAGTTTTATTTAGCATCGGAAATTCAAATGTACTTATAACACAGAGGCTAAAGAGAGCCAAGAAGTCGTCGATCGATGCAGTCCGGCGATTGGCCGCACGTAGCAATGAATCCTCGTGAAATCCATAATCCCGCGGGTAGGGGAGGGGGCGGTAGTCTACGCCCTCTTCACAGAACGGAAAGATGAACTTTCATAAAGTACAAATAGCAGAGGAGAGACAGAGAGAGAGAGAGATATGAGAGAAGGGGGAAAGCGATTTGGCGCGAGGGCGAAAGAGAAAAATGGAGGAAAAACGAAAGTAAAAAAAAAGAAAGAAACTTAGCGCGCGCGGTTAATCTGTCGAATCGACCGACAAATTCATAGTGGAAAAGAGAGAAGGAGAGGAGAGGAAGGGGGCCTTTCCAGCTTCCCACTGTTGGATCCCGAAGAAATCAAATATTCCTCCCAGCGAACCCTCTGTTATTTTCTCTCTTTCTCTCTCCATCTCTTCTAAATATACCCTCTCGGTTCCATGAAGTGCACTAAATGGCAGAGTACCTGGTGGGGGAGGGGTTACTGCGGACGCGCAGCAGAAACCATAACCGCGGCGGCGGCGGCTGCTGCTGCTGCTGCTGCTGCTGCTGCTTCCGCAGGTCATTATAATAACTAAATAAAGCGGGTAATTTTCATAAATCCGAGCGAGGGGGGGAGGGGCGGACACTTCGTTATTAGTCGGTTCGTGCCCACATCGCCGATCAATTTATCCTCTGCAATTCCTCCACACCCTCTACCCCTCTCTGCTCATATCCGCGTCATCGAAAAGCTGGCCGAGCGCCTGGTGCAACTAATTTTCGGACCAAATAGCGTATACGCTCGGGGAATTTTGAAAAGGACCCCTCTCCACCCCCAGCCCTCCGGGGTCGTATACCAAGTCCGTTCTGTGCGATAATAGAGACCGCAAATTTTGAATGAGCCGATTTTCCCTATATCGTAATTAATGTAGAAGCCTCGTATGTTTTTAAATCGATGATGAAAGGATTGTTTTTTTTTTTTTTTTTTTTTTTTTTTTTGAAATTCAAAGCGCATTGTCTATTGAGATATGGTTTTGGCGCAAATTTTGCTTCGATTAAATCTAAAGAAAAAGCTGTGGCTTAGAAATAATACATGGTATTTGCCATTGGTATATTACTGATTCTCGTAGAATTCCTCATACGGAAGTATTATTATATCCATCGACAATGCTCTCACATATATACTTTTCGAAGATTTGCGAATCTTTCTTATAAAATGCGTACAGCATTGAAAATGTATTATTTCACAGTTTTGCAATCAATGGCAATCAAAATCAACTCTTCGTTCATCGTGCAAGTAGTCATGCCGTAAACCGATCGATCTTTAAGCAGTAATGCGCCTTTCATTGGCATGAAAGTTATTACTGTATCTACGTCGTTCTTTTTTTTTGATTGCTTAGTTTCTACCCAACGTACGTCCCAAGATCCCATCCCTCTTTACCGGCGTATCCGCACGTCTTTGCACGATACGCATACGTACAAACACAGACGGAGTGTTACCGACGTTTTCGCGGCTTCCGCACCTTTCCTCTCTTTCGTCGATCCATTCGATGATCCGGGATTGAAAGCCCGAAAGGTGCAAAAACCTCCAGACAGAGAAAAGAGTTTTCAAGCGCGACTTTTACCGTTCGTGGGAAAACCACTTCTCGCACATTGTATGGCTTTATCGTCAAAAGTACGTATCTTTATATATGTGTATATATATATATATATATATATATATATATATATATATATATATATATATATGAATAAGTTGAAAATCGAATAATCTTTCTAACGAATGTATGAATAGGAGGTTATCGTCATTATTTTTGTAATTAACGTTAATATAATCCAGCCACGATTTTTCAATTCCGTAATTGCACTGCTACGTTGATCAGAAAATTCTCTCTCTCTCTCTCTCTCTCTCTCTCTCTCTCTTTCTCACACGCACACACACTTTATGTATATTTATATATATAGTATAAATACTCCTTGTATTTGACTATTTCTTGCCAATTATCGCGGTCCAGGCAACGTACGTGCAACGAAATGAAATTATGACCCGTCTTAATTAGCGGTGATTTATCGTCCTAATGAACGGATTAAAGGACGTTCATAATTTTCGCAAACGCGGTTCGTTAAGAAAATCGTGTGGAAATTCGTATGTTTGGTTAACGTCGCGCGTCCGCGAATATTATCGAGAGTGCAGTAATGCGACCGCTGCGCGCGAGCCAATTTGTAGATATTACATGTCCCTATGTCACCAAGCTCAAGCGTATTAGCTTCTGTTATTACCGATGTTCGTCATTATTTCTTTAACGTCGCGTGCATTGTTTAAGTACTGCACAGCTTTCTTGCGTCTGAAGAATTCACAGTTCTATTAAGTGCGTATGTAATTAAAACACGAGTACAAGTTCCACTTTGATATGCATAAACTATATACTATTAAAATGATATTATACACTCGCAATTGTTAGATATAAATTTGAGAAATATATATATACCCAAAGACGTTGTCGAGAAAATCAGCATCGGGATAATCAGCCTCTTGGATTTTTCAAAAAAAAAAGAAAAAAGACCCTCGTCACTTTCAGTTGATCATTTCATTCATGGGCCGGTTTCTACGTTTCGCGACCATTTCGTAGTGCACCAATTAAAAATGGTGTATAAATTGCGCGTATACAGCCCGGTATAATGTGTACCTGGACCGCGCCGAGGCCGTTTTGCGCCGCGGAAAATATCGCCGACGCCCGTGTACACACGGAGATCGAGCGTCGACCAGGGGAATAAATAAACGAAGCCTGTAATTTGTAGGTCGTTTGTTCGCATTATCCTAGTCCAGGGAGGGTGGGGAAGAGAGAGAGAGAGAGAGAGAGAGGGGGGGCACTATGCCCTTGCGTAACTCGCCCAATACACGCGCGCGCGTCTCTGTCCGTGTCTGTCCGTCTGGTAGATATGGAGGCTATTCTCTCATTGATCGTATATTATGAAACGTACGAGTGTATGTATGTGCATATGCAAGAATTGAGGATACATCGGGTTCTGCTGCTGGCACGTACTGTTCGGCTTCTGCTAACGATGCTCGCGGGTGCTTGAAACCGTCCCGAGAGTCGCGGCGGTTATCCTATACGTATATATATATATATATATATATATATATATATATATATATATATATATATATATATAGCAAAGGTTCCTTTTCCTTCTGCTACTCATATAATTTTCACCCTTTCCTCCTCGCGTATATCTATGTACATATATATACATGGTTTTTTTTTTCGTCTTATATTAATGCTCTCGCCACGCGCGAGGAAAGTTGCGACGTGAAAGCGTTATCATAATATACGCGCTCGCGCGCTCGGCTCGTTAATTACGGTCGCGGGATTAATTGTTTGTCATATTAATTTATATAGCTGGGAAAGTAAAGAGAGCGCGTTTTTCTTTTTCAAGCGTCGAGAATATAGAGCCCGTTGAATATATATATATATATATTTATTTACATATCTTCATAATCAAATTATGAATTACAGCAAGTTTTTACGTTGATACGTACAGCGCGAGAATGTATTTTTTCCCGGTTGTTTATCGTTCTGAGCCGCGAGGCATTTTGCAATATTCGCAATCGATCGAAACTTGACGGGGATTCTCCGGGCGCACGATAATTCTCTAGATACATTATCGTATACTTGGCCTTTCGTTGGCGCTCGCGTAGCCGTGAGTGCATGTTTGATCGACGCACGCTAAAAACGGCAGGATCCATCGTGATCTATGGGACTTTCCGAAAACTATAGAGAGTTGATCCCTCCGAGAGGACTTGTTTATCGCGCGAATGAATTGCGTGTACCTAAATATACCTTAAATATATATATATATATATATATATATATATATATATATATATATATTGCAAGGTTTCCTTTTTCTACCACGAACTGACTCCAATACTTCTCCCTCGTTCCCCACCATCCCTCTCCGCATGTACGGTGATCGCCCTTATCCCAATCAATTATTCATTCCGTCACGGCGCTGGGGAGTCCTGCGGTTTTTCTAGTTCTCCGGTCCCATACCCATCCTCAGCGCGCCCGCCGTGTTAAACGAACGCGCGCGCATAGTTTGCGAAACTTCTGCTCGGTGTCTGTCTACACGTACTCACAGTATATACCCCTATTGCCGACTATATATATATATATATATATATATATATATATATATATATATATATCCAAGTAGAAACGCAGAAAGCAGATTGGCGTAAAAACGGAAAATATGTCTTATATAGATATTCTCGAGGGGGGGGGGGGGAGACCTGTTGCTCGATCGAGCGAGCGAACGAACAGCAGCTCGCCGATTTTTACGTAATAGGCGCGTATAAAAAACGTTCGGGATTGAGTTTTGTCGAGTCATCGGAAAGTGCTTACACTTTATATATCTATATATATACGCGAGAGCAATTAGATATTATACGTCGTTTGACGCTTTCTCTTCGTCTACATTAGTGCTCTCTCTCTCTCTCTCTCTCTCTCTCTTCTCGTGGTTTCATAAGTTTAGCCAGCCGCGTTTGATCGTCTCCCATAGTTCAACAAAGTTAAACAAAGGATGGAAGTCACGAGTAGAGCATTAAACAAGATAGCGCATATATATGTATATATATATATATATATATATATATATATATATATATATATATATATATATATCTGTGTGTGTGTGTTTGACATCGCACTAATCGGTTTCGGATAAAATCAGAGCGTACTGGACTCCATCGAAGATACAATCTTATGACGATATTCCAGTAATCTTACAGTTCCGAATCAACGTTCGCATAATTAACGTCGGTAAGAGCGCCATGACTATACCAGTCGCGGTAGCAGCTTGAAGCAGTGACAGAATGGTGACGAACGTCTGTCCTAAAACAAAATTGGCCCACTGTGTCCCTCGACCAACTTTACTAAACGTCAAACGAAACGCCCCAGTTACGCATCCGTTTTTTGATTTCCGACAGACACAGAATTTCCTGTGGTAAAAATGACTTTGATCGGCCGTCAATAACGGCTGGAACTATGCGAGAACTATCATAGCTCACTCGTCGGATTCCCATCCCGGTCCCTCGGCGATAATTCGGAATTGCAAATGGCCCTTCATAGCTTGCGTTTGTACGTGGGCTTAATTCTGAGATGAATAACGTCGCGTTCCATTACCCGGGCCTTTATTAGTCGGCCGTTAAAAATGCCCCCGTTACTTTTTCATCGCGCGCTATGCAGGCGGACGCGTATCAGGAATTTCCCGCGAAAATTTTTTCCCCCGTCCCAAAACTGCACGCTCAAGATGGTTTTCAATTATTCAATGTACCTGGATGATTAGTAGGGATCCAATAATAATTCTTCTACAATGCATGCAAAATGTGACGATAAATTAACTTATCAAGGAACTCGCGGCAGTGAAGAATATTTCGCCTGATGCGAGACAATGCAGATCTGTAGCGCGCAGCGTCTGTATATATCCGATAACCGTACAAAAATAGGGATATTTCCCATCATTTCCGCGATCGCATCCCTCAACCCCCCTCCCCCTTCAAACCATCTCCGTACGGTAAGAGTTCTATATAAATTCAACGGGTGCGACGTCCTTCCTGTCGACGATCAAATAAACTGTGTGTATATATATATATATATATATATATATATATATATATATATACACATATATTTATATATACATCAAAAGCCACCTCTCTCGACTGCTCTATTGCTAACGCTACCACAGCGCCGCTGCTTCCTTAACTTTATTTCCTCAAGACTCTCTCTCTCTCTCTCGCTAACTCTCTTCCATGCTCGCTCGCTTCTTGTCCTTAAAGTTTATTCGCGTGCGCTGCCTTGGCGAAGGACCTTGATGTAGATATATGTTTTATATATATGTATATTCTTGTATGCGCGGGCCGGTCTGGGTGCGCGTGGAGTATGCGCCGCGGCGCGCCGCGGTTAAAGAGAAGAAGGTGAAGTAGCCGAGAGATGTAGAGAGGCGTGGAATTGAAGACAAAAGGGATAGACGGAGAGAGAGAGAGAGAGAGAGAGAGAGAGAGAGAGAGAGAGAATAGTAGACTAATGAGGAGCGGGTGGTGGTGTGGGCGGAAGAGAGAGAGAGAGAGAGAGGGAAAAGTGGGGGAGAATAATGAAGCACCAAGACGGAAGCGCGTAAAATTGAAATCGTAATAGGAGAGCAAATGCCTCTGATCCCTCTGATCGTAGGCGAATGGAGAGTGGGACGGACGAGGAGAACCAGCGAACATGGATGAGGGAGGGGGCGGGGTCAGAAGTCGAACGTTAACGACTCATTATTATCGTCGTATTTATCGTTATTGAATTAAATCGTCGCGAAAAGTGTTCAACGCGATCGAGGAACGTGGAGGGGGGGGGGCGGATTCGGGTCACGAACCCTTAACAGAAGTTTTAATATGATAAACAGTTTGGCCAGGAAAATTTCGGGGGTATATTCTGAAAGTATTTTATGAACTGCCAGTTTGGTAATTTCTTGATTATTCCCACACACACACACACACACCACACACACACACACACACACACACACACACACACACACACACACACACACACACACACACACACACACACACACACACACACACACACACACACACACACTATCCAGGGCGCGCATGCACTCATGAAATAACGAGCGACTTGTACACCTGCTCGATTCGAAGGATTCAAATTGCTTTTACGGCAGAACATCGGGTGCAGAGGAGGAAGTTCGTATTAAACGTCTACTAATCTACAATAATTTTCTGAAATAGCCGTCATATAATGTTTCAAGAAATTTCGCAAACGCGAAGATAAACGTATTTGCCTATTTGCAGTAGAGGGTCGGCAGAAAAGTGTAAATGACGAATGCTCGTTGCCTTAATGCGATAGCGTTAAAAATAATTAATTAGGCGGAAGTTAGAAAAAGACAAAATTTTAGCTACGTAGATTAATTGATTCGGTATGCAATGGTAAAATAATCTGTTATACGTCGATTTTTGCTTTACTCCCTGTCGAATGGTACATTGCTTTGTGATTGTGTGTACATGGGTATATCATCATTATTCTCCGGGGGGGGAGGAGAGAGAGAGAGAGAGAGAGAGAGAGAGAGAGAGAGAGAGAGAGAGAGAGAGAGAGAGAGAGACGAATTTATTGCAAAACTGTCTTATCGCCTTGAGGGGTATCAGTTATTCCAATGCAATTTATATGCATTGTTTTTTATGGGTGTATATATATATGTATGATTCACGCACGTGTCATAAAAAAGTACATTATATCAATATATGTACATGTTTTTCAAAATGATACAACTTTATTCATTGATCTTTTTTTCTTCTTTCGCGTCATGATACTTTAAAAACAAGTAACAAAAAAGTCGGTGCAACGAAATGGTTCTTTCTTCTCTATTTCTAATGGCGGATCCGAACCCTACGGCGAAACGACATCTCAACACTCGTACTTTAATTAATCAAATAAATTCAATGCTCGTTCTTTTTATCGAAAAAGAAAAACGAGATCGAAGATCAGCTTTACGTCCAGTCAGTGTATAATAATATCCACGCAAAATACCAGCGATCCAGCGAGCGTCACGATTTTTTGTTTTATTTCGCCGTTCTGGTTCTTATATTATAATCGCCGCACGGCTCCCCGGACGTCGTGTCCAGATCGCCGCTGCCGACAGCGAACGGTACTGTGTATATATATATATATATATATATATATATATATATATATATATATATATCCATATCCGTGGGGTGGGGGTGGGGGGGGCACCACGCTAGCACAGGCGCGCTCGTGCGCACGATGCAAAGCGCCTCGTTCTTGTCTCGCGTAAGGTGTGGTAGTGTGGCGGGGAGGGGGACGTACGCGCTTCTCTTCCTTACGACAACGAGGACGACGACTCGTCCTGTCATTCCTGAATTGAAGGATATATATATATATATATATATATATATATATATATATATATGTAGGTGTGCTCCTGGCGTGACGCCGAGCGCTCCCGGAATAAATAAATATATACGTATACACGCATGGGATGCACGCTTAAACATTGACACGCTCGCGTGCGCACGCGTCCGCGATATTCCGACCTAGCCTCCTCGTTCTCGGTTCGTCTCATCCCTCCTCTCTCTCTCTCTCTCTCTCTCTCTCTCTCTCTCATTCTCTGTCTAATATATGCACGTATGTGAAAGCACGCGGTCTCATAGGCGCGCTCGCGCCTAGACGAGCCAGACTACTCGCGCTATAACAGCTGCAACGAGCCTGACCTCCTTTAATACCGTAGACACACACACACACGCGCGCGCGCGCGTATATATATTCATCCATACACGACTCTCCAGCCACCACCTCTTCTTCTTCTGCTCCTCGTCGCAGCTCCTAGTCTTGTCCCATGATAACCTGCCTCCCCTCCCCCCCTTCCACCCGCTCCCTCGTCAGTGTCGCGGGACGCGTGCCCCGCTCTCAATCGCCCAAGACCGTCGCGAAACGAGAATGATAACGACGCGTAAGGCCTCGCTGCGGCCGTGGCGGGCGCGGCCGCCTCTGCGGTGCGGGCATATTGCACGACGCCTGCCTGCGCCCGTCGGCGGACCGTCGACAATTGACCCGGTGATCGATACGGGCACAGGCGTCGCGGCCCGGTCGAGCGGTTCGGTACCATCGATCTATATACTTTCGTATATCGGAGCGAAAGCCCTCGCTAATCGCTGGATTCCTTAATTATTTGATTTCTATCGATCGGGGCTGAAGATGCTGGCAATGAAGCAACGCTTCTTCATTGTACGGAAGTACTCGCGTAAGTCCGAGGAAAATTCCGAAACGCGATATCTCCCGCGTGAGTACGAGAAACCTGTTCGTGCGCCCCGAACGCCAAAGAATGGCCGAGTCGCCTAATTGCCGTTCGGGCGCGTATATGAGAAATAGTCGCACATCGGCGCGGATCCGTATTAAAAAGAGCAGACGTAGTAATCGAGGCGGCCGAAGAGCCGGCGACCCTGCGCTACCGATGGATCATAGGTTATGTCGAGGCATTGCCGGCGATTATGAAAATCGCTTGTTCGGCTCGAACGGGGCGGCGTCGAGCGCTCGATAGGTCGCGACTTTGCACCGTCGCTCCGCACCGTCGACGTATTGCACGATCGATTGAATTATGAACGAGTAGAAAGTCACTTTTGGGGGTTTGGGGGGGGGGGGGTCCATGTAGAAATCCCGGCGTCGGCCGGATCGATTATCCCGAATGTGTCCCTCCGGTTGACGCGCGAGGATCGCAGAGGCCCTCGTAGCCGATGCACGGCGACTTCCTGGGGCGGGGGGGGGGCTCTTTAACCCAGTTCGTCGAACCCGGGACGGCCGAACTCGTATTATTTGCGCGCACGAATTCGCACGAATCGAGATGCGGCGAGCTTGATCGAAACGCGACGAGGGGAGCAATTAGCCGTTTCCGCGGACGTTCCCTGGTCGCCCTGTCGTAGACGCGGCGTCGGGCCAACTAACCCGCGCCTCTGACCTCCTAATTCGAATTATCGAATAAACTGGCGGTAACGGCAGCGGTGAAGCGTGTACAGTAATGTATAATATAGTCAGTGCGGTATTTGGCGATGTATATATATATATATATATATATATATATATATATATATATATATATATATAATATACGTTCAATTCTTCGGAAATACTTTTCCGCTTGTACTTCTGGACGCTCTTGTTAAACAGACATTAGAGAAAGAGGTACGGAGCATGCGATAGGAAACGGACACAGTGGAGCGGACAAGCGATTCGTCGACGTTCTCCATACGTCTGCACACGTGATGCAGACACACAGTTGACTTTATATATATATATATATATATATATATATATATATATTCGGCCTCCGTTAGTGCTCGGTGACGCTCGTGTTTCCAAGCTTATCCGACTACAGGGCATTTAAAACTAACGCGTCGTCACGGTATATATAGCTCTGGTATTCGCTTCGATTTATATTTAGACGCATGCCAACTGGAGAAACGCCGAACTCGGGGCAAAAGCTTTTATTATACATACGTGCATACTTGCATGTATGTATGTGTGTACGCATGTACGTACGCAGGCATAAGAGGCAGACGGGAAGACGAGAGGAGAGGCAGAGTTGGAGGCTGAGGACGTAGGCGCGACAACCGGGAAATAACGCGGGGCCAGTACAGAGCTCGACAGTTATCTTTCCGCCGTCCGTTCCCGAGCCGAGCGTCGAGCCCGTCGCGAGGCTTGCGAGCCGACGAATATTATACGCGAGGCTGCAGACGGTGCGCGCGCACGTACGAGCACACCAGACTTAGGCACTTCGTAGAGAAAAATCATCGCTCGGTCGACAAGGCGAGCAGCCCCGTTCCCATGGCGATCGCGCGTTCGAACCCGCGCGAGGCGACGGTCGGCCGACGGTCAAATCCATCAGCAGGATCGCCAATTGCTGCCGAGACTCTCTTCTGCTCTTTCCTTCCTTCCTGCCCGAATGTCGCGTCAACGCGTCCCAAGTCCCGAATTACGATACCACGAGCCCTTCTTCGATCCAATTGCCCCGACGCGCGAGATCGATACAGCCCCCCCCCCCCCTCGGCTTCGCCCGCCACCGGCGTGCCCGACACGTCGCCACGGTAATCGGGCATTGCCAAGTGCGCGATTGGCGAACAAGCGCCTCGGCACGGATCGATCGGGCGGATACGTTCCAAAGGAAGAATTCGAATGAGAGCCTTTTTTCCTCGTCATCGACGGGCAGAGCTTCTTTTGCGCCCGTCCGACGACTTTATCGTCGAGCTCGCGTGGGGAAATTTCAAAGCCCCAAAGTGAAAGAGAGCTTCGCGCGCGCGCGCGCGCGCTGCGTATATTTCGACGGACTTTCCGATAATCGAAAACCAAAAAATAAAATGAACAACAACGAAAAGATACGTCACCGTTCGATAATTTAGTGCCTCGCGTATGTAGCGCCGATAAACCGAGAGATGGGGGGACCCTCTCGTCCAGTCGATGTTGCTTCCAAAAAAAAAAAAAGAAAGAAAGAAAGAAAGCAAGCTCAGGAACGTCTTACACGATCCGTACACGGCCTTGGCTGTCTCCCCCCGCCCCCTCAAGGCCGGCGCCCACCGAGAAAAGTTCCCCGCAAGTTTAGCCCGAGAATGTAATGTCGGCTTAGCGTGCTCAAAGCTCATATTCGAGCGTATTATAATGGCAATGGAATATAATTCTGTTTTGAATATGCTACTTAAAGTCGGTCTATTTTTACATCATAAATTGTCTGCTGTGTGTGTGTGTGTACACATATCCAGTCCACGAACTCGTGCAGCAGCCAAGGTTTCATGTACAAGTAGTTGTCAAAGGACAAGAATGACTGGCAACAGACTTTTCAAAATCATTTGAAAATTTGGAGATATTCGGTTAAGATCGCGTCCCCCCCCTCCTCCGCATGATATAACGCACGGGTTCACCTGGGACATGCATATTCCATTAGCTCGACCGAATCCAAAATCGGATCGTTAAAAATCAAAGGCTCGAAATGCGTCAAAGCGTTATATACGCGATGATCGAATGAAAAATCGAGAGAGCGAGTGAGAGGGGAGGCAGGTAGACGAACAGACAGATAGAAATTGATTGAATCAAAATTTTTAAATCAATGTAAATTCGTATATCTATATATAGGAATAATATATATATATATATATATATATATATATATATATACGTTTTGATGTATTCTAATATATATGAAAGTCAAACGAATTTACGACTACCTCGTATTGATAAATTATTCCACAACTGGTTTTTATAATTTACAGAAGCTTCGATTAAAAAAAAAAATCAACCGCATTCCAATATTTAGGATACTATAATTCAGATTATATTAATAATATTCCTTGGGCGACATTTACGCAGTCGTTTAAAATCAATATCAGTTTTTTATGTATGACGAAATCGACCAACCTTCTATCTAAGCATATAAACGTCAAGCTCCAATGAGATTGTACCAGAATCATGGTTTATATATATATATATATATATATATATATATATGGGAAGATTGAAAAATCTGAGATATTATCTGCATCAGCCCCATTGTGCAGGGTAGAGCGCGCAACGAAACAATGAGAAACGGGAGCGTGTATGCGTATATACATATACATATATCTAACACGAAAGTGCTCGGCGGAGATGAGGTTGGCGCGGGGGAAAAGAGCGAAAACGAAAAGGGGTAAAATTCAGCGGTTGTGCCGCGGGGGATGAAGGAGAGGCAGGGGGTGGGTGCATAAGCCAGAGTCTACAAAGGAGCATAAAGCAGGACGAAGAAAGAAATATGGTAGAAATTGCCGAGACGCGTGCGCGCTCGTGTGCATTTATTCGAGGCAGAGAAGGAGGAGAAGCAGGGGGTAGAGGCGACCCGGAGATAGATAGGGAGGGGGGAGAGCAGAGAGAGAGAGAGAGAGAGAGAGAGAGAGAGAGAGAGAGAGAGAGAGAGAGAGAGAGAGAGAGAGAGTTTGGAGAAGAGGAAAAGGGTGCGACTTGGTACAGCGGGTGTAAGTGAAACGAGGGTAGAATCAATACCTGCTATGTCCGGGTGAGAGAGAAAGAGAGGAGAATTAAACACGCTGTACAGATATATATATATATATATATATATATATATATATATATATATATATATATATATATGTATGAGCAGAAGTAAAAAACAAGTCCTCTATACATTCGCGCACGACTGAAACGTATAACGCAGCCACCCATCGCTCTCTCGCTCGTTATCGGAATTCTTCACCTCTACCTTCACCCTCCCCCCTTTTTCAATCTTTCCCCACTCTAGATAGGGATAGAGATGCATTTGCTGTGTACTTTTTCCCCTTTCGTTCCCTTTTTCTCACTGAGATCGACGGTTATATCAGGATGTGTTAGAGGTATACATATATGTATATGTGTGTGTGTGTATGCATATATATATATATATATATATATATATATATATATATATATATATATATAATTTATATATTATAATATACTTCGATACTACACGTATTCAAACACAATCACTCAGATTTGTATATATAATTATGCGCTCCCTTAACGAGGGATCGGCTATGTTGATTGTATATATGTGCTCACTTAATTTCCTAATGAATACGATAAATCATTTCGCGAAACAATTCGTAGGTATACCTATATATATATATATAGGGACGTGGAGCCAGTCCCTTACGGATTAATGGAATTCCGCGTTCCTGCTCCTATTATATATAGCAGCGGCCTCGCTGATATGCGGTGGCGAGTCGAGTCGTATATATGAGCCGCGCGACAACTATAATGCGTTTGGGTGTTCATTATCGGATTGCGCGGGTCTTTGTGACGATTTGCTAAGCTGTGGCTCCGTTAAAATTTATGTCTGTTTTTATGTCTATTTTCTCATGAATTTCATTGCAGATAATTGAAATATTCAATGAAATCTGTCTCGTATATTTAACATTGACTGTAATCTTTGATCAATAAGATTATTTTTGTAATGACGGTTGGAATTTTTTTTTTTTTTTATTGATAAAGAATACACTTGTTGACTATTAGTAATTGTTAAACGGTATAGTAAATGTCGAAGAAGAATTTTTTGCTTGTCGGGCTGCAAAATGCAATTTTATTACCGACTCTCCATTACAAAACATTATAAGTTAGAATTGGATTGATCTACATTTTCGTGTTTTTTACTTGCGTCAATACGAAATTGCTGGCGAGGTTTTGAATAAATTCCTCCAATTGTGCGGAAATGAGAATGTTTCGAAGATTATATTTAGAAATTCTGAGTATTATATTTTCAAAACATAAAGGTAGAATGGAACGCAAGTAAAAGGGCTCGGGGGTATGCAAAAGTAACATTTGCATTAATTTAATATTTATATGTGTACTATTTAAATGAGCTAGTTAATATATGTCAGCCAGTTAATGTGCGTAATATTCAAATGTGCTATTTCTTACTCAATCGGTATAACAGACCAGTTTACAGCCCTTTGAAATTTCTTGTTCAAATTTTTCTAGATACATAACGGTCTTTATGCAGAGAAAAAAGAAATCATGTTTATTGGCGAAAGAAATATTTATAGCCTTTTCCAGTATAAGTAAATGACAAAGTTACGGATTATCGATGCAAATAATTTTATACATTTAATAGATTTATTCTAATTCAAATAATCGTAATACATAATTGACGTAAGTTCACGTTGGCCACCAAATAATTAATTTTTCAAACTGGCCAAAAATATGCGATGTTTTTCAGACACGTACGAATTATAAACTATAAATTACAAGACAAAAGGGTCCCGCCCCTGATTTCTTCGCCAACTACCCGAATTTCAACGAACAGAAGAGCGAATTCCTCCCTTGACGCTGCTCGAGGCCGACGTGCGCCTCTTTTCATATCCAATAACGTCGGACAAAGAGCTACAGAGAACAGACACTTCGCCTCTGCCACCCCACCCCCCCCCGCGCCGCCCTGCGATTTATAAGTATTCTTACGGCCCTCGCCAGTCCTACATCACGCGACGTTGCCATTAGGACCCGAAAAGATCTATATATACGTACGTGGAGATAAAGACAAGGATATAATATGTAAAAAAAAAAAAAAAAAAAAGAAAAAAAAACACACACAGGCGAGTGTCGCAGAAGACTCGCGCCGCTGGATGGGAAAAAAGGGTTCCTAACCGGGGGCGCGCGCGTGTGTATACGTGCGTGAAACAAAGGGATGCTCTATGGGAAAGGGTAAAATGAAGAAGACGTCGGGCATCGCGGAAAAAACAACGATCTCTTGTTTTAAAAAGTGCCGGCGAAGCTGCGGTTAGAGAGAGAGAGAGAGATAGAGCGCGAGAGAGGGACAGGAATCTGGCTTTTATCATTTCTCCGCGGCGATCCTTAACGAAGGTCCTGAGTTATAACCATCAACCCCGTCCCAACCCCGCGCCCCACCTCCGGCCAAGCCTGGCGCGTCTCTCGACTACCGCGAACTCACGCGCGGCCGCTTGCTTTCGGGGACATGCGGGGTGGCGTTCGCTTGTTTGTGAGAGCGCGCGAACGTGCGTGATATAAAATATAGATATGGTTACATAGAGGCAGAGAGAGAGAGAGAGAGAGAGAGAGAGAGAGAGAGAGAGAGAGAGAGAGATCACAAATGGCCGGCGACGGGATGGTTGCTTTCCTTTAATACCCATCGTTCGCTTTATGATTTTTGAGAGCTTTGCCATACGGTGGAAATGACCGAGACGAATTTGGTTGCGTTCGCGAGATAATGGCGCGAGAGAGATCGAGGAGTACGGACGGTGATAGATAGATTGCGCTGGCATTACGACACGTATCTTGTTATTCTCGATAAAATGCCGCGTTTGCCAGCTACGCGGGAACATGCAAATATAATGAGACGACGACAAACGATAATGGAGATTATATTTTATTTTATTTTTTTACGCAACAATAATCCGATAAGATTGCTCGTTGTTTTTTTTTTTTTGGTTCGTTCGTTCGTTCGTTCGTTTGTACGTTCGCGTCGTCGTCGTCGGGACAAGAGGAGGGGATGGGCGGTTCGTTTAATTCGTGCATGTATATATATATATATATATATATATATATATATATATATATATATATATGTATATACAAGACCGCTCGTCTAGACAATGAAAATCAAAGCGCAGACACAGGTCTTTTAGGCATCGCGCGAGCGAGAGAAGAATTTGTGCAGGATGAAAGGGAATCCGTGGAGAGTCCACACAGAGCGGGACTTGGTCGGTGGGGGGGGCGGGGGCGGGAGGAGGGCGAAAAAATTTACGACTCCGCGCGCTCGCGCATTAGCGACTGAGCGACATTAAGAGATTCCCGAGATGAAAAAGAAAAAGAAAAAATGTTTCTTCAAAGGAACGTCGATGGCGAGAGAAAAATTAAAAGGAGCCAAAAATGTGTATGGGGTGGGGGCGAGATGCGGGAGAGGGGGGAGAGGGATGGGGAGGGGGGGGGACAAAGGCCGGGAAAAGTGACGGCGAGCAAACGAGGATGGAGGGATATTATATCGACGCTCGTAAATTTAAAAGCGACCTCTTTCGAGTCGTGCTCTCGTTGCGATGAAAAGTGGAAAATATTTTTTATTTTATATTTTCGTTTCATAAGCGCATAAACGTCCCGGTAATTAAGCGAGTGCTCTTCGTTATTATTCCGCTATTAATCGTATTTTCCTCGTAATAGATGCCGGTGATCGGGGGAATAAGCGAAGTTATTCGAAATCAAGGACAAATTTTGTAATAATAGAAATAAAAAAAGCAATGTCTCCTATTCCTGAACATTTTTTAATTAAAAAACTAGGTCGCACGTCGCCTTCGATTATGAACGTATCGTTTTGCATTCTTACCTTTTTTTTTTGGTCTTGTGATCGATTAGTAACTAGTGTATCATATTAATCGAAGACCGAGTCGAATTAGTCGCGCTCTAGGAGAAAGAACATTTGCGATTCGAAGAATAAAAAGAATTATTATGTTGGTGTTGAATTTAATATTAAAAAAAAGACCGAGCACATAACAACCAGATTTCCTTCCAATTTGAATCGATATCGATATATCTAGATTTTGATTATGCTAAATCGGAATTATCAACGCGAGCTTTAACGGAATATATATATATATATATATATATATATATATATATATATATAATGCGCTCGTTTATATCAACGTGTTTCTTATAATCACGCGGCAAATGGTTATCGAGAAAAACAGATAAGAGGCGAGCGCGACGCTTTCGTGTTTGCATATTGGATTGTATAGCCGCGCGAGGAGAGGAACTCTCCTCCCCCCCCCCTTATCGTCGCGCGTCATTCCCTGGATTCCGCGCATAGCGCTCCCCCCCCCTTTCTCTCTCGGCAAGATCCGAGCCAATCTCCCGGACTCGCGCGTTATTATTCTTCGCGAATTCCGCGAGACTCTTCCCTTGCTCCTCGCGGCCGGTTCGCCGTGCGTTCCGATATTGCATTATGTTTCTGCGAGCGAAAAGTTTCTGCGAGGAGGATCCGCGCGATGATCGATTCCGCAACGGTGCCGAATTCTGGTAAATTATCGCGAATCGCTAACGATGTTTTGGAATAATGGGGGTGGGGGAGGGGGAGATACGTCTTTTCTCAGCTAGGCATATTCGACTCGGAGCCCGAGGATGGCGCGGTGTTGTCAGATTTTGAGTAAAGACGATTTCGGTTAAAAGTTTTATGCAGGACACAGTCATAATTTAGGCAGAATCTTCTTCTTCTTTTTTTTTCTTTTTTATGGAGCCGTTGTCGTCTTATTTCACGTGTCCTATTAATCGTAGGACGCTGGCCTTGTCTGCGCAACCGTCAGAATCGACTTTCGCAATAGCATACGTAAGTCGACGGGTTGCGCGCGAGATTTTTCACTTGTTGAACGGACGCGGCACTGGAACGTCGATGGCATAATTATTTATATATATATATATATATATATATATATATATATATATATGTGTGTGTGTGTGTGTGTGTGTAGAACGTGGCGTCGAATGGAAAAGCCGTCGATCGTGCCGCTACAAAATTCTCCGCGGTCTCGCGTCGCGACCCCCGGCCAATAACGCTTCGAAGCGACACACCCGCGTTAATGCGCGCGCGGATAAAAGAAACTCCGCTAATTGGCTTTCCAATCCATCCGCGCGCCCCTCCTCCTCCTCCTCCTCTTTTCGGTGCGTTCGTCGTATTTTCTTATTTCGTTGGAGGGGGGGGGGAGAACCGAAAAATCACCGCTTCCTCGTCGAGTGCGAGCGTGAAAGAGCCGAGCGTAGAGAGGCGGAACAAGTGAGCAGCAGAAGGGCGCGCGGGGGTCGCATTTCGATTATTTAAAGCCCAGCAGTAGGTTGCGTGCGCACCGATATTGTGTATATAATAGTAGTGCGTTCGTGGCTGGAATCGCGCGGTCTGTGTCGCGAGCCCTGTGTTTTTTTTTTGTTTTTTTTTTTTTTTTTTTTTTTTGAAAACAGAGGGCAGGGACTGGTGCGCTCCAAGCCCACGCAGCTCCGAGCGAGGGGGGAAGGGGTGAGGGGTCGAGAAGGAACGGGAAAAAAGAATGTGCGCCGCGCTAAAAATAATCGTAGATGAGAGCAATTCCATCGGTTCTTGCATTATTCCCCTTCTCTCCTTCTCTTGTGTTCCACCTTCCACCTCGTCCCTGCTTTCACTCTCCCCCCCCCTACATCCTCCCCAGCCCTCCTCACACCCCCTACCTCTTTATCTTCCTATACTTTTCGCGTTCGCCTCGCGCGAAAACGAGTCCCGCGCTGATTCCCCACCCCCCGCTCTCGGATTTGCCACTTTTTCTTTCTCCCTTTTCTCATCTGCCTTTTTTGCTCCTTTTCTCTTTCTTTTTCTTCCCTTTAAGCGCGATTTCGTGCTCGACTTAATTATGGTGTAATCTCGCTTTTCTTCTCGTTTATTTTTCACGGAAAAATTCGCATTAATTATACGACGGTTACAGCTATTGAGGAAATTTACAAGCTGTCGACATTATTAAATTATATAATCGTGTAATCGTGTGTATATATATATATATAGGTTTCAATTTCAACAACTTAACTGCTGAATACATTATGATTATATTAATATGAAATTCAAGCCGCGCGCATAATGTAACTACGGACGTGGAAAAATAATATAATTAATCTGCCGCGGAATATAGAGCCGTAATAATGAATAGGAACGACGCGAATCGCATTTCTGAACCGAAATCGCGTATAGATTGTCGTTTGCTATTTAAAGACTTCGTGCTCCTATGCGAATTGCTCAATAAAACATTGTATTAAGGAACGATTTGCACGCCCATTCTCTCTCTCTCTCACACACACACACACACACACACACACACACTGAAATTAACTGGTTGGGAGAGGGGTTAACAAATTAATTTTGGAATCGATCGAACAAGTATAGCGCGTTATTTTTTTGCCATCTCTGCTTTATTATTATTATTATTATTACTAGCACCGCGCGTCCTTCGGCGATGCCTCCTTCATCTCCTCCCACGAGGTTATACATCTTTCGCGATATTAATATAATAACGTCGACTCCGGGAATGCCGCGTATTTCACGCGAGCGCGCGTTCCTTTATTATTACTGCAGTACTGTACATATAGCACGGGAACAAATTATCCATTTTATATGTCGGGTAGGAAAAAAAAATTTAGATAGTTTTGAGATTTTGTCGAATGAAAAAGAGAGAATTGGTGGGGAGGGGTTGCAGATTCAATTAATTTTCATCGCACAAAGTTTTCGAGGTCCTTTGTACTTTATTCCCCAGAGGTCTCTGCAATCTTTATTCAAATAAGCAAGGACAAACATACATACATGCGTATATATATATATATATATATATATATATATATATATATATATATATATAATGCAACTCGATAACGATGTCAAGAACTCGACCTTTACATACAACATGGAAATTGCATCCTGAAATAATAGTACGCAACAAATGAAATTAAGAAAATGGTTTTTAACAGCGGAAGATCTCCGGACTGCGTAAGCGTCGGCTGAGCCGAGCTTCGCGATCGAATTCAATCCCAGCTTCCCAGGCCCTAATAATTAAGCGACCGTCTTCTCTACTCTACTTTCCCCCCCTCCGCCCCTCCCCGTTCGATCCACCCCCGTCCGACTCCGCGCTTAATTGTACGAAAGTCCGAAGAAGAACTGTGGAGGAAGAAGAAGCTTTTCCTCCTCGCGGCGGCGGCGGCGGCGGTTCGGTCATCCCCTACCCGCCACGGTTATCTCCAGTTCCGCTTCCTCCTTCCCTTCCGGTTGCCTCCCGCTGGCTTCTGCTCCTCCTACGCCCCCCCCCTCCCCGTCACCCGCGCACGTACGCCTCCGCCCCGTCGCGCGCGTCCGTCTCGTTTGCATTTAATATTTTTCTTCTCGCGCTCTGGGTCTACGTCCCTTCGGCCGTTCCTTCCTCTTCGTCGCTCCGTCGCAGTCGCCGCGCTTGTCCTTGTATAATTATCATAGTAATCTTTCTCTCTTTCTCTCACCCTCTCGTCCCCGATATTTCACGGCACGACGCACTGCGAAACGCCAGGCTGACGCGGGGACAGAATGTGTTTATACAGGCAAATAAGGCTGTCTTCCTGATCTTTTTTTTTTGGCTCGTCGCGCGTGCGCTTGCGCCCTCACTTCCGCATTGCGCGTCCTTGTTATTCCGCTCTCTCTCTCTCTCTCTCTCTCTCCTCTCTACCTCCCTGGTATTTTTAATCGATCAAGTTACACGGGGCTTGGGGTAAAGCCTATGAATGCTCTTTATTTACTGCTCGTGCACAATTAGGAAGATTTGTTCTCGCGGAAGATTATAGAGGGCGATGCGTTTGAAAAGACGTTGAAATCGTTAAATGTCGAATTCGGGCGGGGCGGGGTTAATGTGCTCGGAGCGCCGAAAACCCGAAGCGACAAGCCATTCAATCATAAAATTAGTGATTATTGTGTACATCGGTGCTTTTTTACAATGCACGGGTAAATCGAGCATTCGCTGATTCCCCAGTCAGAATTACACTCGGTCTCTTTGTGCCGTGGGACAAAGTGCTCGGAATGAAAAGAGAAAATAAAGATCGTAGCTCCCAACGTAACGGATGGAATTCTTAAGATTTGCTAGTTATTCATTTGATTTTTGCTTCTTACGGATAAAACTACGAGGAACAGGGATATAAATGTCTTCGTCTTTTTTTTTTTTTGCTGCAGCAAATATCCAACGCGCCTCGTTTAGTCACGTGTACAAAATATATTCGTTCATTCGTGTGTTTATATGAAGTTTTTTAGAGCTCTTGAAGTATGCATATATATATATTAACACGTCGGTGCATTAAATTTACAGAGAAACTAATTATTCTCTTTGCGGGAGACAGGAAAGAATCCGAGGAAAAAAGGGATACGGAGAGAGAGAGTTTAAAGTTTAAGCTATAAATTATTTACATTTCATTTTCCTTGGTACATAAGAAAATCCAATATGAAACCCCTCCTCCCCTCGCTATTCAGACACCCCGAAGCGCACCGCTGTGCCGCGCGCCTCGCGCGCCAGCCAAGTATATATATTTACTTGGGAGTGAGAAAAAGTCAATATTATGTACTGTTCGCTTTGCTCCCCCCCCTCTCTCTTTCCATCTAACGTTTCAACATCTCAACCGTGGCGCGCGCAACTTAATAAAAATATTCAACTTGCTTTGAATTAATAGTTGGAACGAGACGTAGATAATGTATATCTCTCTCCTCAATCTCAATGAACGGCAATCAAGTATTGTATACAGAACGGGTTAATTTAATAACGGCGCGGTGAGAAGTGCCGCAGGGGGGGGGCGGGGTGGAGGAGGGGCTGTTGCGAACTTTTCTCCCGTTTCTTTAGATATATAGATCGTCGATTGTAGCCGTGGATAAATATGCAAAGATATACCGGGTAACTTGGGGGGGGGGGCGAAGTTAGCGAGATTACGCGTAGCCACCGAAGGACTTTGTCTAGCTCGAAGTTTTTGCGGGGGTTTTCAAGTCGTCGCCTTGACCAGCGGGCTGGTCGTTTTTGCGCGCAGCTCGATCCATTGACGATGCATCAGCGAGCCCACAACCCTGATATATACGTACCGACTTTTCCTTATAATATATATACACACATAAAAACTGCGCCGCCCTTGCGGAGAGCCAGGGAACTATGTCGATGCCAAAGCATTACTTTCTCGTTATACGAGCGCGCTTCAACTTTTTAATTGGATTTCTTCGCGGTTATATTTCGTAATATTACACGCACACACGCGCGCGCGCGCGCGCACTATACACGCACATGGATATATATCCAGCAAACTTAATTCCTTTTTTTTCTCATTAGATCAAATAAAATTGTCGTCGGACTGGGAGTGATGATACTCGTGAGTGCAGACTGATTTTCTCAATTTGCTTATAGAGTTTATGGAACTACTCGAAATTTCCTAATTAGGATGATTGAAACGTCGAATATATTCATGTAATTGACGGCCACTTCGTTTATCGTTATAAAGTCGTAGTTTTTTTTTTTTATTTGTGTATGTGAATGCGCGTGTGTCTGCGTGCATAATGCACCAATATATATCGCCGTCGATCTCTACCAAGATAATTTATTATCTGACCGATAACTTTTTTACATGGAAAGTGATTTTTCTGGAAAACACGAAAAACAGATACGCTCTTGTCGACCTGATTAATCTATAGAACTTCCAAGAGTACAGTGATATGTTTCTTTAACAAACTTATCATCCGATAATGAAATAAACGGATTTTTTTTCTTTCGATTTACCAGTTCCACATGATGTAATTGATGATGCGAAAAGCAGCACGATCTTAAACTTCCTATGCGCGTTTAAATGGCTAGACCCTGGCTTCATTGATTGTAATAGCAGATGAAGGTTGATTCATTAATTGTGTCTGAACTCTCGGGAAATGGTATCATCTTGCGTGGGAAAAAACAAATTTCTTTTTTTAATCAATTTAATTAATTGCTTTATTTGGAAAAATAGCTTTTTAGAAATAAGTGGATTATGAAATTAGCAATAAATTACTGAAATACAAAAGATATAATAATCGGCAAATTAGTAAAACGTCTACACTGGGGATGTTACGATAAAGAAAATGGAATAAGAATAAATTTTGCTTCAAATTAACTTGGTTGATTTAAGATTTCATGCTTCTATAGCTATTTATTTGAGGCAACAAATGTTCAGATATGTATTATAAATTAAAATTTGCATGTCGCCATCTGGCGGCAGATGTGCTAGATTGCCTACATTGTTTACATACACGAAAAGCAATGAAAAAAAGGTAAATACAACAGATAACAGACAATTTCTGACTAAAACATTATTTACGAGCTTTCAAAAAATATTGATTTAGATTTATATATTCTTTTACTATGTATTTTACGAAGTAGATCGTGAATGCTTTTGTTCTCTTAATTTATTCGCTATCTATTTTAAAATGGAACCTATATTGAATGTTATTTCCCAGAATACTACAACTCTTATTTTTTCGTAATTTAGTGCTTTAGACGAATTAATTTTAAAGGTGATTGAAATCATAGTTAACAGTCTCTTTATTTATAAAAATAATGAAAATAAAAATAACATACAATATATAAAAGTATACAATATATTAAATTCGAGTGATGCGTTAACGTATTATATATATCTATATTTGAAACATTGAAACGTGCCTAATTTCCCAAGGAACGGTTCCACAATGAGGTTTCCAGAAAATTACCCCCCCCCCCCTCGAATCTCTCTGTAACACATTGTAAAATGCGCAGATAAAATAATGAAATTTCACGTCGTTTTCACAGGTGAATCCCGACACCCACGACCGCACGACCCTGCAGATCCAGTCGAAGCTCGGGAACTACTCGCTGGTCAAACACCTGCTGGACGAGCCGAAGCGGCTGATCGGGATCGAGGGCGTGCCCGCGAGCCCGGCCCCGGTGAGCTCGGGCCACCCCAGGGTGCCGTCGAGTCGAGGCTCGGCCTCGGCCGCCTCCCAGGAGTTCAAGAAGCCCGGCGGCCCTCGCGCCTCCTCGTCCTCCTCCTCGTCGTCCTCGCTAGCCGGCTCCTCCACCACCTCGGCCTCGTCGTCCTCGTCGTCCTCCTCCTCCTCCTCCTCGCAGCAGCGGGGCGGCTTCGTCAAGCCGGCGGACGGCAAGCCGCCGTACGGCGGCAGGGGCGGCTACCCGGGGCAGCCGGTGAAGCACGGGGGCTCGGGGAGCAGCGGCGAGCACAGGAGCCACGGGCTAGCCCCGGCCAAGGGCCCGCCACTGCCACCGCCGCCGGCGCCGTCGTCGAGCGCTGCGTCGTCCGGGTCGAGCGGCGGCGGGGGCTCCGGCTCCTCCTCCTCGTCGTCGCTCAGCGCCAGTATGCAGGGCAGGATGCACACGGCCAGCGTGAGGCTGCCCAAGCTGCCCATCGACGTCGTAAGTGTCTCTATCTTTGTTTAAACCTTGACAGAGCAACAGCTATTTTCATCGGTCTTACTTAGTCGTATCAGAACGACAGCTTGGCTGGTCTTTGTTTATAATCCGCCACGTAGAATTTCGAAGTAGAAAATTTGGTTAGAAAATTGTTCGTTACTAGAGTCAGTTGGATTTAATTTTTGATACGAGGTAGATAAGTTGTGCATCGACTGTGAGACCGATGAAAATATCTATGATTTAGTGCAATATTTGTTTAGTTGATATTTATA
Source organism: Sycobia sp. Sy_11 (assembly GCA_018907035.1). Lineage (NCBI taxonomy): Eukaryota > Metazoa > Arthropoda > Insecta > Hymenoptera > Epichrysomallidae > Sycobia > Sycobia sp. Sy_11. The sequence goes on along the minus strand of JACCIC010000016.1, from coordinate 4,969,556 downwards.
TAAGTATGTATTTAAGAAGGAGAGGCCATGGTGTGTGATTGACGAATTTGGTTCAGATTCCGCGAGATCACCTTCGGTTAATAAAAGTCTTTAAGACCGAACCCTGTCTCGTTCCCAAGATATGTCACTTCTTAATAATTACTTAACTCTAATAATTTGAATATACTGTGTTCTTTAACGAAAATCCTTACTTATACGAGAATGGTTTCGCAGAAAGAATAACATTTCAAAAAGTACCAATGGATCTGTGTCTTCAAAGGTAAAGTTTCAAAACTATCGTCGATCGAAGATCCAAGTTCATCCGGTTTTGCTGGCATTGTCGCATTATAATTGACCAACCATGCCAAGGCTAGCCAAATCTAGCCAAACTTCGATTAACCATAACTGAAACATTACACTTTCGCCTCCTTAACAAATTGCTGAGCCTCAAATGTCATGCTTTCTTTAAATCCGACGCGGAAATTTCGAGGCTGTCGATTAATAAAATCTTTATGTCCTTACGGCGTGCGCAATTGAAAGAGAACCGCTAAATTTTCAGTATGAATGTACGGATCATAACTTAGGAATGGGGCAGAGTTGGGTCCTAAAACTTTGCAGCGATCGTTCTGTGGATAATCACAGTTACCTTCTTTGATCTGGACCAAATCAGTAACCCAAGTGTCGCGCCATCTCCCTGCGATACTCGCACTGTGGTGATTTTTATATTTTTTATACGACCGCGTAACATTTTTTTCGATTACAATCAACTTTGGCAATTAAGAAAAGTCTTTGCGTTTTTTTTATTAACGTTGGAGAAAATATTTATTTATCTACGTACACAGTTTGTTTCATTATTGCTGATTGTGCTGCAAACATAATCCTCATTAATTATCCGTCCAGTGCCGGAAAATTGCGGATTAATTCATTTTGGGCACGACGTGTACTTTGCTTTAGGTAATTTTATATCAACCGCAGTGCGAATGAAGATAAGTGATTATGTACTGAAAAAAAAAAATTAGTAGATTTAAATGGACGTTTATTTGCGTATACAGCAGCAAAAAAATACTAATTCAATGCAAATGAATATTATTCAAAGCAAACAAATGTATGTGAATTCGATTCTAATAATTTTAGTTTAATTTTTTTCTTTAATTAAGCGGTGTCATTAGTTTCAAACTAATTAATTTCTTACCGACAGTTAATTTCTACATCGGCTTAATTATCATAATCAAATGTACGATAAAATTTTCTGCAATTATCTTCATTTGTACAAACACCCGCTTTATAATGGGAGCGTACAAAAATGTGAACATCTGCTTATAATTAACTTGTAAAATCGAGTCCATGAATTTCGATCGATTCGAAACCATTGCATGAATGTCGGATTATTAACCTGAATTGCCCCTCAACGTGCGTTTTAATTCGCGATGAATGAAATGACTGATTTTGAAAAACAACGAAAACGATACGTGTGAACCTGCGGGCGTAGAAATTTGTTTGCGCTTGTAGACATTTTTATGGATTCCATAGTCGTTTCGCCTTTTCCCAGCTAAAAAGGAGCCTTCGAAGCGCTCTAGGCGTATCTCGGCCTCTTCGTACATATATATAATTAACCTTATACCGTATAATTAAGCACTAACGATTAATTATTTTACCCCTCCACTCGATTTTCAGGGATCGAGTTCCCGACACCTGAGCCCCGACAACACCGCGGAGGTGGAGACCATCCTAAAGGTGAGTATCGAGCTATACATATATTTATATATTTATACATACGCATAGTCCGTTCGATGCGTTTATCCTGACGCCTTTATTTATTCACGTGTTTTTATCTCGTCGCTTAATCCCCCTCCCCCTCAGACTGAATAGAACGAGAAGGAAAATAAGTTCCGCTCCGTTCGCTGCCGTCTCGTAATTTTTCGCTCGCTAATAAGATGATCGAGAGCGATTAATATCTATAATACGATAGAACCCCGGGACGATTTGCCGGATTCGGAACAGACGCCCATGCGTCCGCTCGCCCATCAGCTGTGGTCTGGCTTCTAACGGGTTTTTATTCCGCGCTCGGGCCTTCTATATATGTTCCCGCGGCTGTAAACGCGGAGCCCGTCACGCTTATCAATCAGTCAGGTGCGCACAGCGTGTCGCATATATATATATATATAGCTAAACGAGCGCCAGACGAGATTCTTTCTGTCTCTTTTTCTCATCTTCCCCATTGATAATGCGCTCTCTGTTAAGAGTGTTTCGATCGAGTAACGGATCAAAAGAATTCATATAGGTACGGGAAAACCATTTTTCACTTACGCGTTTGTTTCGATTGATAAACGAGCAAATATTGAAGCGTGCATACGAATGCGTGTATTTTTAGGATATTATTCGAGAAATATATTTGCTTTTAATTAAAATAATAAGAAATTTCCATGTATTCTCGTGAAATATTAAGAGTGTGTAAGCGGAAAATCCAGGGATATTTAGTCACCGTTTTTCATCAGACGTTTTTTTTTTTTTTATCAACAGGTGTTTGGAGGTTTTTCTTTTTATACATGCTGCATCTCATTTAAAAGTCAGGAAGCGAATGCATGGATATTGTTGAAGTCACCACGGTTTAATTTAGCATTAATCACGACTTTGGTATGAATTACGGATTAGGTATTTTTACTCAATGAGGGTCCGAAAAAATACGTCTGACGCAAAAAGCCAACAAAGCAAATCAACGCTGTCGGGAAAACAATTGACTCCGAACAAAGTAAAAAAAAATATCATTTGTCACCTTACAGTTCTATACATTTTCGTAATATAACTCGCACCCTACAATGCCCTTTTCGAAAAGTAAACTATATCCCCCTCCCCGCCCTGGTTTTTTTCCCCGGCAAAATTTTCCCGACTCCCGTTGACACGCGCATATCGTTGCGCGAGGAAAACTGCGCGTGGGCGGTCGTATAATTACATATCTATAAATAGCTGCGGTAGCATCATCGCCGGAGAGTGGGAGAGCAATAGGGAGGAGGGGGGGACGATGGGTACACGCGCACACATACATACGCACACACGGACGCTGTATGCACACGCGTATACACACACACCACCCATGCCTGCGGCACAACTGCCCGCTGCAGCGCCGCTATTTTCCCACGGGCAGCAGCCGTGAGAATGATTCACGGTTCTGCTGGTGCGCGGGCTCGCCGAGCTCTCCTCTCCCGCGCGTTGTCCGCCGGGGCTGCCGCGGGAGGAAGGGCGGAGGTAGGAAGGAGGCAGCGCGCCCGGCTTGGGAGAGGAACGAGGAAGAAAGAAAGTGCCGCGGGCGAGAGAAAAAGAGCGCGCGCGCGCGCGCGCGTGCGATCAGCGAAAGGGCGCGGGACAGGAGTGGGGGGGGGCAGTCGGGAGGAGACGCGAGTACCCGCGGAGGAGAAATAGTTCGAATGCTTCGCGTTTACCTGGGGGTGGGGCGGTCAGCAGGGCAGGGGGGGTGGGGTCCGACTCGCTCGCGCTTGTCCGCTTTGCGCTCGCACCTTTGCGCACGGGCTGGCGGGAAAGGGGTCAAGTGTTTTATTTCACGGGTGGCTTTTGAAAGGCGCACGCACGCGATCGTACTGCGGCGCGGCGTAGTTAAATGTTTCCTCGTTATTGCACGGGGGATTTGACGGGTGGACTGGGTATAGGAGGGAGGGGGAGATTTCGGGCTGGGTACCTATTTTTTGCGACATCTGATATATATATATACATACACACGCGCGAGTAGACTGGCAAAGTTCATTTAACCCTTATCGTCCCAATATGCCCGTTTTTATTGTTCAAGTTCAAGCGCCGACCAATTCTTTATACTTACCTTACTATGCCTTAAACTCAACTGGACAGTCGTATCCCGTTTTTTTTTCTCGCGAAGATAAATTAGCAACCGAAAACAATGAAAAGAAATAAAAAATGTTTTTGGAAAAAATTTTTAAAAAGGCCGAAATTCTAAAAAACTCCGACTGAAAAGTTTAAGTTAAGAAAGGGTCTTTAAATTTTGTTGTATTCCTGAAAACACCATATTTTATGCTCAATTAGAAGCTGGTTTTGTGTGAAAAAAATTATTTTTGCTTCGAAAAGCCGATACAAATGGCTGAGAATATATTAGAAAGGATACTGTAATTTGTTATTCAAATTCCAATTTTATTCAGAGCCACAGCTTTATAGTTTTCACTTTATGATGAACATTTATACGAAAAATCGGAATTGAAAAATTTGATTTATTTGATTTCTGCCGTTTTTTCAATTTCTTGTTTGCTTAATTCCAAAAAAGAACAATTCTCCAGAAAACTTTCACTTGAATTATCAGCTTTCCTGAAGCATAAATTAAAAAAGTTGTGGAAGCTTGAACTTGGAGGACAAAAATGGACAGCTTGGTAAAACCGCGGATTGGCATTTCACGATTAGCTTTAAAGAAATTCGTCAATGTTAGATCCCCAAAGATTCGGATTTTGTAATCGACTACGTAGATAAGTGATTCTTATAAAACTATGGAGTATCTCATTCTTATTAGTAATGTAACCTAGACGATTAAAAAAGAAAGGGCCCGATATTGTTTTTCCTGCTGAATGAGACTATATGTACATACTCTATCTGTCGTGAAAATGACGAAATCCGTGCATATTGGACGAGGCAAAAAGATACGCAGACATTAAAATATGAAAGGATCTCAAGAATCAACGTACGTTACAAATAACGCCGCGCAGACGAGCTCGCGCCACCGCTAAGCGCTCCGCGATACGGCTTGCGAAGGAAAGGTTGGGGAAGGGGGGCGAGGGCATAAATTGAAAACGAGGGTGGTAACTTCGATTTTCTCACTCCGTCCCGGCAGCGCCCATGGCTCTCTATGTTCGTCATAAATCCGGGAGACTCTCGTGAATCGAGCCCGCGCCGGTGATTACCGCGATTTCCTCTCCCCCCCCCCTCCTGCGACCGAACGAGAGCGAGAGAGACAGTACGAGATTTTGGTTGGGCGGGGGGGGGGTGGGCGTCTTTTTACCTTCGGGACGAATCTCCGACACCGGTGACGGATTTACGACCGCGAGCTCGGTTTGGCTTATACGGAGGAGCTTTTTGGTATCGGAAATTTGAGAAAGGGGGCGCCGTCGAGAGGCCGGGTGTCTTATCTATTACGGACCAGACCTGCTCGCCGGGGGGGGGTGGGAGGAGGGCTTTTTAGAAAATTTCGCGCTACTTCGATAGCCGCGCGTCCATTCGCCTGCCCGGGCATAATTCAATTCAACGACGAGCATGCAAGATTAAATTTGCCACGTAATACACGCGCGGCAGAATGATAGATCCGACAAATTGAATTCGTCGAAATGGCCGACCCGAAGCTGGTTTGCCTGCCGAGGACGAGGAGCGGCCATGTCCGATCGATTAGTTACAACTGTCGTTGCAAACGGCAGTCGCGATAACGAACGAGAGAGAGAGAGAGAGAGAGAGAGAGAGCGATAAAAATTCGAAACGCGAGCACATATACGGATCTTGAGATAACCAGCCACTTGTGTAAAAAAAAAAAAAAAAAAAAAAAAATGGAAAGACCGAGTAAATTCTTCGTGGCATTGATTCTGCTCGGAAGCCCAATTATTCCATGAATTTTCACGTATTATTAGGCAGAGAGTAGGCAGAGCGATGGAGAGGCTCGTATACGAGCAATTCTCGTCAGTCGACAGTCACTATGGGAATAGATTTTCGCAACGCTCGACTTGGTAGCGCACGTGCGTGTGCCCCCCCCCCTCCCGCCGTCGAACCACTCAAATTGCATTCGCCGTCGTTCACTCCTACAAAGTGATTAAAGATACGTCATTCTTAAATATATATATCTTAACTATTCACGGAAATGCGAATCTATATAGATACCTTATACATACTTGGTCAAGGTTGAATTAAGCTGTTGTTAGATCTCTGGGCGTGTATGTCCGTGCTTGTGTATCTCGAAGCCGCGCGGGGGAAGGCCTTTCCTAGAGTAAAAATTATTATTGCATAACGTTGTTTCCCCTCGTTGCTTCGAGTGTAGCTGTAAAATTCAGATCTATGTCATTACTGCAAGATCCCCCCCTGTACCCCTGACTTTGCCACTCGACGTTTCATATTAACCACCTCTGCATCGACGGGTACCGGTCAAGCGGTTTCCTCTATTTCGTATAAAACTCTGCAAATCCTGTATAGACAGGGGGGGGGGCGCAATAGAGTCTAATAATTTATGAATACATTGCTGTATGTATATGTCTTGGAACATAATTTATGTAACGCGCTAAAACGAGGTGGTCAATTAATTATTGCAAGTGTAATAATTATGTAATTTATGGCTTTTTATTACTCGCTTCCGAAGTATATTATAGTAACAACAAAAAAATTATCGTATAATAATTATAATTACCTTCGTTAATTCGACTTAATGCACAGATGAACTTGGTTAATCTTTCATTAGTGTTTTCGAATGATCACAAATTGTGTACATTATTAGTTTAATTTATTGATGTGTAAACTGCGTTAAAAGTTGCCTAATTATTCGACGAATTAAATAAAAACAAAATTTAATTATATTCTTCAAACTCCTGGTGCAAGCATAAAAATCAAAATGTTTTATTTAAATGAATTTACATTTCTTTAGATTTTAAATCGATAATTTACTTTTATCGCCGGCAATTTAAATTTAATTAGCTGCATCTTGTTAAAATGTTCAAGACGACCAACAAAACTGTAGCGGGTAAATTTCATTCTGATTATCTCGAAATAAGCACAGATGTACCGATAATGTTCTAGATAGGCATTTAAATATATAATAAAACATGTACCTACTTCCTTATTGATTCACGGCTGGCTAAATTGTTCCATGGTTTCTTGCATGATTTTAGACATCAACATATAATAGAATTAATGATCAAACGTTCACATAAAAATTTCGATCTTCGTTTGAATCCATTTTCACATATAGCACAATGACTTGGAAATTAACAAATTCTTATTTTTATTTTTCTAATATACTATTTTCTAATATGAAATTCTTGTTTTTGTTTTTATAATACAGTTAAATAATACAATGTCATTGCGATGCCAAATTCTGTAGTGAACATATATATATATATATATATATATATATATATATATATATATATATATATATTTATATGTTCATCATTGAGCCTCTCGTTTAAAAAGAACACACGTTTGAGATAGAACAATTTTTCAAATGTTCTTTTATATCGATCGCATCTCACCTGTGAAGTAACTTCTTGACAAAAAAAAAAATAACGCTGAAGCCGTAATTTCAGTATTTGTATATTTGTTATGACTCGCGAATTCGCATTTATACATAGAGCGTTTTCGTGACACAATGCTATTCTATTGACTCGATAGATTTATGACCTTCATTGTGCGCTTGTTCGACAATACCCACAATTCCTCTTCACATTTACGTCATCATAACCACGTGGCATTGATCGAATGCGAAGGCTGGCTCTATTTACAACGGGCAGTGGGAATTAATTGAAAAATGAAAACGCATAAGAATATAAAGAGAGAGAGAGAGAGAGAGAGAGAGAGAGAGAGAGAGAGAGAGAGAGAGAGAGAGCTCTTGCGTAAATTTTGTCATTTCATCATCCAATTGCCCGTTCTCAATATCAAAATTAGAAAACCGTGACAGTTCCTAATTATTATTCAATAGGCAATAGGAAGCTTCAGCGCTGGGATAGCTCAGTGATTTGAGCATTTGATTTTTATACAGTTGGTTATATAGTCGATGGGAGATTTGTCGTGCTGCATACACGTATTAGGCATAGGCGCAGAAACCGTATTAGGCATCCGTGCAAAGACGAGATAGAGAGAAAGCGAGAGAAACCGAGCTTCTGATCAAAGCCTTGCGCGAACAGATGCATTGCGCCATCGATCGGAAAACGATTCTTCATATAACAGTCTGTCGTTCTCTTTCTCTCTCCCTCTCTATCTTTCTCTGTTTCTCACCCGTACGCGCGCTGAGTCATCGTCCTGTCGTGGACGCGTGTATATAATGCAACGCTACCGCTTGCCTTTGTGCTTGTTTCTCTCTCTCTCTCTCTCTCTCTCTCTCTCTCTCTCTCTCTCTCTCTCTCTCTCTCTCTCTCTCTCTCTCTATCTCCTCTTCTCCACCATCACTCGATTGTTAAATCCTTTAATTCCTCGTTGGGGTTCTCGCGTCGTCGCCATCAGAAGAGAAGAGAGTAAGAGCGAGAATAAGGAGCGATTACATCGTGCAGAAAACGTTTGATTTGGTTTAAAACAATGATTTTAGATTGAGAAATATATGTATATCGATGGAGCTACGTCGTTCAACCGGAATTGAATTGTCGGATATTAAGTCAAGTGCTACCCGTTGCATTAGATCATTATATGAGTTGATTAGTATTGCAAGTAGTTTCACGCACTGGCGCATTCGTGTGTGGGTGTGTGCGTGCGTGTGTATATATATAAAGCGACAAAAATCCATTGCCCAATCAATTTCACCTTGTGCACGGCACGATAGATCTGGAAAACAAAGGAGGCAACCATTAATGACCGTTTGATTACTAATCCTCGCGGTATCCTGATATATCAACATCTGTTTCTATTATTCAAAGACACCCTGTAATAACACTTGTGATTTGGAACACAATAGACTGGGCGGGTAAAGAGGAGGAGGATCGGTCAATTTACAATCTTCAAACAACACCACCGTGGCCATTGCAAACATCTATATATAATATAACAAGACCCTCAGAATCCTCTCTACCAGTAACGGAAATCGCAGCGTTTATTCTCCAAGTGGCATCGCCTATATATATATATATATATATATATATATGTATATATAATATACGGGTTTCGTACCACCTTTCCACTAGCGTGTTCCATTGGGAATAAACACCCGCACAGCAGCTGGCTAAAGCCCGCGGCATCACAGGGTCTCTTTCCTACCCCTCGAGCGTCTGTCTGCGGAGTAGGCGGCAGAGAAGGAGACCCGCTCTCTTGCGCGGTTGATATCGATCCATGGGAGGGTGCGCACATTCGAGTGTCGCGCCTTATTTGTCTGTATATAGTTAGGATGAAGAGACGAAACCGCTATACAGGTCCAGGCGAACTCTTGGCCTGCAATCGTTGTCGATTGTGGATTATTATCGTGGATTATCGCAAAGTGAGGACACGATGGGTTCACGCCAACCAGTTCTATCCCACAGCTCTGTTTCGTCCTTTTAAACAATCAGGTCTTTGAATGGATTTTGCAATAGTGCCGTAATAGTCGTTATTTTTCCTGTTTCATCATCGTCTTTTATCATCTCGGCCAATCATCACTGGGTTACCCATTTCCCTGGCGTTTCCCATACATTTGACGGATATCTGGATTATTCCGGAAAATTAAACCGACGCGCGCAGCAGCTCATGCATTACTTTCCCTTGGTTAGCGTTAATCGTAAAGCGGTATATAAGTTTGTCGGCGCAATTGAACGTGGCCGTAAAACCATAGTCTAAAATTGAAACCTATCTTATTGCTTTTTTATAAACTGTGCCGATTTGATACACACACACAAAGAAAACTCATCTCGCCTTCGATAAACTGTCAGGAAATTCAGGTGTACAAAATTAGATTCCCACCCCATGCACTAAGTATAAAATCGTCTTACGATGTTGTGCGTGATAATCAAAGGATTGGAAATATATAGATATATGGGTCAAATTATACGCGGTAAATATCGAGACGGGTGGTCGGGGGAGGGGGGAAACAAGGGCCCAAGCACAGAGTTCCAAGCGAAATAATCCAATAAACAGGACGATCGGGAGTGCCGTGAAATATTCAACCGTTGGGAGGGATAAGCCGAGTTTGCGGAGCAGTTATATAGCATCTCTCTTGTCGTCTCTTGTGGACGAACTCTGTCTCTCTCACCACCCTGTCTCTCCTCCTTCCTTCCGCATCGCTCGCCCCTTCGTCGAGTTTCGGCGTCCCGATTAATTTTCTCCCAGTGTATATATATAACCGAACTCTATCCCTTGCTCTCTACGTCCTTTACCCTCTGCACGAGGAATTACCTGAGCGCTTCGGTCCTCTTCGGCCTATTATAATGGAAGTCGCATTCTCCGTAGAGCGGCGTCAAACAAAAGCTCTTGTCGCGATTTAACTGCTGAATCAGTTTGATGAACTTCGTTTGGAAAGATAGAGGGAGTAAGAGATGATGAATTGAGAGGCATCTTTTTTTCTCATTCTCTCGTTAGAGGGAGTTGTTTGCGTGGATGATTGTTAATTATGGAATGAAAGTGGGAAATGGAACCTTTACAATATTTTTTGACACGTTACGGCGATGAAAATTGCAACGTGATTATTAGGGAGATATATAGTTTTATTACTCGTCGACAATTAGATCAGGAAACTTGATTCACTGGTTTCATATCGAATACCGATATTTTTGCGTAATGTAATAAGTATCTAACGATGGTTATTTCTAGGCATCTATCGATGAATAATAATTTCAGTGTATACTTAAAATATTGAAATGGTGAGCAACGGTAATATTCACTTTGCCAAATTGATTTTCATAGCTAAATTATTATCATCCTTCGCATAGCGGCCTCGATATTTAATGCCAGGATTCGATTTGATTTATTTCCTTCTCGCGTTTGCTTCTGAAAGTTTTGAGAGATCGATCCAGACTTTTATTTTACTCATTCAATTCGTGCAACGTCATCCTCTGCTAAGCAGAAAAAATTCTGGATATCTATATATCGTAAAATATCTTTGATTCGAGTCTTATATGTCAATCTTATAAAATGTTGCTTGACGTCTGATGCATATGAATAATTCGTGCTATTGTTTCGACTATTGTTCTGATCACCTCCCATATTCTTGTTCAAATTTGATCTGCCAAGTTAACAGTTTGAAACCGAATATAATCTGTTCAGTTGAAAATTAATTGAGTCTTGAAATAGAGTGCCGGGGAACAAGAATATGGATAATTAACATATTCAAATGACTTATAGCGAGCATAGTTCCTGAACTCGAAATAATCTTGTACTATGTTCTCCAAACTTTTATTTACATAAATTGAGAATATTTAAAAAGATAATTTAATTATCTTATTTATTAAATAATTCTAAAACCATTCTTTCTTTGTTACATTAACGTTTTAAAGCTCCTTTTGAACCTTGTAACAGCATCCTTACTTTATTGAACATGGAACATAGAGATGACGTAAACACTTATTATATATCAAATTTATCTGTCTTTCCTTGTTAACATATGTAAAGAGTAAAATTGTGATCCACTAAATCATTATTTGCAAAGGTTTATCTAATTTTCGAAGTTTACTAACAGCTTGCATCATGATTAATAAACATTAGAGGATGTTCCCAATATTGTTGATCATTATGAATAGGAGAGACATTGTCACAAAAAGTGATTGAGATCCTCTCCGTATTCATTACACATGGGACACATTGAGATGACTGTAATATTCATTCTTGCAAGAATGGCTATAAGATTGTAGAATCATTACATATGTTTCTATCCATTATCACAATAAATTTTCGAGACCAATTACTTTTGTCAAACTAGTTCTTCACAGTGTATTATTCCTACAACTCAAATATATGTACTTGGATCTAAACAATTTGTTACTTTTTCCTTCATGATGGAAATTACGCCAATATAAAGGATTCTCGATGCTATTGGTCACTATGATTTTATTTATAGTTTATTATGAGATTATTATCAACATTTACAAACAAATTTTCTGTATAATGAATGAAAAATATTAAGAGTTTCTTTAATGAATCGAATCACAACACAGGAGATCAAAAAAAATCTCTTTTCTGCATAGTATATAGCGCCACCTGCACTGACTCCGAAGATTATACACTTCAAAAGGAGGGAGCACGCGTATCGTTCGCGTCCTTTTAGCGCCCGATGTGTATTTGCGATGACGCCCGCAATTACCGCTATAGGTATATATTTACATTTTAGCAAGTGCAAAAAACTCGACTACTACGTACACACATGCGCATCACAGTGGCGGCGGTGAAGGAGAGAGAGACTCTCATGTGTAATATATATATATATATATATATATATATATATATATATATATATATATCATGAAATGCATCGCTATTTCACTCTCTCTCTCTCTCTCTCTCTCTCTCTCTCTCTCTCTCTCTCTCTCTCTCTCTCTCTCTCTCTCTCTCTCTCTCTCTCTCTCTCTCTCTCTCTCTTTCCCACTCTTACTCACGTGGTCTTCGCAATCCAAACAAAGAAGCTCGCGTCTGCGCGCATCTCTGCCAAAAAAAGAAGACTTGGGGGCATGGGTTTGACGCCCCTTATGCACTGCTCCTCCGAAAAACATATCCTCCGCGCGTGCTGTATGTATATATGTGTGTGTGTGTATATATATATATATATATGTATGTATGTATGTATGTATGTATGTATGTATACAGTGTATATAACGTGCCCATCGGAGGGGCAAGAGGGAAGGAAGGAAGGAAGGAAGGAAGGATGCGAGGATGTACGGGAGGGGGGCGAGGAAGGAAGGCCAGGCAAATAAGTGGCTAAGTGCAGCTCGCGCGCGCCGCGACTCTCGGCAATCATGCCAAGCACGTGAAGGAGTGAAAACCCGTTACGGGGGGGCAGGAGGTTAGCTCGTTGCTCGCCTCTTCGCGGAACTCCCTTCCTATATACATATATATTACATACATATATATATATATATATATATATATATATATATATATATATAATACACATATAATACCCTCGTATAGTCAGGGAGCTCTGCACTTGCACACTATGCAGCAGCCAGCAACTCTCGCGTAATGGGCCTAGCCGCTCGGGTGCGTCGTCCTCTCCCTCTCTTCGTCCCGCCCTCCTTCTCTCCCGGTCGCTCTCTCTCTCTCCCTCTCCCTCTCCCTCTCCCTTGCCCGTGTTCTCTCTTTTATATATATATATATATATATATATATATATATATATATATATATATATAAACCGACCAGGCGCGCTTTTGTCCTCCGTGGGATAGGATGCGGCGCTTGAGCTTTAACTCGCGCTTGGTGATTAATTCGAACGTTCGTGGATGGAAGCTCTCTATTCTTCCATTCTTTTATTGTTGTGAAATTTTTTCTCTCTCTCTCTCTCTCTCTCTCTTTCTCTGTCCCTGTCTGCGCCGTCGTCGTGGCCGTCGTTGTTTTTCATCGTCTCTGGATTTTCGGACTTGGGCGCGAGCAGGGAATCGATTTCGGCGAGCCGATGCCGCGAGCCGTCCGGCGGCGAGATTGCTGCTCGATGTCCTCGTACAGGTTCTTGAACCATGCGTGGAATGTCCGAGAGGTCCCTGTGCGCCTCTTTTTCTTTTGTTATTGTTTTTTTTCTCTCCATTCTCTTTATTTTTTACTTTAGAATTATATACCAGTTTTGTGATTTATTTGAAGGGGTGGGGTGAGAGAGAGAGAGAGAGAGAGAGAGAGAGAGAGACGACTGTGGCGCCCCGATGCGCGGACTTGTCGAAACTGCGCGCGGCAATGGGTTCGAAATAAAACAAAAAAGATGGAAAAAAAAGAAATGGAAGGCCAATTTATTTCCGACGCACTGTATGCATTATATATACATAAATTATACACGTTTCAAATCTCTTAGTTTAATATTCGGGTTTCAGTTTGTTTTTCTTTTCTTTTCTTTTTTTTTTTTAATCTCCCCGAGCAACAAGTTGCATACATTATTTTTCTATCGGAATTGATTTGAACGAGGTTTATTTTCAGCCGCGGCTATACACGCAACGATATAAGATCCTTGAAGAATTCGGGGCCGTCGGCGAATTTTTATGAAAGCAACAAAAAAAAAAAAAAAAAAAAAAATGGAATTATCGAACTTTCGTTTTAATCGCATTGCGAGTTTTAATTTAATTTTTGAACTTTGGCAAGTGCGCGCCTGCGCGTAACATCTGTAATATTTAGTGCTCGGGCCGATTTTATTATGCCCCGGATAAAGTCATAAAGCAAGCCCGGGGACATTAACAATCGATGAAAAATGTAGACGGGCGCGCTGCTGGCGCTGCGACTAAATAAAACAGGTTCAACGAACTTCAGAATTTGCAGAATTTATCCCGGATCGGTGCCTCTTTCTTTCGCGGCGAAGTTTTTTTTTTTGAAGATGTACTATTCGTATAATATAAATTCCACCGAAGCTTGTATAATAATAATTAATAATACTAATACTAATAATAATAATAATAATCAATTTTTAAATAATGGTGGTATCGCTCGAATGTTCCACCCTGCGTTGCAATCGCCATTAATATTGGTATAAATTATACATGGACATTATAAGAATACAGGAATTGCCGAGTTTTTTCTCGCAAGCTTCTCAGCTCTATGAATAACATTGATGTATTAATAACCGAGCGATTTTTTGTACACGTGTAAAATCACCGAATTCTCTTCCATTATCACCATATGTGCGAGTATATGCGTTCAAAAAAATGGTTACTATATATATATATATATATATATATATATATATATATATATATATACATATATATATGTATATATATAGGACGTTTCGAT